>VZTY01014767.1:259-121869 GCA_013400935.1 Turnix velox | reverse complement strand
CATTAGAATTTGTTCTGCTCTTGGGATGCCACATAAATCAGTTACCAAAGTGTTGCCAAAGTCTTACTAAGTCCTTGAAAGCTCAGCCTAGACAGAAGTAACAGAATTAAATTAAGGACACTTTTGGATACCAGTGCCAAACTCAAATAATGTGTAACCATGTTCACCCTAAAACAGGTGACTACTGACCTGATTACTGACTTGTATAAAATATAGTCCCAGATTCTAATGTTATTCTACACAAAATGCACATTATCTCCCCATATTCCAAATATAATAAAATATTATATATAAATCAAGGTCTTTTCATATCAGTGTGTAATACTTGTAACATTTTTCTCTTCTTACAGTTATAAGGAATTTAACTGTAAATAGTAGCTTCCACCCAATATGGACAAATTCTTCAAATTTCCTTCAACTGAGAAATGCTAGCCCTGATCCCTTCCCTGCCCTCAACCAGCATTGCCAGCTTTAGCTTCTCCTACTGTGCTAAGCTAGATATCTATTTTTGGCTGGGTGCATTTTTCAAATGAGTTCATGGCACATCCACATGGACACACATATCAATGCAATGGAAGCACTGGAAGGGAGAAATGCCATCAATCCAAAGTCTGTGGCAAATATTAGATCTGAATTCCAGTAGGCAGAGGGATCCCAGATAGATCCGTTTCCCTCAGTTCAACTTGGCCACTGAAGTGATGGCTGCATCACAACTAGCTAATGGCAGACCACTATGAGACCTCAACCAATAACCAAGAAACACTTTGCAAAGCTTGTACTGCCTTCTGTGGATACATCTTCACTAGCAGGTTATTTGCAATGGAGTTCCTGAATTTCCTATAATGTCACTATTTACACTTGATAATAATGCAAGGAATTATTCTGCTGACCTTGAATCTTTACACCTGGTACTGGCAACAAGTTGAGAGATTCCTACGTCTCAAATCCTCAAATCCATCATTAATCTTCAAAGAAAAGAGGCACCTTGCACAATTTCCCCCCTTCACCAAAGAAAGGGTTTGATTTTTAACATGCAAGGGTTAATATGGTAGAGTGACTTCAAAATTTTGTACTCTCAGCACCAAAAATGGTCAGGATACACAGGTGAAAATTTCCCAGTCTTCGTATCTTAGAAGGGATATAAATGAACACAGAAATACATTCAAGATATAGACAGAAAATAATTCCAGGAACATGTGAAGGTGAAGCAGGCATACTAGAATAAGGGAAGAGAAAGACCCCATAAGCATATTAGGATATATTATAAGGAAGTTAACGAAAAATAATATAAAATTCTTTTAGAGCCAAACAACTTCACTCTGGCAACATTATTTTCAGGATACAGGGCAAATTATGTACAAAAACCATGTAGTTCATGATACATTCTATTTACCACTAAAATAATGCACATGTAAATATGCAGTTTTGTCCATTACTGAGAAATCAACAAATTATTTGGATGCTTTGGAAAAATGAGAAAAAAAAATTAAAATGTAAGTAAATTAATTTGAAAACTAAAGCATTATAAAGACCAAAGCAAATATTCTAGTCTTCCTTGCTTTCTCATAGAAAGATTACTGAAAACAGAATTTCAAATAATGCCCAGTAATTTCTCAAACATGCTGTTCTGGAAAGTGATCAAGGTTTACACCTACATTCCTACTGTTTGAGTTCAATGTAATTAATTTTATTGTGATTTTTCATTTGCATAAACTTCTTGTGCTTTTAAATTTTCAATTGCTTGGTATTTTAAGTATTATTTGAGGAAGAAGTTTTCACCAAATGTAAGATGCAGCTGCCTTCATACGAAGAAGCTATGCTATACCAAGGAAAAGACAATACATTGGCTGAACAAAGCGACTGAATAAAATTCTTTGAATAACAGCCACTTGCAGAGGCAACTGAAATTGTGGCTTTTTGTCTGAAGAGGCTTGTAAGAAGAGAAGACTTCACAGTCGGACACACTCCTTTTCCAGTACAGGAGGCAAAAAACACCTCTCCGATATACCTAGGGAAAAAACGAGTTACTACTTCCTATGAAACCAGAACAGGAATATTTTTCTTTAAGCCTGTGTTCTCATTAATTCCAGGCTAACCTGCATTCTCTGGGTGGCAAACAAAAAGAGGCAAAGCGTTAGAAACAGAACCAATTGCCTGTCAAACAAAGCATAAAAAGACAAAAGGCAGAAACACAGTTTCAGCTTCAATGCCTTAATGTCACCATTTGTCATGCAGCACTTCCTCTGAAAACCCCCAAGTACAGTTAACTCTGCTCCTCTTTTACACCAGCACACTTTCTCCTCCCTTGGTAGAGGATTAAAATGTGACAATGAAACAGCAGAGCCATCGCACATTGTTATGCAACTCACTGTCTGCAAGGGTGGCTTGTAGCTCCTTCTTTATTCAGCAAGTGCCAAGTGCATGTTTAATCAATGTCACAGCTCGACACAGTGTGCAACTGAAGCCGCTGTCACTCCTCTCCAGATTTGCCTGGCTAAGTTATGCAATGCTCCGAAGAATACCTTGGAATTCTTTCCAGAGGCTCTGAATGCAGGTGTGTGACAGCGTTCACACTACTGCCAGTAAAGCAGACTTCTTTTCGTCCTTTTTCAGGCTGGACTACAATTACATGGTGTGACTGCACGTAGTTCGCCTGCATTTGGAATTGCAGCGTGTCAACGTGAGAAAGCCTCTTCAGACGGCTGCCACAAGGAGTAAATCAAATCCTGGCTTTTCCTGAAGTCTTAATAAATATCTAAGTGCAACTGAATAAAACCAGGAGCTGTTCCTATTTTTGGGGGTTTTTATTTTAAAGGCAAAACCGAACAGCATGCAGTTTGTGGCTCTGCATCATCTTAAGGAAAAAGAATCCTCAGTTTTAATGAGAATTAGCCAACAGTGAGGATCATTACCAGAAAAGGGCTTACTGGTTTTCAACTGCACTTGCTGTAGTGGATTACTGAGAGAGAAGACCAGTCATTTGGAAGATTCTGTAACATTATCTTGACTGGTAAACTTCTTCATCAAGGAACTGTTTATGCTCCTTTCTGGTCTGCCTGAGTGAGGATAGCAGCCTCTCCATGAAGAAAAAAGCCTGGTTTGCCACTGAATCGACGAGTAAGAAGCATGTCTGATGACATTTTATTCCTGATGCAATGTAGGGTAAGAAGCATCATATTTTCTTTTTTTCCTTTCCGTGAGATGTGCTCTGAGCTGATGGGTTTAATTAGACTCACAGCAGAAATTTGTTTATCTCCAGTGATTAAAGATGTTTGCCAGGAGAGAAAAACGGTATTGCACTATAAAATGTGATGACAAATTTTCAGTAAATGTGGGTTATCTGCACTAGTAGACATCTCAATCAAATTCGGGTGTAAGGCTGGAAATTTCTGATTAATAAGGCTAAAACAACATAGCAGATAACATATAAGATCATCGTAGTAACCAATGAGCATATTTTTACAGGAATATGTTTCTAGAGGACATGTTTCTATTTGACTGCAAATTAAGAGTACAAGAGCTGCTAAGTAATAGAGATGTCCTGTTAACCCCACTTTTGCCACAAAAAAGGTAATAAATCAAACACACATCTGTAAATATCTATCTCATATCCTTATACTGCATAGAATTTTGTTGCTTTGACATATAGCAATAATAAGCATGTATAACAACCACAACCTTTAAATTTGGAGAGACAGACATTTTCTGTTAAGGTTTTACTGTTGCATGGATGTCCAAAACCAGATCTTTTAAACACATAAAAGGATAAGATCTCACATGCAATTGTCTACTTAGGACTGAATAGTCAAGAGACTGCAATACTGACTTAAGGAGACAGATTTTTCACATTGGCAAACCGCAGACATGAATATTTTCAACTGCTTTTGTACTGTGGCAGTTAAATATTTAACAACAGATGAAAATTCATGTAACCTCCTGAGACATTTCACAGCACCTGACAGTGCTCATATACCTGCTTTCATAAATCTGATTTTTCATAAGGAGAAAAATTAACTGACTAAAGACATATTTTATAATAAAGCATGGTAATTGGCTTGAAGCATCACCAAGCTGTTTTTCACTACTTCTACTATGTCTGTATTTAGAGAATAATTACTTTTTATGCGGATGTGCTCATACAAATAGAAAACAAAAAATTAATATAACTTAATAAGTATTAAGAAATTTTATGCAAACAAAATGCAGAATTTTTTTTTAATGAATACCAAAGATCGCACATTTGTCAGACCAGATTTACCATTTGCTTTCTTTCTTCTAGCTAGCTGCCAGAATACTGGTGAAGGTATTTGCAGGGAAAATGGGGACCTCTGCCATCACAACACTGGAGGATGTAAAAAGGCAAGAGGAGAAAGAGGAAAAAGAAGAATCTATTTTAGCACTTCTTGGGATTATTGGAACTGTACTTAATTTATTTGTTATTGTTTTTGTGTACATCTACACAACACTTTGACACAACACTTTGACGACATCAAATGCACAGCACACAGTGCAAAGACCAGTGATGGTAAGAATGACTTCTAAATTTAATGCAAAAAAACCCCACTGTCTGAAAAGATTATCAAAAATATTCCAGAGCAAAGTGTCTGGCTAAGGGCACTGCATCAATGACTGCTAAATGTATCTGCGAGCCCAGCTAGTGTGCTCAATTATGTAAATGAAGTCAGACGATAGCTTCTCATTGGTAAGAGATGAAAATCCAAATAGCAGAAGTAGAGATGGCACAGCAAATATGCAAGATACAAGAAATGTAAGCAAACACTGAAAACAATCAGAACACAGAAAGAGATTAAATAAAGATACATATAAAGCAAGCCCCAGGACACTTTCTATGGTTTTGTGCAATGTTTCTTCATAGCTGAGACCAGAGAACAGACAAAAGGTTATTATTTTTAGATCACCTTAATTTTGGGCTTTTATCTTACATTGATGTTTAAATGTGGAAACAGGAACAATGGTATATCAAAAATTGGAATATTATAACTGAAATTTTAACTAATTGCTATATTCTGCAGTATTTTTGTTAGTCTTGTGGAAAGCTGAAAAAAAGGTTAGATTTTCTTGCCTTTACTGAATCTGTATTTGAAATCATCATGCTATACTGACAATGTACTTTTCAAACTAAAAATCCTTTAAAGTGATGTGAAGAAACAAAGAACAGCTTCAGTACTTTTTTCCAGAAATATTAATATGACACACTAATATTTATTCTCCAAATTTAAAAATTCTTAAGTTACATTTTCTATACTGCCATTTTTAAAGAGTGCTTAACATCAGTCAAACACAAATTTCATGTTTTCATCCTGATGCTTACTTCAAAGTAAAATAAAGCATGCCACACAACAATTCATACTATTGCATGGAAAATAAGTTTAATATCTTTGCCCAGAAGAGTGCACCCTCTCTTTCTGGACCAGGTCCTGAAGACATTTTTCCTTTTTGTATTATTTATGATTGAGGCCCAGAACAGCAACTCTGCGGCATACTTTATGGAATATGCAATTAAGCTACTCAAATTGATTAAACTATTTCCACATTTTAAATTAAATCTATGTATGTCATTGAACTAGATCCAAAGCTGCAGACAGTCTGAGACTATAGAAGATTTTATATACATGAATATGCCTCACACACATCTTCTAACAGAAAGGCTACTTATGAGATCTTAGGATTAAAAGCAAGTAGAAAACCAATACTAAAAATACTGTTCTTAGTATTATATATGTCCCAGAGGAACATCAGAGGAGCTGCATTTCTGAAAATCAGCTTAGTTCTTTCTCCTAGGCAGCAAAGATACATTCAGACCTTCCATAAAATGACAGGCAAAGAAATACATCTCTTGTGCAGGTGACAGCTTATAGTAGTATGGAACTTTCTAACTGCTACACCACCTGAACCTTAGGAAGTCACTTCAAAACAAGCATAAATTAAGGTCAGAGAGATAGAACAAAATGAATTAGGCAGCGATAGCTCAGTCAGTTCCAGAAACTACTCTAACACGCTGACTTATGGATGAATGAGGTGGAAGATGGTATATTCTGGTTTTGCCACGGTGAGTCAATACTGGCTGACCCAGAACAAACGATAAAACAGATCTGAGGTTGTAGTGGAAGAAAATGTGTGCAGACAAGAAAATTCACTTGACATCTATATTCTACATCAAATCTATAGTACTGTATACTCATTTTCAGAAAAGAAGGTACTAATGCATCCTGTAAAACTAAGCTACCTTCAAGAGGAATTATGCAGGTTATTCATGCTTATTCAAGACTACAGAGTAAAACATTATTAGATTTTTCTGTGTATTTCTTATCTCTTCATACTTATGGACAAGGATATTGAAGATTATTTTTAAAAACCAGAGGTTACACAAATCTGAAAACTGAACAAAAATGTGAAATTCAGGCAGGAATGACTGCTGTTTATTTTCACCCTAAAGTTATTTAAAACTGTCAATTTTGTTAAATAAACAAACACCTTTATTTCATATGACTTCAGTGCATAGCTGTGCTCTCAAAACTGAAGTGAGATACTGCACCTTTTCAGTAAACACTTCAACAGCCAAATAGAAAAATAATTATAACCAAATGCAGGTAAGGCTCAGCATAATTCTTTATGAATAAATTAGCTCATTAACAGTAGTGAAAATCACTAGAATTTTAAATTTTGGTAATTGTATACTGTCTAGATAAACTGGCATTGTACTTCCAATTTCACTTATAGAAAAAGGGTAACTTCCTTTGAAGGAAGATACAGGGTAATATTATCATTAGACACTGCCTTGGCATAAGAAATAGATTTTGTTTCAAGACAGAAGTCTGAATATCCTCTCTTAATGTGTCATACATGCAGCTATACTCACTATCACCTAAATCTAAGTTTAGTTAAATGAGCTCCAATATACAGTGCTGGTACTTGCATATTTAATCCAATACATGCTTAAGAATCTCAAGAATGAAAAATACCTGAACAGCATATACCTCTTATTAGATACATCAAAAAAGTGAACAGCCAAGAGAAAAGCTGAATTTCATGGCAATTCAACATTTACACTGCAGTAGCACCTTCACACCTTCAGCAAAGGATAAATGAAGATGTAGTAGCTGAATGAACTTAGTGTATCAGCTTCAGAGCCCTATTTGGGATCACAAGCTTCCTAAAGTACTAGGAGAGAGGAACTAGACTGCCTGGCAAAACCTAAAGCAACAGTACATAATTACAGCAAGATTAAGATAAAAGAAATACTTTAATTTCAGCAGGCAGTATGGTGTAGTTCAAGGTAAAGAGGCATGGCCTGAAGAAGTACAACTCAAAGGTGTATCAGCGGAGGCAAAAAAAAGAATTCAGTATGTTCACCTTCAACGGATTTGTCCATAGTACTTCCTAAATAAAGCCCTCAATGAGAGGTTTAGCAGAGATCTGTCAGTGAGCCTACAAGTCTAGGGCATAATAGTACTTGGGAAACTATGAGAGGTGCATAAAAAGAAAATATTGGAGTGGAACATGGTGGTTCAATAAACACAACCTTTTTAGTAAAGCCTTCACATAAAATTTGATGCATCATCTCTTCACAGCAGTCATACCCAAGGAAGACAGAGCTAACCTACAGTGACAAACATGCTGACCACAATGAATGAAGTCCTCATTCAACACAGATGGAAGGGTGACTAAGGGCTGCAAGACCACCCCACCTAAAATCACAACACCTGCTTCCTGAAATCCTGTGTTCTGAAGCAGATTGAGGTCAGGCAAAATTCTCCAGCTTGCAATGAGGTCTACCTTCCAAGGAAAAGGTCATATCAAATGCATGCCACTCCTCAGCTTTACACAAGATTAAGTCATCTTCAGGTTTGATAGATACTAGTGTAAGCACAAACCAGTACAACATAAGTGTTATTGATAACGTTGTTACATTTCCTGCTCTCATTGAATAGGCATTGAGAATTCTTCAGCCTAATGAGCATTGGATCAGAGCTTACCATAGTTCCACAGATTGTCAGCCTTTATCTTTCTTGTGACAATCAGGCTCTCTGTCAGCTCTGTCTCCAGACACTCTGGTAGTGACACCTAGAGCTTCAGCATAACCTACAACTCAGGCTCATTCATGTGAGAATTATCTGTGTGCTTTTGAAATAAAGACTAATTACTGCATTGGAATTATGCCTGGCTATAACTCAGACAAGCTATTTTCAGGGACTTCTTTCAAACTAAATTCATATGACTCAAATACTCATGGACAGAAGACATTCTTTCCAGAAGTCATGCCTTATCGCACATTCACCTCTTACACTGGTAGTCTAGTGAATTTACAAATACAAGCTTGACTGAGATAACCCTACAGAGGTATTTTACTTAAATCCAGAAGAACACTGTTAGCAATAGTTTAAAAATAAAATACAACAGTCATGACTATTGCTTGGATTGATGCACTGAGCATAAAAATGCTGCTGCATGGATTTTGAGATTCATTTACAAAAATCAGGAAGCATCTGAACTGTTCACTTTTTACTAATTTTTACTTCACAAGCACAGTATAAGAACCTACCCTGCCAACAACAAACAACAGCAGTCCAGCAGTGGAAAACATACCTCAAATGAACATTTCCCACCAAAACTTTGCCTTTTTTTTTGTACTTTGGGAAAACAAATGGCTCCAGAAAGCCAAACTACTCTGAACTTTTCTCCACCAGCCATGTATCTCATCTCTTCCATCAATATCTTACTGTTCTTCCTCAGTTAAACGTGACTTATATGAAGAGATAGCTTTTTGCTGTTTTCATTGGCAAAACCTATTTTTAACAGCTGCAATTCCTCTGAACTGAACCAACAGCTTCATCCCCATAACACAGTAGTTCTGCCAGGTCTTCCACTGACTTTTCCTTTCTATCTCAACAAAGTGTAACTATGATTACCTGTTGGAAAGATTACTTCATTGTTAATTTACTGTATATTAGTTTTTCATTTGCAATAATATGCTTCAGAGTTCAGTTTCCTGACTGTAATATGAGAAAAAAATAACCAACAAATACAGAAAGCTGTCAGACTGTGGACATGCACATAAAACAATCTTCCTATTTTAATTTTTACTATAGGGTCCCAGCAGACTTTTTGAATGACTTCCATCCACCATACAAGATTATGCAGTGTCCTAGTTACCACAGATTAAATGAGCCACGTTCTTATTTTACTCTTATGTAGCTTTGTAAATACTTAAAACACAGCTGATTCCTTTTTTATTTTGGAGATAACAGATAATGCACAATTCAAACAGAATTGTCTCAAACAGATATTGTCTCAAGAAATTCACATCAACACCTCCTACAACTAGCAGTCAGAAGAACCGCAGTAATGTGACAAAGCTTTTAGCAATTACTCCAAAAACAGAGCAAGCAAAGTTAGGGTCCAAACCCAAATTCTTCAGATTTAGAAGAACTCCTTCTGCTACTTAGGGATTAAATCCATCCTTCTAAAGCATCTAAGCAAAAATCCAACCTCAGGCAAAGCCAGTTTTAAAAAACTTCAGGCTGACACTTACCTGAAGAAAAAATCGCTTATCAATACCTTTATACTTAAGCCTGTCATCCAACCAATTTGAAAATAAACTACAAACTCAGTCTGTTGGTTATGACATTAGTTCCACACAGGCATTTGCTTAACTCTTGTTGTTTGATACTACCTCATACAACAAAATGGTTATCACAGCAAAGTACAACATACTGGATGAAGCTCTCAAAACACCTTTGTTCAAAAATAATGAGTAGAAATGTGATGACAGCATATAACTTACTTGTTTCATTGTTCCCATATATTTGAAATATTTTGATGTTTTGATAAGAGGATTTATTTTTGTATTTCCTAAATAAAGCAGGAAAAGCTCTGGTCAAAGTAAAAGAGAACTGCCCTAGTATGTGCAACATTTACAAAACTCATGTAAAAATCTGCTTAATTTTCTCACATTATTTACCTTTTTCTTCTTAGTAAGATTCATGGTCTAGCACAAAGTACTCTCTCTCTCCAAGCATATTCCACAGAATGACTAGAACAAAGTTTTCAGATGGAAAGACTTTCAACAGTTTAAGAAATAAATTTCAAATTTAAACCAGACTGTAAAACAATAGATATTAACTCTTCCACTAGTATTTTGTTTTCTAAGGCTCAAGTAAATGCACCATAAGCACAATTCTAAATTAATAAACATACTGAAATTAGCCAGAACTACCATTTGTTTAGATAAAAACTTATTTGACAGAAGTCAGTAAGTCTTGATTTAGAAGGAGACAACAGCACATTACCTGAATCGTTGCGGAGGTATGAGGACATGGCTGGGATGAGGCAAGATTGACTAAGTAGCTCTAAGAGAACGGATGGAAGAGCGCTGCTGTTCTGTCCTCTTCCCTCATGGCTGGTTTGGGTCTCCCCATTTGTTGTACTCCCTGCAGGATTTATGTAACTGGCAAGAACCTGAAATACACAAAAATATTTAAATCAAATCTGATTTATCTGAAACAAAAGTAGTTTTGATTTTCCTTCCCTAAAAAAGACACTGTAATGCTTCTCTAGCTCTTGACAATACAGTACTGGTATTTATTTCATCACAACCAACAATCCTGTAGAAGAAAGTGCACACAGTTAGTAGATTACAATTCCAACTAATATGGCTAATATGAAAGTTAAACATCACTTATAATTCTGAGTTATAATTAAGAGATCAATCAATATGAATTTTGACAAAACTGTCAGAATTACTCAAAGCAAGAGTTCGCCAGGTCACACCACTGAGACATGCAGTTGATCAGCTCCATTTATTTCAGAACACTCACCCACTAGTGACAAAAGATTTTTTTTTAACTGCAGATGTTTCAAAAACACTGCAATTTCCTTTTGGATGGTACTTCAGAGTTTCCAGATGAAACAACTTATGGAGAGCATGACAGCTACTTGGAACAAGCTCTTGTGAGCTGTGCTTTCTTCAGCAACCTTCATCTGCTGACTGCTCAGAGCCACAGCCTCCTTACTTCACAACTGTTATAGCTAAACATGCGCATACTATGAAAGACAGACCAGAAGCCTCAACAAGGGAATGATTTTCTTCTTTCTTGCTTAGGAAAATTGATTTAGATTTTATTTGTTTTGCTTTTACATAGGTCATGATACCTATGCCTTATAATCTGCAGTGACTGGAATAATACATGATCAGAGGGCTGGAGCTCCTCCCCTATGAGGACAGGCTGAAGGAGCTGGGGTTGTTCAGCTTGGAGAAGAGAAGGCTCACGAGGGACCTCATAGCTTATCAGTACCTGAAGGGAGCCTACAGAAAGGCTGGAGTAGGACTTTTTAATAGGGCACAGTATGGTGGGACTAGGAGTAATGGATGCAAATTGGAAGAGGGTAGATTTAGGCTGGATGTAAGAAAGAAGTTCTTTACTGTGAGGGTGTTGAGACACTGAAACAAGTTGTCCAGAGAGGCTGTGGATGTGGCAGTGCTCAAGGCCAGATTGGATGAGGCACTGAGCAACCTGGTCTAGTGAGAGGTGTCCCTGTCCATGGCAGGGGGCTGGAACTAGATGATCTTTAAGGTCCCTTCCAATCCAAGCCATTCTATGATTCTATAATTCTAATAGATAACACTAAAACACCTTCAATGTTTTAGTGATTATTTTAATAATTTTATCTCCTTTGAGCTCTACCCCACGAGTGACATTAGATAATGTGTTTCAGCTGACAATTCAATGATAAAAATTTTTGACAACTAGATAGAATCTCATTTTCCCTGCGCTGAACTAGGACAACAGGTCCACTCAGATATATGACAGCTCCAGGGAAACACAATGGAATGCTCCTTGGTTTATTGCCTATCCGGAACGGTCACTAAGAGCTTTTTCATGAAGCAGCCTCCTGATGGTTGAATGTGGCCTCATTCACAGTATTATTTATACCGTTTTTCATGTAGACAGGTGGTTGTAAATTCATCTTCTCCCAAAATACCATAATTACTATGCTAAATGACTTGAAAAACACATGGCCAATTTTTATTATACAGGTTCTAACATTTCAAGTGCTTATCATGGATCAAAATTTTTGTATTACATACTTGTAGAAGGCAGGTCACGTGCTCTTCTTCTAGCCTTTGCTTAGTCAAAGCTTGTTCAACATCCCATCCTGAAGCGGTGGAGCCTGTTCCAAAGCCTGTACCTTTAGCCCAATATAGTTGCTGCTCTTCTGTGGATGCACTGTTGTGTGTACTTGACACCTGTGGCTAAGTTAAAAAAAGGCAAATAAACGAACAAAAGCCACAAAATAATTTAAGTTTTTTCATATTGTAAGACAATTCTTTAGAAAATCTTTGTTCTGCAAAAGAAGGTAATCCAATTTTATTAACATAATAAAGATAGCACTGAGATTCAGGGAAATGCAAAGCTTCAAAGAGGAAAGACCTTACTCCACACATGGAGCTCCAGCGTAGGTCAGCACTAAACTGTGGCAAGTTACTCTTCTGCACGCCCATTTGTGTTTTCTCATTTATGTTCTCAAAATAACTTGCTCTTAAAAAATATTCTGAGACAGCATTTTTCCAGATGTCTATACAACCTTTCCCAATGGTCTGTGTCACTGCATTTTAGTAACAACTCCAGTATGATATGGCTTAGTCACTATGAAGCTATTTATGTATGATAATTTTGAAAGTTTACAAGATTTTTTGTGGAAAAGATGCAGAAAAAAGTGATAAGTTTTTCTTAAATAATGTTTTCATAATAATACATTTAGCACACTAAACAAGTGGCCTTATTTTCAAAGGTGAATTACTCAGTATCAATTATTTTAAATGGAAACCAGGATACATGAGTAGATGTCTAACTTCAATTCGTAATATTTGATTTACAGCTCTGAAAAGTTTCATTTCCTGCTCAGACCATCAGTGACTTTTGTTCAGGATTATAACAGAAGGAAAAGAAATCACAAACGAGCAGGCTACAATGGTAATAAAATATTACCACCTATGAAGTACCATACTGACAATAGTATAAAACTATAATTTTTACACTGGGAATGTAAAGCATATCGTGGTGATGGAACAGCTGTTTAGTTATTCAGAAGTTCTATTTTGGCTTTGGTAATATTGATATATCTTGGCTTTGATTGGTAAGTACCATTAAAAAACATTTCTATAAATGCATTAGTAACAAATGGAAGAATAAAGAGAATTTCCAACCCTTAATAGATGAGATGGGGAACACAATGGCAAGGGATGAGAAGAGTGACGCACTTAATTATTCTTTGCCTGAGTCTTCAGTAGTAGAATCAAATATTCCCTAAGTACCTAGATCCCTGAGTTAGCAGTTGGGGACAGGTAGCAGGACAAAGTTCCCATAATCCAAAGGGAGACGGGTAAGGCACCTGCTGCAGCACCCAGTCACAACTAACTCCATGGGGCCAGATCAGATCCATCCAAGAGGTCTTAGGGAGCCTGTGGAAGAGCTCACTGAGCCACTTCCCATCATTTATCAACAGTCAAATCCAACCAGACAGGTCCCAGCTAACCAGCATCAAGCTAATGCAACACTCATCTACAAAAAGGGCCACAAGGATGATGTGGGGAGCCCCAGTCCTTTCAGTCTGACCTCAGTGCCTGGGAAGGTCACGGAACAGATCATCTAGAGTGCCATTATGGTGCACATGTGGGACAACCAGATGATCAGGCCCAGTCTTACAAAAGGCAGAGACAAGCATCAAAGATGGTGGGAGGTCTGGAAAACAAGTGCTATAAGGAGCTAGGACCCAGAAATACAAGCGTCAGTGCAGGCCTGACATATCTCCAGAACTAGGCTTTTATCTATAACATGATAGATAGGAGGTATGAGAAAGCAAGCTGTTCAAGGGGTCATGGTAGAACTTAAGCAAAGATAACAATTAATGGCTGCCCTTTCCCTCCAAAAATTAAATAATGCTGAGGCGTTACTGGGTCAGCAGTGTTATATTCCATTAGGAATAGAATACCTCAGCTTCTCCTTAAAGCTGACTAGCCATGGAAGGGAATTATTCTGATGCCCAGCTTCATTTCTTCCTTGCTCAACTGATCAGCATCAGAGCTGCTAAAATACAGACAGTCCTATATTTTGTATCTACTTGGCCATATTTAGCCAATAGAAATATTTTCACGCAAGCCTTTGTGAAGAAGGTACTGAAGAGGGCAAGTCATGAATTTTTCAAAAACTCTTTTAGAGACAGTTGGTATGCAATGCAGGAATGGCAACTCAATCCTAAAAAAATTACGGAATACATGCTCTGAATAAAAGTTAGTATCATACAGTAAATACTAAAAAAATAATAAATTTTGAAGATTCACTTGGGATCTTGAATGCTGTGGAAAATTTTTGTCTTTGGTTTTCATTTCCCCATTAGTAAAAAAGAGATTAAAAAAAAAAATCACTGCATTAATTCATTAATTTTCACAACTCATTTACATTTGTGAAGCATTTAAGAGGAAATAATTTGCAAGCAGTGGAGTTTAGATGATGCATGCTAAATAAGGTAATGAGGTCATGCTATCTAATGAGGATTAAAGAACCAGCATCTATTGACATTATGCCTCTTGCACAGAAAAGAAGGTCCTGTGAAAGAAACTGATTACACCTTAACGTCTTATGACAAGCCCTCTTTGTTGGTTACATTTCATGATTATTATGTGTATTAGCAACATGCAAGGGCAATTACTTAATCAAGCAATTTAAAATTATTTTTGATCTTTATTCAAATGTTAGACTAAAATGAAAGCATGGAAGTTATTTCCTTTTTAGTTAAAACTCCTACTGATTCTTAGTGGCAATTATTTTGCTGCCAAACCTACCTCTGCTTGGTTGGGATTAGAGTTGGGCACTCTTGGTGCATGATGGCTTAGTGCAGACAGACAAGCAAGGATAAGGTGTATTGCCCCAATCTCTAGTGCCATCCGCCTGAGCAGTACTCCATCATCAGTAGTCAAAGGTGTAGTGCTGAACAAACTACGCAACACGTGGAAGGGCAGAGTTGGAAGCACATTTGCTGAAGGAGACTGAAGGATGTGACCTAGATTGGAGAAAAGAAATATCAAAAAATCATATTTTATTTCAATAGATCGATACAGCATCCTTATTGCTGCAATGGTTTATAAACAACATATACA
Organism: Turnix velox; assembly: GCA_013400935.1. Taxonomy (NCBI): domain Eukaryota; kingdom Metazoa; phylum Chordata; class Aves; order Charadriiformes; family Turnicidae; genus Turnix; species Turnix velox. The sequence goes on along the minus strand of VZTY01014767.1, from coordinate 106,691 downwards.
GGAACATAATAAGGACTTAAGCATTGCATAGAGTATGATATCTTAATAAAAATTTCTCATCACAAGAGTGTAGAAGAAAGAACATTTCCCTATATCCCTCATGGAATTGGTTAAAACCCAATTAAAATCCGATTCACCATTTACAGGAAGCAAATTTAGTTTGTCTGTTTCTGTGTTTGACTACATTCGCTTCATATTTCTAAATGAAGAAAATGAAGGTGGTTTAGACTATTTTTTTCTGATTTGTTTTTAAGAACAATCCAACAGCAGGTTAAAGAATGCACATGGTCAGCTAACAGCAGCTTAGTGGACAAAGAGCTGTAGTTTATCATGATATAGGATTTTTTTTGGTAGTCATTTGTCCAAACTGGGAAGTAAATGACTGACACAATCCAAGCTGTGATGTTATTCAAGTTGAATACACTGTGAAAGACTAATGTAATTTTAATGTTTCAATTCAGTAGCATAATTATTTTATAGTTTTAACCCTTCTGCATTGTGAGCAAAATAACTTAAAGATTTATTTCAAATAACTGCCTGAAGTGACCTATTATTACAGCACACTGGGATTTGGAAAACTGTCATTTTTTCCTGTATTTAACAATGCATTTCACTTTCTTTCCCTGGTGCATATGTAAACAGTTATTTGACAATTGAAAATCCTTCAAAACAGCCAATTCTGCTAAGTAGTTTGCTTCTTATTTTAAATACATTTATATTATTTTCTCCATAATTCTTCAAATTTATCAGCTGTGTAATAACCCAGAGAACTAAAGTGAAAGACATGACAAATATGCAAGTCTGTCTTTGAATGTTTATGTATCTACACACAAACAAACACATAAGTTAATGCATATCTATCTAAAACTCTTTACAAAGACAGTAACAAGAAGGAAAAAAGAAGTCCTCTGACTGGAATCTTTATGAATAAAATTGAACACCTCTGGAAAAAAGCCCATCTGACAGACCTCCAGAATTGCAGGTGTAGCCAAAAGACAAAGAGACAAGAAAAAAGTAAATCTTAACATTTGCCCACGATTTATTTTTGCAGGCAAGTGAATCCACGCTCAACCTAATAGCATGCGGCCGTTCATATCATGCAAGAGAGAGGCGTATGAAAATATGCATTTCCAACAGAAAGGAAAACATTAATGTTTTATACAGAGAATCAATTGTGTACAATTGATCCCATATTTGGTACAGAGTTGAATTCAGATGTTTGGCTTAGGGAATGGAGGAATTGACTGTTTAGTCCAGCAAAAACAAAGGCTGGAGGGAATACAATTCCTGTCAACAACTGCATTGGATAAGTAAAAGCTATTTATGATGAGGAACAATGTGGGCACAAAATGATAAACAAGCACAAACTGGATATGAATAAATTTAGACTAAGATTAAAGCAGCCCCTATCTACCAGGAAAATGATGTTCTAGAACTGTATTCTAATACCAATAGTGGATTCACACACAAAAATAGCCAACTCAAGTTCTAAGGGTTTGAGGTGGTGCTGCCTCCTTTTTTTCTCCTAAAGAGATACTGTCTACAATGTTGTTTATAAAACTGTTTACAAAAAAGTATGAAAAATCTGAGTAACTGGACATCCTTCAGATAACTGCTAGCCAAATAAGGTGGGACAAAGCAGCTATACTGAATTTTGTTATCTGTTTATTCTTGTTTACTGGCCTGTACATAAATAAAAGAGCAATAAAACATATAAATAGAGGGAAGAGTAAATAAGACTCTTAATTTCTCAGTTGGTCTTATGAGCTACACATTCTTCACCACTACGAGCTGCTGAACAGAGCCAAACTTCAGTTGACTGCAGGACTGAAGAACTAGCATTCTTTCCAAAGTCATAATGAAACAAAATGTCTTAAAAGCACTGGAGCATCTTTCATATACACTCTTCCAGTTATTCAAAACACTGAAACTTATTAGAATGCTAAAAGAAGGATTTGAACTACAAGCATAACTCTAGGTTTGGTAGTGAAGACAATAACTACAAAAATGTTTCTCAGCTTATCTGTTCATTCATTGAAGAATATCCCTCCGTGCTCACACCATACCATTAAGATAGAGCTTCTGCTCAGATAATTTGATCACTATGATATTTAGATCTTTCTCTCCTTTTCTAAGCCAGCATTATTTCACAGTTTATAAATCTGCTACGTATCTATCCATATATTTCTGCACATGGCTGTAGAATTACATGATGTTTTCTCAATTAGTTGAGCATACTCTGCTACTCAGATTTTTCTGAGTGCACTGTCATCTTCAGTACCACTGGAAGTTTTATCAGCAGTAGTTTTACAATTACTCTGACATCTAGATGAGAACACTTGAATGCTGATGATTGTGGCAAAACTTTGCCAGACAGATTTTAATGTTTAGGGACAACAGACTATGAAAGATGCTAGCAACACAGTTCTGCACAAATCAATTCAAACTTCCTGCAAAAAGCATTACAGTGTAAATAAATTTAACTAAAAATGATCTAGTCGTGGTCTACAAAGAAACATAATAATTGCAGCACATACTTCCTTCACCATCATCTGTAACTCCCAACACCAATCTCAACAGACACTGAGCATGTTTCCGTTCTTTTAGCAGCACCTCAGCATAGCCCGGGAGACGAAGAAATAAACCAAAGGCAGCCAAAGAATGCGCAGGTATGGGAGACATAGTCTGAACTGTTGACTTGATTGGTGGAGGTTCTGCAGCAATTGTTTCTGGTGCTTCATACACCAATTCCCCCGACTGTTCAATTGTAACCCATTCAAACTGATCACTGTCCTTCTGCTTCTCCTGTGTTGTTGATGTAACTACTGGAGTGCTCACCTTAACCAACAAAAACAACAAAAAAATTGTTAGTCATTCATTTAATCACCAGCAAAAATTGTTGTTGAATTTAGGCTCTAAAAGTCACATAATATTAATTAAAAAGTCACAGGAAATGCAATGCCATTTGCAAGTATGGGGACCAGTCTAAAGGAGCACGGGTTGCATTTTCAATACAGTTATAGATAGTTCCACCTACATTAGCAAGCAACTCCTTTTTGCTGTTTTATTTTAACACTGGACCCAAGTTGTTAATTTTTAATTATATATTGCAAGTAGGAAAACAACCATAGTATCTTTAAAAGCTAAGAAGAAATTTGGATATCCTAGAAGTCTTGTAGCAAACTCATGTGCTCCTTTTAGGCATTTGAGGTGACACTATAATGGAGGCCTGCTACTGGCCATCCAATCAGGAAGACTGACTGGATGAAGCAGACTACAGATACATAGGATCAGCCTCAACTGCACAAGCTGTGGTCCTTACAGAGAACTTCAACTAATCCAGTATCTGCTGGAGGAGATAAGCAAGTCATGAGATTCCTGGAGTGTGTCAATAACAGCTTTCTTCTTCGAGTGGTAGAGGACCTAACAAGGAGAGGTACCATGCTGGATTTTACTCTCACCAACAAGGAAAGCCTGACAGGGAATAAGAAGCTCGAGGGCATTCCTCGCTGCAATAACCATGAGATGGTAGAGCTCAAGATCTTTAGGGCTGCACAGAGGATACACAGCAAGGTCAATACCCTGGCCTTCAGGAGAGCAGATTATGGCCTTTTCAGGGATCTGCTTGGCAAAGTGCTGTGGGATAACATCCTGGAGGAAAGACAGGCCCAAGAAATTGTTCAAGGCCAGGCTGGATGGGGCTTTCAGCAACCAGGTCTAGTGGGAAGCGTCCTTGTTCACAGAAGGGGGGCTGGAATTAGATGACCTTAGTTGCTCCCTTCCAACTCTGTTTTATGATTCCATGATATACATTTGCAATAAAATGATAAATGAGAATGGCTTTATAGAACATCAGTAATATATATTACTTCTATCTCCAAGATATTTTATGAACTACTAGCAGCAACACTGAATTTGTGCATTTGTTCCAGAAGGCCACAGATACTTATCAGGCTATAAACTGTGTAGAGAAGGATGTATAGCTGGCCTGGGCTGTGGTGTTACACACTTGCCTATTTTAAAGCAGCCTTGCTGTACAACCAAGATGTCAAACTGAATCACAGAGAAATATGAGGAAAACACTACCCTTAAACAAAAAAAGAAAACACTCTTAGCATGTTTTCTACACTGATTCTTTCACTCACTTGCTGAATTACATCAGGATAAAGCATGGGGAGTCTCTCTGCAATGAGAGCCAATCCACCCATTCCTGCAAAAACTTGCAGTGGAGACTGGATGGGACAGGTTTCAAGAAGAGATTCATCTAGAACTGCATCCATACATTCATCCCCAGGACTGATGGCTTCATCTTCTGGACAAGGTCCCAGTAAATCTGCATGTTCTACATAAACACAGAAACAAAAGAAATTAATAAATAATGATAAATATTGTGCTTATTTCTTAATCCTCACTTTGAAGTACACTTCAAGAATGGCAGTTCCTTTCAGCAAAACCTGAGTCAAAAACTTGAAACTAATTAGCCATAATTTTGCCATAAATTGACCCTCTTCTTGTTACCACAGATAGTGGCTGAAGATACCTGTAAACATGCTGGTCTTAGTAAGGGACTACCTTCCATCAGACACATAGAAGATACCACAACACGAGGCTGAACACAATTTCCAGTTCAATTGCTGGTAATGACATGTATTTATCACACCATTAAAACAAGGTTGTATCTCCTTGATAAAGAAAATTTCAAACCTAAGTTTAAGGCAGACTCGTCCCCCTGTTTTACAATGTTTTCAGTGCAAAAAGATTTAAGTCTTCCCACAAGTAGACATACACAGATATCCAGGATGCGCAGCAAAACCGCTAATGCCAAACACTATCCTACAAAAGACACTTGAAATATATGCTATCAGTGAGTAAGGGTAGAGGTTAGTCTTTCATGATGTGTGCAAATATAATGCTACTCATTTCACATCTTAAATATTGTTGAAAGGATTTACACTTAAGGATGCTTCTCCATTACTTGCTTTTGTTAATCTTCTTATAACTCAATTTGAACTGTTTCACCTCCATGAACATTCTGCAAGGTTTTAGTGAAATTGTGCACCTCAGCCATGGAGAACAGCTGATCCCAAACAAAGGCATTGAAGCACATTGGAAAAAAAAAAAATAAGTGACACTCTTCCTCAAGTATAGGAGTAGTAAATGCAGCTCTGGAGACCCTATGGGAAGCTAAATAAAATACTCAATGCAAATTAAAAAAAGTCAACCGTAAGTAGCAAGAAAAAAAATAGTGATATCTAACAATGATTTCCATAGGTGTTAAAAATTAGTAATAAAAAAGCATCAGCACTAACCTTTGTAACCGATGAGTACTGGTTCTAAGCCACCTGAATGTAACTGATATTGTGCTATACAGCAGCACTGATCAATGGATTCTAATGACAAATGCATGTTTTCAAAAGTATTAGTCTCAAGTTTAAAAAACACCAAGGCTTGTAACTTAATGATTTTCCAATTTCATTCAAATATCAAAATATTATAAGTTTAAAATTCAACTGAAATAGCAAAACTAACAAAAATATTAAACAGCAAAGCCCCTCAATTTTGTTTGATCTTTATATCCAGCCATTACATGGAGTTATGAAATAATTCACTCCAACCAAACAGCATGAAAACAGACTTTTTTTCAAATCTTCTTTCTAGCTTTTCTATAAGGAGATTAATCTATCAAGTGAACACCTTTCAGATGAAAACTCTGCCTTAAAATAGCCAAAGTATTAGCTTTGTAATTACATGCTATGTCAGCAGGCTGGTGATATGCAGATTGACTTTGCTTAATTTCAATGTCCCATCCCTCTAAGTCCTTTCCTAAAAGAATTATATAAAAATACATCAAAACATATTGTGGGATAAAGCTCCTCCTTCACCTTTCTCCAGCATTATGACTAAGTAGACAGCAAGCAATTAGAAGAATTATCAAAATACAGATAATATTAGAAAATGTTAAAAATAGTGTTTCTAAAAGCTTGAGTTAAAAGACACGCTCAGATGGCCTTGAGAATAAATACTTCATTGAGAATGCGAATTAAGTACCCAAGTTGCTGCAATAAAAAATTTCACAGGTTTCTATAACTCAGATGATTTCAAATATCTCCTGTTCAAATCTGCCCTATTTATCAGCACAAAGACTTACAACAGAGATAAGATTTACTGCTACAATGAAAAAAAAAAAACAGTGAAACCAGCCAGAAGAACCATATTGATGCACCTTACAGATACAATCAAGGTAGGCAATGAATTTGTTCTTTACCTCTAAATTAAGCACTTGGCTAAGGAACATCACCCTAGAAAGTAAACTTCTGTTTCTTAAGAAAATACTAAAAAAGACTTTTGCCCAAACTAAAAGTAATTTTAAAAAGATGCAAAATAAGTATGAACACTCACCTTTTTCTGTATGAAGACGTTTAAATGAGTCTGTTTTTGATAAGCTTGGATCTGAGATGACTTTGGAACCAAGCTTAACAGTCAAATCTATAGATCGGTAGCCTTGTGGGAGTTTACGGTCATACAGCAGAGTCAGAAGCTGAGCAAGTGTCATTTCAGCTGGTAATGGTTGGCCTAAACAACAATGGCATTGAGTCAGAGAGGAAAATTATGATTAGGTTATTTTAACATACATATCCAGGTGCTATTCATTGCCTGTACCACATACGCCAAGTAGGCTAAATATTACCTGGCAACAAACCAAGGCCTTAATTTTAACATTTGCTCTATTGGGAAAAGGGGCCCCATCAGTTTGGAATCAACTATTGAAGAACTATGCCAACATTCCCTGAGATATCTTTGTGTTGAAAGCCCAAACATTTGGCATATTTAACAAATGGCTAAGGCTGTAATTTGATGTGCATTTTAAGCCTGCCCCATACTATCAAATTCTCCCTCTGCATCACACTTGAATTGTGGTTCCATAAAGGTGTATGACCATGAAGTGGAAAAAAGAGGTAACCAAAGAAACCTCCAATCCTTTTTCAGACATATGTTTGGGACGTAGCTCAGCAAGAAGAAATGAATGGCATTGCCAGGAATACTCTGCAAAGCACCAAAGCAGACTTGATATGCACACAAAATACAGCCCAAACTGATTACTGAAATCCAGATTTTGGCCACTCTACTGTTTACAAAGAATATGTTTTTCCCTGAAATAACAAGTTACTCTCAAGACAAAACAATTTTTCTCTCTGATGGAAAGTAGACTTACGTATAAAGTAAATTGTTTTAGAGTTGGATTATACAGTACACTTAGTGTGCCTATTCCATCTTGACTGTGCTTAATCAAGTAACACAAGTTCCAAGAAGATCTTAAGTATCAACCTGTTTCCTCAATGGAAAACAGTGTCTTAAGAAAAAGAAATGAAAAGTGGCTCCCACTGTGCAAGTGAAGAAGTTCTCTGCCTTTTCTTCCCACCAACAACTCTGTTTTGCATGGTCAGTAACAACTGGCTGCTGTGCTATATGTGTGATAACCAGATCACAAATACAGAATGGTCTACACTACCAGAAGCAAACAGTCAGTCTTTACCAGCTAATACTAAAACATGCACTGATTTTAGATTACAAAGTACTAGCAATACCTGTATCAGTTTTAGATATTTTAATCCATGTATACAATCCTTTTAACAATTGGTAAAGGACAGCCTTACTAATTCTGCAGCAAGCTCCAAAATTAGCTTTTCACTGTATGAAAATGATCAGAAGTTTTCCATTTAATTCCATTAACTGGCCTGTTCTTTTATACTATAAAACAGATAGGAAACAATTCCACATAATATTAAGGTGCTTCAAGTCATATTCCTGTTCTTTATCCCTGACCAAGGATAAAGAATTCCAGTCATACCAACCTCTCTCTACAGGACAGATCCCTCTCTATGCCCCAACTACAACACACTGTGCAGCCTCTTCCTGACAGAGTATGTATCTGCTATACATAAATATGATTAAGACAAGCTGGTTGAAAACATAAAAATTAGGAATTCAAGAATAGTCTTGAACTGAATAATCAACCTTCCAGAGACCAATGAAAACTGGCTGCAAATGCAGAACACAGAACAACAGGACTCAAACACCTGCTTAGCTATGCCTTGTAGGTCAAAAAAACCCCATGTGAGTCACCTTGCAAAGCCACTTACTTTTCTTACTGAGTGAAAGTGGAAATGTTCTTGAGATTTTGTTTAGGACCAAGGAACTAAAGTTCAAGAAAGATAAGCATAATTCTCATTTTTGTCAAGCCACTGTGATGTTATAATGCTCCACTTCCAATTAAAAGTTGATACCCAACGCAGAAAGAGCTTTACACTTAAGATACTAAATACAAATACAGAAGATGTCCATTAACATTACCTCTACTTTCTAATGACATATCAGCCACTAAAATAGATCATGGTTTTGAAGTTTAAAGAGAGCAAAGTTACCTGGTAGAAGTTTATGGTATAGATGAAAGACCGGAACACTAATGGTCTTGCTAGAAGCTTCTCCTCCTGAAGAAGATGAACCTACTTTATCCGCCATCACTCTTCCTCTCCTTGATGGGGGACGGGGAGGTGTGGATGAAACAGCTCTTTTGGATTGAGATTTCAAACCTAGTACAGAAGTAAAAATATCAAAGTCACTCCGGTATTTAGTTACTTCAGCTAGGAACATATTCGTTACTTTCAAGTATAGCAATTAAAAAAAAAAAAAAAGGCAGCAAACTTATCAGCACTGGCAAATTATGTATCAGAATAGTATCCACGTATAAAATACATTTGGATATAATCCAGTTACAATGCCACACACCCTCTTGAGCCCAAGCATAAACCAAACCATAATTGCATTAGATCATATCAGCCATTTGGAAAAAAAAAACAACAAAAAACCCCACAAACAAACAAACAAAAAAACCGGCAGAAAATATTCTGATTCCACCCTTAAACTTAATTAGAGACCCTGTCCTACACTAAAACTTTTTAGGTCGTTTTTTCAATTGAAAGCATGAAAAGCAAAAATCTCTAAAGCAACAGATGTCTCAGCAGGCACTTGTCTGGCCTACAAAAAGGACTTCAGCTGCAATACTGACATCTGATGGAAGGTGTCTTTAAACATGCTCAAAGTGGCTGAGTTAAGAAACTTTACAGTACTGCAGGACAGAAGAGGATCCTATGCAGCTTAGGTTGACTTAAGATACGGTGAAATAATACCACTACAATGTACCCCTCTATGCAGATGACAGACTAAGTAAAAAAGTCAGTAGGTTCATATACATAGATTCCTACAACTACTACCTCTCAATCAGCATGAAATGCTACAACACGCTCTGGTTTCAGCTGATCAGCAGAAGCAGTTGTAATATGCAACACATTCTCCAATAATCTCACTATATTAGACTATATTAGTTCAGGAGTATCCGTTAAAAGCTGTCTCTAATTCACTAATCTCTCACAAAGACATCAGAGCTTCATATAGAAAGACTAAAGACCTTCACAGCCATAATGTGTACTGTAATCCTCCTGTACCACTGCAAAATAAAGATGTTCAATCTATAACCTCCAGAGTGGTTTTGGAGAAGAAGGGTTCACATGAATTATATTAATTACTTCAGAAGGATCTTTACCTTAGCTTTTAGAGGGTTTTGGAAGAAAAAAAGAGATGTATGTGTGATTTCCAATAGGAATAACATAGTTTTATACTTACAAAATACTCTAAAATGCACCAGTAACAGCATCTACAAAACACATTTAGGTATAAATTTATCTAAGTAGATAATCCACTAGAGTTCTACCAGGAACCAATCTTTGCTGCCTAACAGCCAGTCAGAATAATCAAACAGAGCAATTTTTCTAACCATTATTAGCAATAAGAAGAATTATTGGTAGATGTGATTATCTCTCCCTGTAACCCTCTGCACCAGTGTCTGAATGATCCTTTTGATAAGGTGAAATTAAAAAAACATACCAGAAGCAACAACAACACTGTAATTGTCCTGAAATCCATTTTCTGCTTTAACTTTTTCTTTCTCTTCATAGTTCTTTTTTTCTTTATCTTCCTTCTGTTCATTAATTAGCTTAGCTGTGATGCTGGGTGTATCTATAGAGAGACAAAGGATTTTCAAGATATCAAGTTGATTTTGTTATACTTTCTTTAGTGTTAACAAGCTATTCTCAACNGTCAGAGTAATCAAACAGAGCAATTTTTCTAACCATTATTAGCAATAAGAAGAATTACTGGTAGATGTGATTATCTCTCCCTGTAACCCTCCGCACCAGTGTCTGAATGATCCTTTTGATAAGGTGAAATTAAAAAAACATACCAGAAGCAACAACAACACTGTAATTGTCCTGAAATCCATTTTCTGCTTTAACTTTTTCTTTCTCTTCATAGTTCTTTTTTTCTTTATCTTCCTTCTGTTCATTAATTAGCTTAGCTGTGATGCTGGGTGTATCTATAGAGAGACAAAGGATTTTCAAGATATCAAGTTGATTTTGTTACACTTTTCAGGCTATTAACAAGCTATTCTCAACTGTTTTAGTAGCTTAGAGTAGCATCACAGGCAGAAAGAGTCCCGTCAATATCCAAAATTAAAGAATCATGATAACTCTGGTCCTCTCTTCCTCCCAAAATATATCCTCTGACAATTAAAAACTGTAACAATTTAATACCATTACCTGATGAGCCTAACATACTCATGTCAAAATATGACTTCAGCCAACTGAAGATGAGATTAAGAAAAATTAACAAGAAACAAAAAAATCACCAGTCAAAACTCCCCAAAATCCCAACAAAACACCACCACCACACAAAAAACCCCATCAAAATCCAAAACTTCTTTTAAGGATATCGGCAGACTTACTTAAACTAATTGTTCTATACAGACCTGGGTGTCCAGTGTTATAAATGGAACTCAATTTCAGAGCAGCAAGTATGATTGCTCCTTTGAAATTGAAATAAATACATGTCTAAAACAGTTCACACATCCAACCTTTCTGCACTTCAGTCATTGCCATTCAACCACTAGTGTAGGTCACAAATATGAGTGAGCAATTATTAAATCACTGATTACTGGTGACAATGTCTCATTTTACACCCTGTAACACGAAACACTGGCACAGAAATGGCAAAAAAATTCTCTAATTGCTTCTGAGTAGTTAGTAACTTGTTTCCGCATGGCCACAGCAGCCTGAGGCTATAATCACTGACTCAAGACATAGAAGTACCATCCAGTTACTTTCAATTGTGTACCATCAGAGGATAGTACTCAGGTGGATGAAATGATGAAAAAGATATGGTTTGACCTGCCTGAAAATACCGTTTGTGCCTCGAGACACTGGTTATATCTGGATTACAAAGAGCACAGAACAAAAGAAGACAGGAGTGTAACTGAAAGTACTGAACTTCAAAAAAATCAGCAAATAAATTCATGCTTTAACGTTATCCTCTCATTCTATCTCTAAAAGTAAATTGTGGTTTTCAATCTCCATCTAGGAAGCAAATTCGTATGTTTAGGCAAGTGCATTACCACAGAAATTAGATGAAGACTTCATTAATGCTCTCTGCATAGCAACAAAATTTGATCCTCATATTGAGATAAACTTTCAAGTCCCAGAATATTTAACTGCTGTAATTTGGGCATATTTAAGTGACTAAATGAAAGACAAGGCATTTTAAAGACTGATATTTGCAGCATCTTTGTATGGAGCTACAAATGCCCAATGAGAGATTTGAAAACTCATTAACTAAAATAAACACACCAAAAGTAACCAGCCATCAAAACAAAAAACCCACTCTTCCCACCCGTATTTGATCTGCAAAAGTGCACAGTACATGAAACATAAAGGACATATGCAAAAGCTCACAACTTTTACTTTCATATTTGGAAATTTCTTTTGAACCCTGCAAATATACATCTTAGACTTAGTTGGGTTATGCACGTTTTTTGGTAGTGTTTTAGAGATTGTTTGCTTGTTGGTTTTTTTTGAAACTGTATCTTAAAAAAAAAATCAAATAAAATCAAACTTGCCTGATACGCGATCAAGAACCTCTGCTAGAGTTGTTGAAACAGGCAAATGAAGAGTACGAAATTTGTGTCCTGCTCCATACATTGGATGTTGAATTACATGACTAGTAGCATTGATTCTGCCTTTGTACAGCTGAAAGAAAACAGTCAACATTTACCATGATTTTAAAATCCAGAAGTAATTTAACACAGTAAGTCCTTAAATTCACCTCAGTAATGTCTTTTGTGTGCCAGGCACAAAACTTCACCTTTGTAGTTATACAATAAATTGCATAAAATAATTTAACTTGAAAGAATTTGCTTTAAAATTCTACGGTATTTTAAGGATCAGAAACAGTATGATGTTGTATTTGTTAAAAAAAATTCAATTTTATATTGCTCTATATGAGAGAAAAACTGAGTGTCTGAGGCTTGCAATAATTTATGAAACCAAAACTTAATTCTGAAAATTCATTAGAAAAGTTACAATACACTCAAGTAAGCAAGATATCATTTCCCCACTCTTCTGACTTGAGGATAAAGTTTATTCTAGATTTAATATCTACTTTTTGTTATTACAACAGATAAATAAGTCACTAATAGTTAAAATACTTCAAATATTTCACCATAACATATTTTAGCCTGAACTCTGTACCCGTTCTTTGCTTGCAGTAACTTTTTACATTCTTTCTGCAATGAGATTGCCACTGATCCCCTTCCTCCTACTACTGAAAGACTGTTTTCTATTACTCATTCATGGAAGTGATTTATCCTTGCAAAGTGTTATATAAAAAATTTAATGGTTGATGACAGAATTTAGCTTATAAAATGTAGGTTTGGTAGGAAAAAATAAAATAGGGATCCAATGTTTGACAGGTTATGATGCCAGATACACCTAGAAGTATACCTTGCACCTTCATATCCACCTATTTTTAATGTTTATCTCTGAATGTTAAAATCATCCCCTCCTCTGTGATAAGAGCTAGGATTTTTCCTGGTATTATTAACAGAACAAATTGAATTATCTGCTGTATCTGCTTTTTTTTTTACTTTCTGTAAAAATCTGTTTTATGTGAACAAACTATTGGAAAATTATTGTCAACTTCACAAGACCAACAACCATGTTAAAAAAATTATTTCAGTCAGGTTAAAATATTCAAACATTTTTGCTAAAATTATATTTGTTCCTCTGTTTCCATTTTGTACTACCTAGGCAATTTTTCTGTTACTTATCTCATGTAATACTTCACTAGTGAGATGCAGTAAGAACAGCAGAAACCAAAGCAGAAAGTAATTTTTCCTTATATGGGAGTATCAGGTATAACTTCTGTTTTTCTATATTTCTTTATTCACAGTTTTCAACTGAAAGCACAGCACAGCCAGCATTAATTATAATTCTGGTTTATGGTGAAGCATGTGGAAATATAAAAGCATACATCTGTTTTATCAATTAATTCAAGTATTTGTCACTCAAGAATTTACTCCTGGTGTTTTGACTAGTGCTGCAGAATCTCTGCCAATTTTAAACTATCAAAACTATGACTGTTCCCGAATGAAACTAATAATGAATAACTGCTGGAAGAATTTATATTTATAGTTGTTGCTAATGCGTAAGAATACTATTAAAAACTCCTACATAAAATGAATTTCAGCGTGGAGCAGGAAAAGCTGCAATCTGACATTTCAAAGGTCATTATACCCACTGTTTTTTGGGTTCTTTTTTTTTTAGCTTAAGGCTAAATTTATTTCATGTTTACCAAACAGTTATCATCAACAACTCTTACTGGACATGGGGATTGAAGAAACAAAGTCACTTTCTCATCCTCTAGCATCAGTTGCAAAAAAAGCCTTCTAATAAATCCTGAAATGTTTCCAGAGGTTGGGAGGTTCCCACGCTGAGGAGAGGACTGGAATAATTCACAGAGAACCTGGGAATGCAAAATGACATCAGATTTCAAATATTTCTATAATTATGTCTGTAAAATATAGCTCTACAGAGCCATAATTGGCAGTGCCTAACATCTGCTTTTCAATTACCATTTAAATCAGATCAGAAATGAGCTTTACTGAAGAACATACTTGCAAAAAATGTTCGTTTTTTCTTTTGAATGTTCAAAATATTGACTAGAGCATCCAAATACTTGCTAACATCTAGCCTACTCAAAAAGACAAAAATCTCAAAATTTAAAGAAAAAAAAAAAAAGTTTTCAAGTTCCCAAAGCAAAACTTTCCTATTTCATAACACAGTGTTACTAGCAGCTACTCACAGAGAACTGTACTGACTTTTTTACTGAAGTCTACCTGTTCCCAAGGCATTATTCTCATAAGGAAAACCTTTTTAAATTATACTTTAATTATACTCTATTAGATTTGCACTGCTAACAAGCGTGAGGAAAATAGATGAATTTGCATTAGAATACCAAATGCAAAGCCATATCCTGCAATACCAAACTTTTCACTGGTTGCAGATTGCACAGGTTATAGGGCTGCACAAGCAAATTTAGCAGGAAATGTCCTCAAGTTACTAATAATATAAGATGTGGGTGAAGCTTAACTTTCAAACTCCATTTCAGAAGAGTTGAGAAAATTAGCCAATTAAATACAGTATTTTAGATTTTGTTCTAAAGTTTACCCCTGTAAACAAAGAAGAAAATAAATCTACACAAGAGTCATATCAAATAATTTTTGTGCTTTTCAAAGTTAGACCAACAAGCCAATAATTTTAATACAAAATTTTTCTGTTCAAGGACAGCCTAAAGTTACTTCAAAGAAAGCTAAAAAAAAGTTTATAAGTGGCTGTAGTTATTAATTATGAAATTAACACTTTATTTTCTTTTCCTCTCTCACCTGAGCCATAAGTCTCTGGTTATTAGGATGGCAAGAAATGCACTGTAAGAAGAAAGCAACGGTTGCATTTTCAATTGCTGTTCGCTGCTGAGTGGTCAACCCTGCTGTTACAGTTGAAGAAAGCAAGCTAGATCTTGTGCTGGTCTGTTGTGCTGTCATATTGTGTCCTCCAGAAGTAGCACCAGAATGGCACAACAGAAATAAAAGTGCTGTCCACAATGGATTGACTTCAGAGCCACCTAGCCAATCCTTCATCATGTGGCTGTTGCCAACTTCTGTCAAAAACCTGAGAACAGGAGCAACCAGGTCTGCTGTGATGGGCATTTTATTAAAGTGCTGTGGGACATGATGCCTCCTGAGCCGGTCCTGGGTGATATCCATTGATTGTGCAGCGCAGTCAGAGCTAGAACTATGGTTAAAGCAAAAACTAGCAAGACTTCTTACAAGCAGCGAAGGCAAACCTGAGTCCAATAATTGCTTGATAGCTTCAGGAGACTGAGATGAGGCAGCAAGAGTAGCCAGGTGAGACTCTGTTAGTGCAAGAGGGGCTTGTGCATTTTTAGAGTCATCTGTTAAAGATGAACTAAGGTCCTGCTTTTTGCTGTCATCAGTCATGGACAGTCTGTGTTGACACTGCAGTGGAGGAGGAGTTATACCCATCCATCCCATGAGTAAGGAAAAATAATTTGGATGGATGTGGCACATCGAGCAAAGCAAACTATCAACAGCTTTCTTCAAAACCATGTTGCAGGGAAGAGACATGGACCAGTTAAACAGTGACCTGCAGAAGACAGAAAATCATGTCACACATAGTTTGCCACTCACAGTCCCTTTTCTCCACCGGTTCATAAAACAATTCTGCCTCTGCAATTAACTTCTATGGAAAATGCTGTAAACACCACTGTGCTGAGCTTGAAAGCCTTGTTTGGATCACAGTATTAGCAGGATGTTCACTACCCAAAGAGCATTCTTCAGGTCTATATCTAAATTTCTTTCATCATACCATATTTAAAAAAGAAATAAACCAACTTTGGCATGCAGCACATGAAAGACAGAATTTCAGTCTTTTGACAGTTGTCCTATAGTTCACATATTTTTGACCCAACTGCAACCTTTTTTGTTTTTTTCAACTCTAAGCTGCGGCTAAGATCACACACCTGGTCATTTACATAGAACATACTTTATCCTTTGTAAGAAGTGAACTGTACTTCAACATGTTTCCATTTAAAAATAAAAATGGTTTTAATAGGTTCTACCTAAAAATGCTTCAAGAAAAAAAATTGAAGCAGCAATGATTTAGATGTTTGAATGATACCATCCTTAAACAGTCTCAATTTAGGACACAAATTAACAACAAAACTATTCAGCAGAAACACTAAGATCTCATCTTATTTTGCACTCATTTCCTTCCAAATACCACATGCTTGTATGCTAGCTCTTAATTATTCAGCTAAAATTTCAGAAGTGGTATTAGTAAAATAGCAAAATCATAGTTTCTACCTAGTCTGAGTAAGTCTCTGAAAAGTTTTTTTTTTTTAAAAAACAAACCAACTGTTCTTCTGAACAACATTCCCAGCAAAATTACATACCTAAGTTGTATTATATAAATCTTGACATACAGGGGTGTATGCACACTTCAGGTTACTTCAATTGTTAGTTTTTTACAAAAGTTTCAATATGACCTCAGATATCACATTCCCATTTGAAGACAAGAATTGTTTCCCCCTCTTCCGGATGAAAGTATTATTCAATGCTTAGTTTAAGATATACTAAGAGTCTAGAAAAGAATACAGATCTAGACAAAAGTAAGCTTTATCACTGCTCTAGTAAATGGCTGACTAAAAAACCCTTTCCAAGATAAAAATATTAAAAAGTCACCTCAGTGAACAAATGACCAATAACTCTGAGAAGACAGGAAATTTCCCAAAACCCACATATAATAAAGGTACAATTAAACTCTCCTTCAACTATATATTCACAGAATCCTTTCACCAAAATATTCTGTAAAAGCTCATACTCCATGAAAAATAAGATTCTTTTACAACTAGGTATTTAAAAAAAATTGAGTAAATTGGCTTAAGAACTATTGGAATGGAAAATGGGAATGATAAAAAATACCACCAAGATATAAGTGGAAGGAGAAATTAGAACTTCTAGCTAGAATCAGTGAAAATATTTCAAAATTTAAAATATCAAAGAGGATTAAGCTACACATGCAAAGTTATTTTTATTAGGAGAATTATTTAGCCATACAAGTCTGACAATAATCCTTCACTATTTATTAAAAATATATTTTATAATTTGCTCCAGATGCTGACTGATATGAATGATAGTTTGGTTTGGCAGGATGTAGAAGAACAGAGCTATATAGCAAAGTGTATATTCAAACAAGGTACAATGATTTTATTTGTATTTCTTCATTTCATCCTGGGTTGAGAACAACATAGTCTCCTCCAAAAGAAAGGAATTCAGTAGTGAAACCCACTTTTATATTAGGAGAAACCAAAATAGTCTATCCATTTTAAGAGGTCTATTTTTATTAGGGTTCTTGTTTTTCAAATGTTAAAACTGTTAAAATCCATCCTGAAAACGTCTTTCTGTTAAAATGCATTCCTGAAAGGACTAACTGATCTGCAATTTAAAACTCCTAAATAGATTCCATAAATGAACAGGCTTATTTTGAATTAACAATTATTTCTATGACAGTGTCACCAAACTGTCTTTGGAAAAAGATCTAGCTTGTAGTCATTTATGTAAAGACCACCTTGACACACATACAGAAGAGTAGAATATTTTACTGTATCTAAAGACAACAACAAGGTAGTAGAAGAACATGAATCTTTCCTAATGGCAAAACAACAATTATGTTCTATCAAAGATCCTTTCATTGACTAGGATTTGATCTAATGCTAGAAATAAATTCCTCTATCTAGCATCTTTCAACAGATTTCTATAACACTCAGGAAGTATCTCTATTATGTATAGATATATACATATATATACACACATACACAATATATATAAAAACATATGTATATATAGTATTTATCACATTTCTATAATACTCAGAAAGCATTGCTATGTGGCTTCTGTTTTTATAGGCAACAAATTAGAAAAATTACTTGGTATATTTTCAATACAGAGTCACTAAAAGTATACATTTGGAGTTCAGGGTGAACTTTTCTTTAAAATGAAACAACAACCAGCAAACATGCAGCTCAAGATTCACTCAAGATTTTACACTGTTGCTTTCAAATCACACCACAGCTGGAACAAAAGTGGTCATTCTAAAAAAGATAATCCCCTTGTACTCTAGCTCTAGGCTATCAGTTACAGATACAGAATATGAGTAAAAAAATAGTGCTTATGTAGTGCTATGATAACAATGAAGATCATGTTTCATAGATATTGTAAAAATCATGGCCAACAATCAATTTCAACAGGAACAGCCCAGAGATATCCATTAAAAATATCTAATGAAACTAAAAACATGCAACCATTTATCTTACATATATTTGCAAGTTTAAGACATGGATTTGCAGTTTTGTTTTGAATCTTCACTTTTAAAAAACAATTGTATCTGGAATATGGGAAGTACAGTTCTCTGTTTAGAACCACAAAACCACCTGTTCAGACATCTTAATGTATTCACTCTGTTTATCAGCTTCAGGGGTAACAATTTCCATTCCTGCTTCATAGTGAGTGCACTTCAAGAAGTACTGTTTTACTGAACAAAATTATTTCGTTTCAAAAAGCATGTGGTGCAAGACTTTGTTTTACTTACTCAAAGAGCTCTCTGTCCAACAACGCTGGTAAATCATATTCAACAAGCAATTCATAACTATGCCACAAAATTGCTGCGACACAATGCAAATGGGAAGGTGATGGCATTAAGAGACCATATTCTCTTGTGGAGCTATTTGGACAAATGTAGCTAACCCGGCCGCTTTTTTTCATAGCTGCCACTCTTGCAGAATCACTGACCCATTTCAGCAATGCTTGAATTCTGGAAGGCAAGATGAGGCAGTACATTATAAAGGGTCAAAGAATCACTCAAAACCAAATTAGCTTGCTGTCTTTCAATTAATCTGAATTACGTAGTTATGTCTTCCTTTGAGCAAAGTTTAAGAGTGAGCTCAAACTGTTTTCTCAAGACTTAGATCTCTAACAAGGGAAAAATTAATTAATACCACTTATCTTGGAAAGCTTTCTTTCTACACAGAACAAAAAGATGCCAGGTATCCAAGTTCTGAGTATTTGAGAGAGAAGTCAGTTGAACTCTGGATGCTTAATCACGTAAGAGTAAAAAAGAGGGACAGCATTCAATGTAAAGGATGCAAGGAACTAAGAAGGAAAGCTGGAAAGCTTTTTCAGATTTCTGCACTCTCAGGCCATCTCATATCAATCAGATTTTTAGAAGTCTATCTTTGTGCAGTAACACCAAGCCACTATTTAGCAGATCGGTTTTATACACACTTCCAACATGAAAATCCAAACACATTACCTATCTTTTGTTCCAGGGTCTTGAGTTGTTCCAAGCTGATAAAGAATGTCTATTGTGGAGTCAGAAGAGAGACCATTTAATCTTCCAAACAGTAAAGGGCTATTCAGATCTTGTTGCATTAAAAAAGAAAGAGGGAGGAGGGGAAATAATAGAAGTACTTACATATGTATTTGTTAAAAGTACTAATGAAGTTATTACAGAATTGCTATATTAACAATTGTTTTTAGCCATTAACACAAGGATGTGATTATACGCATCATTATCTCCAAATTACACATTTTGCATTCTCAATGCAAATTTCAGGCTTCCTAGAAAATGAAACAATATGGCAACATTCATCAGACATGGGACTTACATCTTTAACTAGTAGGATTTCTTTTAACATGTTCCAAAGTGCTTAATTCCAATAGAGGCATCCAACCCCACAAATTACAGAAGCTAAATGAAAGCTTATTCAGCTCCAGTTTTTATCAATGAGACTAAGGATGAGGATTTCCTCTGATTAATTCCTATTTCTCTTCTCACTGTGCTGCTCTCCTGCCCTAAAGGAAACTACTCATTCATTTAACAGCATTCCAGGAAAAGACACTAGGCTACACTGAAACATGAACTCATGGCAGAGTAAGTCAGGGAATCCACTCTTTGTAACTTCAAAACAGGAAATACTTGATTTCAGTTTTATTTCACTTCAAAGCCACAAAACAACGAAGCAAAGTTGTATGGAATCATAAATATAAAAATCCAATGCATTAATAGAAAAGCTGTGGGATACGTATTAGTTGTTCAAGTGTCACTGACTATGTTCCACCACCTGTAAATATTTTCCATGCTTAGTGCTATTAACACTTCATAATGTCCCATAGACTATTACTCTCCAAATTTTCCTGCACCTGTTTTCCTTAACAATGCTTATGGATACTGTGTATTTTGAAACAGCCAGCACGTCTTCCTATGGATACAAAATACTGCAGGTTCTATAATTGTGCCTTCAAAATATTCACCTTATTATCTATTCCATACAAAAATCAAAACAACCCTGGTTGCAGGCTTAATGTTGTAGAACTACCCAGATACAAAGACTATGTTACTTGGAAATGCAAAATAGCATGAAGGCATGGTCTGACAGCCCAAATTCACAATAACAAAGTAGTATGCATATATGTGCCATTTATACACGAAAGAAAACCTTTGCACTCACCTGCAGGGTCACTCCCAGATGCCGAGCAGTTTCTTAGAAGAATGTCTATCAATTTTAGGCCTATTCTCGTGGACTGAAGCCCAATCTTTACAAGCACAGCTTCAATGTTTGGAGAATGCATACCACAGTAAGGTGACATGAGCAAAGCTGCACATGTCTGCAACAGATTAGCAGTGGGTGCTGCAGCACTAGCCATCATTCCTTCTAAATCACTTATGTGAGTGAGGCAGTGGTGTAATAATCTTAACCATCCAATACTGAAAAGAAAAACACAGAAATGAGCTAATGTATAATTTTCTTATTATTTTACTTTTAATCTATAACTACCTGGCATTAGATTCTAGTACAAGTATTGCAGAGAGCTGCTGCAATATTATCAGACATTAATTGAGAAAATAAAATTAAAATTACTTACTTCAAGACCACAAAATCACATACATTAGCAGTGCTGCTGTAATCATGAAAAAGGTAGGGCTCATGAGTAGGAACACTTAAGATCCTGCAAGCTTTGTTACAAAAGTTTAAGATTTCTTGATTCACATATGTATTTCCTCCAACAGACACAAGCTACTAGGGGGGAAGTGGAGAAGAAGGTGTATATATATGGAGAAAGCATGGGGGAGCAGGGTTTTTTGTGAATTTGGGGTTTAGTTTTTTTTCGTTACATTAATAGGAGCTGGTCAAAACATCACTTTTCAACATTAAACCAGCACACTGCCCCTCTTAGGTGCCACTTGATTTATTTGTATAAATAAATAAATGGTGAAAATTCTGCAATAGTAATTGTCATTAAAATTGTACACCTGCACAGCTTCCCTGACTTGACAAACCTGTTATGTCATACACATGTACATATAAATAAAATCACAAACAAACTACAGTGAACCTTAGTGATCCTGATGTATAAAGTTACACACAAAAAGTGAAGACATTCAAATTAACCACAGCATTTATCCCATGCCTCTCTCATTCTTTAGCAATTGCGCCCAGTACTCCTTTGACTAACAAATCTTGAAAAGTAAATGTATTCTAAATCTATATGAAAACACATTCACTATATTTATAAAAATATACCAAATCGTCATTTTAAACAAGAATTATGAACAAGATGGCAATCTGAATTCCACCTGAAATAAATGGCATCATTACACTCATAGTTCTGAACAAGTTAACTTCTTTTCACAGACCTTGAGTTTATACTTTTATTTTAGGTAATTTTATATTGTTTAAAAAATGAACAAGCTTTCTGGTAGGTCTGAACAACAGTTACATCCAAATTTACTGAATATATCTATTACTATCATTACTTTACTGAGATACTTCTAAAATTAAGCTGAATGTCACAACACGGCACTTCTTGAAGAATGTACACTCGTTTTCTTTCTTTAGATACTGATTATTTTGGTGTGACTAAGATTATCCTTTCTGAGGTACAAATATAAGAATTATCCAAATTTGGCTATATCTGCTTCACTTCTATTGATGATTCTAGACCGATTCCAGTTATACAATTTTTATCAAATACACACTGGACAGTATTCATGTTCTTTAAATTTACTTGTCTTCTCAAATTATTTTCCCAGCAAAAGAAGAAAGGTTTTTTAACTTGCTCATGCTCTTTTTTCAAAGTTATAAACATTACGGTTGAAAAATTAAATACTTCAAAAATATTAATTTTTTAGATTGGTAACCTAAATTTAAGAAGTTAAACTCAGTAATTCACTCACTAAATGAAATTTAAAATCAGAAAATGGTAATACTTCTTTTAACTTGTAAGGGTTTATTTACTTCCATTTTAAAAATGAGTACGAAACTCAAGATGCCATCTAAGACCTTTTGAAAAGAAATCTTGTTGATATGCCAAAAATCACAGCAACATTCAGTTCCCATCTTGCAAATGTTTGCAAAAAGCAGTATTGGATATGACGTACACAAAACATCCCATTGTCCTATTTCTGTTCCTGCTCCAATGCTTATGTAACTCCATTGACTTCAGTAGGGATAAGAAACATCATAAAAACTGAAGTAGGGACAAGTACCTTCTCATTAAAAACTCAGATTGCAAATCCAAGTTTTACTGTCCTTTGCATTCTTGCACCACTGCAGAAATGAATCACAACCTTGAGTATATATGTAGATAAAGCATGCTACTGAGAAAGTGAGAAGTACTGCTTATATTTGTCTTTTGGTTAAAAAAAAAAAAAGGTTGGAGAAATTTGAAACAGATTCTGAAAATTGAACTGTAAAACCAGGCTTGCATGAATGAAGTTTGTAACTTGAAAAATCTGTCTCACAGTGAAAACATCACTACCAAAACCAAACAATGAAGTGGCATGAAAATGCCTTTGTCCACTGCTACTAGGGCTTACCTTGTTTTAGAGACCTGATCCTCAGAAGGCAGGAATGGATTATTGACGGTTGCAGATGAGGTGTTTCCAAAGGCTGTGAGGCCTAACAGTTTGATCTGAGAGAGGCCAAGTGTGCTGGCATCCCGAGGGCGATGGAGACGGAGGCAGACAGCTGAGGCAACTTCAGCTTTTACCAGCTGGATTTTTATATACGTGAGACCACTTGTGATAACAGGAGTTGACAAAGGTAACATATTGACACCATCAGCGCTTATTTCAACAGATACTGATGAAGGACAAGCTACAGAGTAAGATAAGAAGGTTTAAGACTATTTAAAAATCTGTACTGGCTTGAATTTTTCAGTGTTAAACATGTGACCATGTTAAAGATACAGAACACCATAACTAAAATGACATTTGGCAAAGGGTACTACAGAACTTCGGCTGTGAGAGCCTATAGGTTGAAATGCTTAAACATTTTGATACATGGTGTAAACAATTTCTTTCAAAGTCTTAAGAGGATGAAAAGTCCTGTCAAAGTGCCACAAATTTTCCTGGCAGGGCTGACAGTATGAACTGAAAATCTCATGCTTTATTCTAACCACTGTTTTGCACTGTTTAACACTATTTTGCTTGTATCACATACTCACTTAGGAAAGTTTTGAGGAGCTTGGCAAAGTATTTGGTAAATTTAAAGGTAATGCCACATAACACGTACTGAGATAAAGAAATAAAGCAGTGGCAGGGCCTTCTGTTCTCAAAGGTTAAATAATCAAGTGAGCTTGTCAACTTATTTCCCAGGCATTCTTCAAACAACTTGTCAATTTTAGTTCCGATTATTCTATTTATACCATTTCTTCAAGTTTTCAAGCTGGCATCAATGTCACTGAATCCACTTACTTGCCAGAGAGGCCAGGTGAGGCTGGATGTGGATCTCCTTGAGCAGCACGGCAGCAGGAAGGTGAATGGTGAGGTCGCACCAAGCCTCCTCAGGTAAAAATATGTAGGACCAGGCAGCAGACCGAGCTCGCCTGTGGGGAGGAGTGGCCTGTAACAGCACTTCAGCAGGCTGGGCAGTTGGACTGCTTGAGGTGATGGAACCTTGAAAACAAGCATCATTAACATTGATTATTAATGTTTACTGACAGAACACAGATTAATTTACAACCTGAACTGCAGCAAACACCATAGGTTTTTTTCCTACTTTCTGACTTGTTTTGTTTATGGCTAATATCCCATGTATAATAATAACAACCACTGATGCGTTCTCTTTTAAGACTGTTACATAATAGGCAACTTACTTATCCACGTTCATGTGCTTGGAAACTTCTAGGGGACACTTGCTAGGAAAATCTTAAACTTTCTATCAAGAGATCATTACAAAAAGATGCAGGTTGAACAGTATGCTCAGAACTTGAATGCAGTTAATTCATAGTTAACATAACAAAAGTTTTTCAGATTTCAAAAGTACGAAGATATATAAACTTTATAACCAAAATTTGCAAACCTTTTTTCTTTTAAAATGTTTGTTTTACAGGAAAGCTTATTTCTAACAAAGACACCAGAAAGCAAAAAACCTGACCACAGCAGCCTCTTATTTTTCTAATCTTAGCATGAGTTATGAATGACCCAGGAAGATCTAGGCTATGACTTATTTAGCAAGTAGTATAGCACAAGACCAGGTTTGAGCTGCTTAAATTACAGGTACTTGAGTGTTTTACTTTAAAGTAGTTCTAGCCTATAAATCTTAGCATTTCCATGGCAGGTGGTGAGATGGAGCTGGCTATCCCTTGACACAAGACTACTTTCTTTCCCTCAACATCTTCTTGCAACATCAGCAGCCCCACGGTTTGGAAGACTTAATGGTATTGCAACCATCATAACACTTATTGTTAAAAACTTGTCAAAGATTCAAATATGTAGTAATATAAGAGAAAGAAGTACTACTTACCCAAAGGAGCAAAATTGTGAATTCCTTCTGCATTATCAGGCTCAGAAGCTAGCACTCTAGCTTTCAAGCTGCTGTCTGTTGCTTTAGTTGGACCAGAATCAAGAAACTTCATAATAGTGGATACCATACTTCTTGCTGTGTTAACAATAGCTCTTGTGCTCGTTACCATATTATTACAAATAAGCTGAACACCACCTGTGTAAAATGCAGATTGAAAGGAAAATAACCAACAATAATCACAAACATGCAACAAATTCTAAGCAAGTAAAGCTCAATTTAGTAGATTTGCCCCTCCAGACAATTACCTGTACTCCTTAAGTGTCCAAAAAAAAAAAAAAAAGGCAAACCCCACAAAAACTACAACAACAAACTTTTTACTTGACACAGAAAAGGAAAATATATATATTCTTACCCATATCATGGAAAGCCTTCAGTGCTTCACTTGTATCCAAGACTCGTAAAATGAACCAGAGCAGAGGCTCAGATAACTGACAAGTGGCCAGAGAACCCTGGAAGAAAAAGTTAATAAATACAATTTTCATGCAAAATTGGTATGACAGAAATACATGCTAGCCTCTCATTTTAGTAGACAAAGCTCCCAGACAGAAAATGCCACCAGCAGACACCTCTACCATGAATTAGTAGTATCATGCTCCATATGGTTTACTCCAATAATGGAGAAGTCTTTGTGGTAAGGAAAAGATCAAACCACCTGGGGAAAGTGATAAACAATATTCAGCATTTAAAATATCCACTAAAATGAACACGAGAAATGTGTTTTCCCTGCTTACTGCAGGGAGGTTGGACCTCTGAATCATAGAATAGTTTGGGTTGGAAGGGACCTTAAAGATCGAGTTCCAAACCTCCCCACTAGATCAGGCTGCCCAGTACCTTGTCCAGCCTGGTCTTGAACACCTCCAGAGAGGGGGCAAGATCTTTTCAACTCTGATTCTACCTGAACATAACAAAACACTCATTCCATTTTTAAGCTTTTAGTCAGGAACATTTAAGGGAATGTCAAAACATCATGATAGAAATTCCCTCCCACCCTCTACCATAGGCAAAAGGTGGACACTTCCTAACTGCAGCACAAAGTGAAATGAGGCTGCAAAAATGTTAACATTTCTTCTACATAGAGCTAGTTCAGCTTTCTGGTGCAATGCAGGCAACAGTATCAACTAACCTATAGTTCCTTTGAAGCACAGCAGACCTAAGGGAACTTACCTGTCTTCCCATGTACCCGCATGCCATATAGGTAAGAACTGGCTGAAGCATCACTTGCACTGTTGTTGCTTTTTTACTAAGAGTTGTCAGGATAGTGAACAACCCATCTCCAACTGAGATTGCATCTAAGCCACCATGAAAATTTTCATGTTTAGTGAGATGTAAACCACTTGCACCTTAGTGAAAACAGAAACAGTTCAAGGTGAGAAGCTGAGGCCTAACAAACCACTACAGCATGTAAGAGAACTCAAGAAGCTTTTAGTTCCTTTTCTGTTAAACATTCACATGGATTTTACAAACTACAAATGCAAGTTTTCAGGATCACATAAATTACTGTTAGTGTTCCCAGATGCATGCTATCTTCTTTACAGCATACATAGGAAGCCTACACCCAGGAAGTCATGGAATTAAAATTAAATTTTAGGTAAGACCATACAAATTACAGTAACCAGTGAAGGAAACAGAAGAACTACAAAGATTGGTATCATACCTAGCCAGAAGCAACTAACAAGCATTTTTTTTTAAGGTAATAACAGAAGAGCAGCTGTGTAGGAAAAAACCCAAAAGCATTACACATATATATTTCTATCACAGATAGCCTTCCCAGAATTATCCTTATCAGTGTTAGAGCTCAGAATTTATTCATAGGGATGTACTGAAAATCATATTCAGCAATATTAATTACACATTATTGAGATTAGGGATGGAAAAGAAAACAAAGTCTTATCAAGCAAGGGACAGCCTCCATTAATACAACTGCCTTACAAATCATATTCTAGAAAAGCTGAATGGAACCAATGATGGAACTAAAGAGAAATATGGTGGTTTTGCTGTGAAGGCTCTGAGGCAAGAAAGAGGGAGGAAATGTACTAGGTGTGTAATTTTCATAGTCTGCCAATGACAAAGCATAAAAACTTAATGAAATAAATACATAAAATGACCATACAAGAAAAATCCAATAAATGTTTTAATTTCATGCAACAATTATTCAAGGTCATCCTAGTTCCAGACCATCTGGCTCACCAGGTGCAGTAAAACTAACATAATTACCATGATTTCAACACCATATCCACTATTTATTAGTACACATCTGCAGATGCCTGCTTGTATACCTTTCCAGGGTAGCTAGCATGATGTACTAGCTATTACATGTTTACTACTATACACTGACAACTGATTTTTAGATCATATATAACCACCTCGCTGCAGCCGTGGAGAAATGTTTTGTTCATACAAGTTGTCTAGAGAGAGTTCCTCATGAAGGAACTAAATCTACAAACAGCTGTGTTGTATTTTCCCAAAATACACATACACACTAGTAATAATAATCTGTATTAAAAGACCTTGGGAAAAACAGTACACTGAAGGGATCAGCTGGCCCAGTATCTTGACTTTATTTTGAAACAACATTACCTTTCCAAATTGCCTTTTTAAACATGCAAAACAACTGCTGGCCAGAAATCGGTGGTTTAGAAAGCCATCAAAGCTGAGGAGAAGAATTTTTGAATTTCACCCCAAAGAAACACAGACTGAGCACAAACCATCATTCCCAGAACAAATTACTTTCAGCGTTCATAGTATGCTTGCAATGAAACACCAATTATCCAGAGTTAAGGGGTAGATGCTCTGGAATTAATTTTGGGAAGATTCCAACAGCACAATCCAGCCTTGTCAAATCCTGCCTGCTCTTTAATTTGACTACTGGAGGTTACTAGTTTTTCCTCAACAACTTTTATGCCAAAATGAACAACCAGTCTAACATTCATGTGCTCTTATTCAAGCAGTACACTGGTTTTTGATAACTCCACTGGTTAACAGTTTCACATCTGCTTAAAGAAGACTAGCACAGAAAATGCCAGAAGTACCCTCCTCAAAACTTGAGTTTCATCACAAAAATGACAAAATTTTTCACCTATTATGCCCAAAACACAGTGCAAGACATTGGTCTGTCCTGCAAAATGTTCTTCTAGTTTGCACTTGCAGCAACAATCATGATATTTCAGTCAGCTGTTTAATTTGTGCAAATAAACTCTATCTAGCATCACAGCTCACAAGCAAGTCACAAGGACAGTCACCTCAGTGAAAATGCACCTTAGTGATGTAACTGACAAGTGGTAGCTCTGCTGTTCAAATTATCATCAGCTCCCTCAGTTATTCATAGGGTGAAAATCCCACCCACAAATACATGAATGGATCTCCCAGAACATGATGGAATTTCTAGTGAAATGTTTATGCTTACTATGCAAGGACCCCAGTGATTTTTCTTTTCTAGAAACTATTTGGAAAAAAAAAAAAGAAAATAACTCAATACATAGAAAATGACTGAGCAATGAGTCTATAGTACAAATTGAAGAATAATGCTAATCCATCCACAGAGGAATGTGACCAGTACAAAATAAAATACTGGAAATTCCATTTAAATATATGAAAAAAGCTTCTGCACTTTAAGAAAGACTGAACATTGTAAGAGGCCGTCCAGAGGGGTTGTAGTGTTTCCACCTCCTGTGGAATTAAAATCCCAACTAGACAAAGCACTGAGCAACCTGCCCTTTGAATTGACCCTGCTTTGTGCAGGGGGGTTGGACTGGACAATCTCCAGAAGCCACTGAACCATTCTGAGACTCAACTAATATATATGCCAAACACATTCATGCTCATTTTCAATTACTGCTCTCACCTCATGGTAATTTTACTCCTCATACACCTGTTTCCTCTTTCATTTCTATCAGTCACTTATTCCCCACCATTTTTGTGGCATGGTCTTTGACGTATATACAAAATTCATGAAGTTTTAAATGCTTTGCCACCCCTAAAGACATTGTTTTATTTAGAAAATACCTACCAATAATCATAGCCATAGCGCTGCTGTTACACTGCCCAAGTGCAGACAAAATCTGACTCATAATTTGTTGGTTTGCCAACACCAAGTCTGCCACATATGCGGTTGATCCTTGAGTATTAGGGTTGCTTCCATTGCCGTCTTTGCCTCCCGAAACCTTTTCTTCATCAGACACACTGTCTGTAGCACTGCTTGCTACTGGAACACGGGCACTATATTCTCGGTTACTGGAAAGTGGCAGTTGAACTAAAATGTTGACCAGCTTTAGCAAATCAAACATAAGTTGATCCCTCGTCATTTCTCCACAAACTGCTTTGGCATCACCTGGACGGATAATATTGACAAAAAGTCCTCCAAAACATGCTCGAGCACCCACAGAGCTGTCTGAGCCACTACGAGACATCACTTTGTCTGAGCACGTAATGTAATGATGCACAAGGAAGGTTATAGACTCAATAACTGCAGAAATAGTGCTAACTGATACAACTTCAAAATTCTGTTCCAGAGTAAATTCCAGGAGTTTCACTTGTGCATCCAAGGGTCCTTGGCCTGTCTGGAAAGCACCCCTGAAAGGAGAATAAAGATAAAATATTTCATTGTTCAATATAAACAAGTAAAACACATTTGGTTGTTGCAGGTTTGTTTTATTTTTGGCTAGATTTTTAAGAAGCAAAAAGCATACCAGACAGTCAATAAATAAAAAGAGATGTTTTCAAAAATGCATATAAAAACAACATCTCATCTTTCATAAAAGTCAAACAGTCAACCCGTTTTAACACAGTAGCCACTACACAGCCAGTAGAACTTGGTCATGCAGTCACTTTTCTGATACCACCGAGGATTAAGGTTCCTTTGAAAAAGTACAGGATCCATAATTTCTTTCATAATTCAGTTAATTTTGTAAGGGTGGGCTTGGAATACAGTTCTTTTTAATTGTGTGTGAGACGTCTCATATGGTTGCAGTGAAAATCCATCGGAAGAAGACATCTAATACTTTAGTATCATTAAGATTGTTTTCTAAGAGGAAATCAAGATGGGAATTTTCTCCCTACAGTTTTCTTTTTGTTGGTTTGGGGTCTTTTTGGTATTTTTCCCCTGAGGCAGAAAGAATAATGGTGAAGTTTCAGCTATCTAACAGTACATGAGAGGACATTCAAACTATCACAGGTTGATGTTTCTAAGTCGATTTTTATGCATAACAGTTTCCCAATTACCTTTTAAGGTATACTGGTGAACTACAAATTGGACCTAAAATAAAACTACTAATTCTTAAAGTGAGATGGTGTTTTCTGATATGTTTATCTCTGTCCTTTGCAATGGATTAATCTTACCAGAATTTTAGATTTAAATATGGAATGAAACAGTTTATAGAAACAGCCATGAAAGTATATTTGGTATTTAATTAGCTTTAATAGTAAAATACTGTTTTCTAAACAATCTTATGCTTCAGTCAGAAATAACCATCTTAGCCCTTTTCTGGTACTTTGTCCATTTTACAAAATTGTAGTCCACCTTTGGTTTGCCTTAAAAAAAAAAAAATCTAACATTTCAAAAACAATTTTTTAAGAAGTCTCATCAGCTCCTGTCAAGTATTTAAAATACAGACACACATTCCAAGATTCACTGTGACTGAATGATTTAATTATATTAAGTAATTTCTTCTATAAGTGACTGATCATCAATGTAACCTGGTAAGTACCACCCATTTAATTTAAATTACTTAGGTAAAATCCCTGAGGTAAGGCTGAAATGGTTTTCTGTATGATTCAAGAATAGATAACACCAAAGTGCCACCTACTGGGAAGTCAGAAACTGAGGAAGCTCATCCCAATAATCAAAGCCTTTGGGAATGAGCAGAACTTCAATAAATAAACAGAAATAAATAACGATTCATAAAGTACTTCAAACCAAACAACTGGCACCTTTCTGCTGTACTGTCTTATACTTAATGTTCTTCTTCCCTAGCCTTGAAGAAGAGGAGGAGCTGTAAAAGACAAGTCACAAGCTTTTCCTCTCTCCTGGGCAGTGGTGCTCCTTCTCTACAATAGTGGAGAGACAACACATCATTAAGCCCCAGGAGGAGAATGAGGTAGAGATTTTCCACTGTCAGGCAAGGAGAAGACCAAAAAAAAAGACAATGCAATAAATATGCAAATTACATAAATAGAATTATGCAATCTCATATTCTCTCCTAGCATGTTATAAACACCTTCTCCATCTGTATATTTTTACAATCTACAAATAATTTCTGGAGTATTTCATTAATTCAGGCCTCAGAATACTTTTTCAATATGTAAGCTTGTAAACACCACCCTTATTTCGGGAATTGTTTTAATGAGGCTTTTAGCTCTAGCTCAAATCAGTTCAATCAGTTTAATGCTTCTACTTGCTGCCCCTCATATATAGATGGCTATGTGTAGATTCCAGTTGCATTCTTCCATGTGCCAGAAGCAGCCCAGCTGTTGCTGGGATTGTTACAGCTTCCCCCAAGATATCCATCCTTATATAGCTTGACAGTATGACAACATGGGACACACACATCACAGAGATTTTAAAGACAAAGGCAAAAGAAAAAAAAATTACCTTTCTGTTGAAAGTATATGTATTAATTTCAACAAAAATTCACTGAACATCTGAGGACAAGTTGAAGAAAGGTGCACTTGTAATCGGGTAAGAAATTCTTGCATAGCTTGTGTCGCTGTTGGTCCAACCTAGAGAGAAAGTCACCCTTCTAATTATTATATAAAATTTAAATGTCTTCAACAACATTAAGAAAATTACTATGCAGCTTAATGTGCTTCATGAAAAATTTTACAGGGTTTTAAGAGAACTATTCTGTGCCAATTTATATGCATTTTTCTGTCACTGACCATAAGTAAAAAGCAAACACTTCAGATCCTTGCCAATTACTTTGCAGGTCAGGACTTCATCTATTCAGCAATGCAAACTATGCATCCCACAGAATATATTTCTATGTTAATTGGTTATTTTTTTCAGAAACTACACATTAACTTTTTATGTGTTTTAAGTTAATGTCACTGTTCAGTTTTTAAGACCTAGAAAAGACTGTGTATTTTCTGTGTTTATTTCCTGAAAAATACTGGAAATAGCAGGTGTTCTCTGCCTCCTAAACTAGGTGTTTTGAATTATTACATACAAGTATGTTAATTTAGCTATTAAAAATCTTTAATGACAGACATTTTGAGGATTGCAAAAAGTAAAAAAAAAAAACCCCAAAACTAAATCTGTTGAAATTAGAAGAAACAGTAGTCACCACATGAATTCCAAAACCAGACAGAAAATAAAAGTGCAACTTAAAATTATGGAAATGTTAGATATTTAAATTTAATCTTCATTGACATTTTTACCCCAGTATAACAAAATTTCAGGAAACTAACTAAACTCAGTTACTTTTTTCATGTGTGCAACTAAGGAATCCTGCCATGGAACACTTTCACTGACATATCACATGGCATTCTCAAAACGTGGCAGCTGTAAAATCATATGGTCACTACTCAGGGTGCATCACCACATCCCTATGGGTGCTCATCAGAACCAATTAAGACTATAACCACGAAAAGAAAAATAAAAGGATATAATAATAACACATAATATGAATAACTAATATTGATGTAAAGTGTGCAGAAATTCTGTTATGAAATGTTTTTCTCTTATTCTAATTGCTACTTACCTGTGGACTGTGTTGATTTGTTCCATGAGGATTAGTGCCGGACAGAAATTTCACTAACACATGAATGAGGTTTGGATCTGACACCAACAATTGGGCAGTACTTTCCTGAACTACAATGGCACTGCTTGGACCGGCTTAAAAGTAAAGATACAAAAATTAACTTTGTAATCTAAAATGTGAAGTGTAAATCAAATATTGATACCTCATGTCCCTTATACGTATTTCATGATGCATAAATATCCTCAGCTTCCAAAAGCTGCTTACTCAGGATGACAACTACAACTGTGAAATTTTAAGTTAGGTATAGATAAAAATCTCCAACACTGTTCCAAGCTTGCTACAGCAGTATTCCTGAAAGTAGAGCTACATGTTGTAGAAGAGGTATATACAGATGTTTTTATTTGTTTCTCTCTTTGCTCAACACTTCAATAAGGTTTAAGTACATATATGATGGTTTGTGTTTCTTTAAAGACAACATTATTTTTAAAACTCCTGCTTTTTCCTGCTGTGTTCACTTTCATTTGTTAGGTTTGCACTGTAATTACTTAATTAATTCTGGCTATTTGTGAAGACTTAACATGTTACTACAAGTAGACACTATATTAGAACTTCACTGGAACCGACAGTCCTGGACCATCTTCTCTTACCAAGCAGCAGCTAAGTCCATATGCTAACCTTCAACACATTTCCTTCAAGGACTAGAAGGTTCCATAGGTTTTCTCCTGTGTCATGACAGGGTTTGATGCCAAAGAAGCGCATCTTTATTATTTCTTACGTTACTTTATGTTTTCTATTTAATGGATAAAAATATCTCCACAATACAAACCCACACTTTGCCTACACTATAATCTGACATGTTTTGTTTGACATTCTAACTCAGATTTCATGATGCATCTACATTATCTGCTCAAAACACAGCTCTCAAGAAGCATTTCTGATGACAATAACGTGAATGAAAGGGCATACAGGGAGAGCCCAAAGAGTTCCTGTTAAGGGAGAGATGAGTAAATGCATTAGGAAAATAATTTGACAGATGACAGCTGCTTACGCTACAGCAACCGTAGCTCTGAGAAATTCTTCTTATCTAGATGTCGCTGCAGATTTGCTTCTACTCACCTTTCTTCACATGGCTTTAAATGGTTCTATAAGTCATCCATCAAATACTCATTTCAAACACTATCCTTGCAAAATTTGTAGTGGACCCTGTAAGGTCATGGTTCTGAAAACAAATGGCCAGAGGTATCTGGTTTATCCCTGTAAAATATCTTGCATTCCTTGGATAAGAGTTTCAGAAGCACAGATGTTACAGCCTGAGCTCTCATTCTAAAGACATTTATCAGCCCGTAATGGCATAGTTATGAGGCCTTTCTGACCATGAACTGACCTGCCCGAGACAGTGGTTGCTCATAAAATCCCAACATAGGGAAGATCTTAAGACAGTTCTTTCTTCTGTAATTACTATCTTTAGTCATGAGCTCAGAGTGAAAATAAATTTAAGAAAGCTCTGACTTGGTCTGTAAGTTTTAAGGGATTGAGGTCTCCAAGTTCTTACTATTTAATATCTTCTTCAGCCTTGAGGACAAGACCATTCCTTGTGACATTTGCCCTGTAAGAGTGAGCCACTTTGATGCTTAATTTCTACATTTTGAAATTACACCATTTAATTCCTACCAGTCTTGTGGCAAAATCTCATTCAAAAAGGGAGACTATTACAGAGCAATACACAGAATACAAGACAATCTAGTCTGCATCAGGAAATAAATTAAATGACAAGAAAGGGCTTTCTTTTAAAATTTCTTTTTTAATAGATCCAGCTTCTAGAGGCGTATTTTCAGGTAGCTTACCATAAGCAATACCTAGTGTCTGCATATTTATAAAAATATTCCTACTAGATAGTAAAACATGCAATTCTCTCAGAGTGCCTTAATCCTTCCTCCATGCTACCTCTTCCCACAGCAGAAAGCCGTTTCCCATGGACTATCAGATAGTCATAAAATTCACTTGTAGTACACATGACAACCTACTTATAATGGCATTTTCCTTTACCCTTAGAGTTTCTGTTTCAACTGTAAAAGCAACACAAGGAGCTCACCCTTGGAAAGCCTGAAGTTATACAGAACCAAGAAAAATGCTTATTATGACAATGGGGAAGTTCTGGTAGTCTTTTGGATGGCATTCAACACTCATCTGCTTAATGTATGTCAATGAACAGACAACATGAAAAAAACCCACACAAATCAAAACCCCCACAACTTACCATTAAGCTGCATATTTGTCATGAGAGTTAGGCTATGAAGCACAAGGCACCATGTCCGGAGTAAGGTATTAGGATACCATGCCAGAACTGACAGGAAGCTAGTTACTGAAGCTGTAAAGAAAAATAAATTTTTCCAAGCATTAATCTTCAGGGCATCACTATAAAGAACTTAGTTTTTACTGTAAGGTGCTAAACTTACTATTGTAATGTTATGATAAATATTATTGTTTGCTGTATGTATTTTCTATTCTTCCAAGAAACTAGGAACTGCCAACAGTTCACAGGAACTGGCTCAGAACTTTCTATAGTGCCCAGACCCTGACATCTCAGAGAAAACTATGCAAAGAAAGACTTGATTTCTAAATGCTCTGATGGAAGTCGGCATTAAGAGGTTCATTATAGCAGGCACTAATGATTTGGACTACATCCCACATCAACTCCTTTAACAATAAAGGGATCACAGGATGATAAACAAAAAGAAATTTGTCAGAGAAGTACATACAGGTATACAGTTCACCTCAGACTAAGAAGTGTCTTTTATGAAGTCATTTTTGGATTAATAATGAATTAAGAAAATAAATTAGACAATTTAATTTCTGAAGAGATTATGCAAATTGAAGGAACAAGCTTTTGACAAAATACATCCACATGGTTTTTCCTGTTACTTTCATAACAGGCCCAAGAGTTCTTTAATTGGAACACAGAAATTAACTCACATCTAGTCAAGTATACACATATTAGTACTTTTGGCTTATCTAGCAAAATTTCAGTACTTAAAATAATTTAAACTCACACTTCCTGAAAAATAATTTCACTTATTTAATGTATTTTACCTTGGTTCAATGAAATGACAGGTATTCTGTTTGCATTGTAAAGGAAAATATCAGCTCCACTATCTTTACTTCCAGAGGAGCTGGAATTTAGGCTTAATGTGAGCCATAACTGTAAAAGGGATTCAAGCTGAAAAACAGGAAAAAACCAAACAATCCACTATCAGACCAAGCTCAAGAATTTTTATAGAATTTCAGAGCATAAAAAATTATCTGTTTCGATTATAAAAGCTTTATCTGCATTCTCAGGTGCTACTGTTTCACCGATAACACATACTTGCTTTCCTTCATTACAGTTAAATATTTTGATAAACATAATATTCAAAGCAAATTCAGCATAACTAGCACATGCTTCTTCGATTTCTTCTAGCTATGGTTGAGTTTCTCTTACGAGGATTCTTCAAACTGACTACGAAGTAGTTTTACACAATGCTCAGAAATGTCCGCATCATAACCTTAAATCCATAATACTGATTTGAATGGAAACTTTTGGAGTGTCTCCATATAGTTAAGTGATGTCAGCCAAAATTATTTAGTAAGACAATGTAAATACTGAGAAACTATCTTTACTATCAGACAGGTGCTAATATTCACACAGAAAAGCTTCCTTGAAGAAGCTAACTATTTAGGTATTTTGGGGAAAGATCAAGACCCTTTAACCCCACAAACTGTATTTATGGTGAGAAACTTAATGAACCACTGAAACATGGAGACAGTCACCTAATTAAAATATGCATAGGTAGGCAAGCATCTAGTCACTCATCTGTTGCAAGCATGACATAAAAAAACCATTGCCAAAACATCTACTTCTTAAAAAGCGTATTTCTAGTTTCAACACTTAGGATAAAAGGATAATGCAGGTTGGAAGTGACCTCTGAAAGCTATCTACCTCCATCTTCTGCTCAAAGAAGGTCTAAGATGTTAGACTGGGTTGCTCAGGGATGTGTCCAGCTGGGTTGGACAATCATCACAGACTAAGACTGCACATGTACTGACACTCTTCTACTAATATGCTAACAATCTTTCAAACAGTCTAAAAAACTGTTTTTAAATATGGAAACATACATCCACTTTTTCATTTTAACAAGAAACACCTTATTTGATACAAACTTTCAACAGCTTGCCTACTACATTATTGGTACTGTTGTCCATGACAACTTCATAAGGAAATAAAGCACAAT
Source organism: Turnix velox (assembly GCA_013400935.1). NCBI lineage: Eukaryota > Metazoa > Chordata > Aves > Charadriiformes > Turnicidae > Turnix > Turnix velox. The sequence continues at coordinate 69,841 of VZTY01014767.1, read as the reverse complement.
AACTGGTTACTTGCACTCTAAGTAGTATGAAATACAGGAAAACTGAATCCAAATATAGAAAGAAATACTATGAAAACATTTCAAATTTCATAATTCTATACCTGAACATGGTGAACTTGTAGCATGGAAAAGAGTTTGTTGAAGCATGCACTCAGCATAGGTATAGATGACAACTGTACTATCAGCTGGGCATTTTGGTTAGCAGCATGTAATCCTCTCAGCAGTGAATCATCTGTTCCACTAGGAGACTGGGTTACTGAGAAACAAAACAAGGAGCATTAGCCCCCCCGAATTACTTCATAGAAGTTGCTAAGAGTAACTTCATATCTACTTCCTTGTATTTTATACATAACAGAAAGAAGTTTATTCTATAATTTACAATAACATCTTTAATGCAGTATTCATCTAAGTTGGACTACTGACTACCACACCATGAAAGGCACATTTAAATTTCAGACATCACCATCTTCACAAAAAGCTCTTTATAAAACAAGCCCAGAAATACATTTTAAAGTTCTTGTCAAACATACCAAAGGAGTGTCCTAGTAACATTATGCTAAGACCAACAATTGGATTATCTCTTCAAACATCAGATATTCAACTAATGACTGTATGCATATTATGGTAACATGTAACATTGTAACATGATGGGCAATGCAACTCACTGAAAATTGGCATTGTGTGTTTTTGTATCATAAAGCTCACAGAACAGTTCAAAATAGTATTGAAATATTTCGATTTTCATCACTGAATAGGTATAACTGTTTTAAAACAGCTCACATTCCATACTGAATCCATGTATGAAGCTCCATAAAAATAGGAAATCAGAATTTCACCTAGATCAGAAAATGAAAACAATTCTTCCATTGCACTACTATGCACTGTAAAATGACAATTTTCCTGCAATACCTGACAATTTTCACTGAATTTCTTAAGTATTCATGTAGACATAATTAAAAAAATCTCTATAAAGCAAAGCCTAAGAAGAAAATTAATTTCTGAGCTGCTAAGTGACTACAGAAAAAAATAGTACAAATTTCAAAGCATTATGTGGNCTGGAGCAACTGCCCTATGAGGTCAGGCTGAAGGAGTTGGGGTTGTTCAGCCTGGAGAAGAGAAGGCTCAGAGGGGACCTCAAAGCAACTTATCAGTACCAGAAGGGGTCCTACAGAAAGGCAGGGGAAGGAGTTTTTAACATAATATCGGATGGGAGGACTAGAAACAACGGATGGAAATTGGAGGGGGGTAGGTTTAGACTTGACATAAAGAAATTCTTTACAGTGAGGGTGGTGAAATACTGGAACAGGTTGCCCAGAGAGGTTGTGGATGCCCCCTTTCTGGAGGTGTTCAAGACTAGGCTGGACAAGGCACTGGACAGCCTGGTTTAGTGGGAGGTGTCCCTGCCTATGGCAGGGGGGGTGGAACTTGATGATCTTTGAGGTCCCTTCCAACCCAAACTATTCTATGATTCTATATGCACTTACATGTAGGAGATGTGTTTGTTAAAGCTTGCAGAATGGAATCAGCCTCCAGGGTGGACATCATTTTCAGCATCAGCTCAGCCTGCTGTTCAAGTCCAACTTCTAGACGAGCATCTAAGGCTACACAAGGCAACAAACACAATAAAACTGAATTATATCAAAGATGTATGTAATTAGTTACTCTAACTTTCAGACCAAGCAATATAGGTATACAGTCCAATTTAAAAGAAAAATATCTCCTATCTCTGATTTTTATATATGACACAAGCTAATACTCTGACCTGAGCATGATTCTTATAGATGCCAAATATATAACCAATGAAACAACGCATTTCTGTGAAATACATTTTATTCCACAGTCACTTCAATATCATACAGGACTAAAATTCCATATGTTCAAGCTTGGCTTTCCTAAAGTAGCAGTTTTAACCTGCTGGGGCAGGAGAAAGATCAATCACCCATGTTAGGCAGTTTTGAATGTGAACTTCAGATACAACTACAGAAAAAGCAGCTGGCATATAAAAAACTTAATTCTTTCCACTAAATGCACATAGGGATTGTTAACATATTTTGATATGCAAAAATGTTGAAAATAATGTGGCAGAAAACATTGCTTACCTTGAGACACTGATACGCTCACAGTCTGTGATCCATTTTTCTCTGTAGTTACTGGTGGTTTTGCAACTGGAATTCCAACACCTCCAATGTAAGGATTGTAGTTGTAGGTGCCATAATCGGCACCCCAGTAATCATACCAAGTGCTGCTTATAGGCTTAAAAAATAAACAAATCAAAAATCTTCTGTGAATCTTTTGACAGAACTAAAATTTGCAATGACTTACAACAGACATTGCCACTACAAAGAAACAAGCTCAGAAGGATGGATTCAATAGCTTCAGAAAATTTTGCTTTAATTTTTATAGTGGTATAAGCTACTGAGTCCTTTGATTATCAAAATCCAGTAATGTAGTTAGCTGCCTCAAAGACTCAAGAAAGCATCTTGAAACTATTATCAGCTTTTATTCACAAGTTTGTACTATATCAGAAATTCCGAAGTGGAGCATCACATAAATACTTTGAGAAACAACTTATCAAGACTATTATTAATTATAACATTAAAGTAACTTAAGTCTAAGTGAGACTCAAGGACTGAACTCTGCCAAAGACAGAGCCAAGAAATCTCTGCTGAAGTGTCATAAATCAAGACACTTAGAAAGCAAATGGATACCAAGGAAAAATAAATATTGTGGGGCTACACAAAGGAAATTCACCCATGTTTGTGGTTGTATTAGCAAGATTCACTATAAATAGTAATTTTACAGACACAGAAGCATATCTTAAGAAGAGTTAAAAATGAAGAAGAGTTTTTCTGGCTTTTTTTCAAAGGACATCCATTGTCCTCTAAATGATGAGTTATAAACATCTTGTTTATAAAGACACCTTCACACAAAATCAAAATATTTTGTTGTCAAATGAGATATATATTTGAGTTGTGAACAAAATCCTTTCACACTTTCCTGTTGTTCTACATTAAAAAGTGAAGGTTTAAGACAAAGTATCACTAATGAAGAACTGTTAAGAGAGAAATAATATTACTACTTCATATGTAAAGGTTCTCCTGAAAACTCAGGTGTGTCATACCTTGAAGACTTTGGCTGCAAGGGGATCTTTTTCCAAATCAATATCCAAAGGATCAATATCAACTTCCATCAGATCCTGCAGTAATTCAAGGTCAATGTCCTTATCTTTTTCCAAGGATGACAGAGGTGGGGCACCTTTGAATGAATAAGAGTATTAATAGAACCAAGGACAAACTGTAAAATGCAGATATGCCATACACTTAATGAACAATTTTAAGGCTTTTAATATTATAGTTCTTGCTGGAGAAAGTTGTCTTCTTTATGCAATCAGAAAAATCTTTTTATTGATCACATGTAAAACTAAATTAAAGAACTGCTCCATATTTTGCCTGTATTTTCAGAAACCAAATACGCTAATCAGCATAAAAAATCCTTTACTAATATTTTGACAGACTATGACAGCTAAGTTTTTTGTTATTTTTTGCTTTTTCTGGTACATATGCATATATAAATTATGAAATAATTTACCTGTGATGTCATGTGTCAGAGGCTCATCTATTGTTTCCACTAACTGAACTGCGGACTGCTGGAGAGTGTCATCAGAATCCCCAGCTGAAGCTCCAGCATCTTCTCCTAAAGCACTTTCTTCCATAGCTTCAGCTGCTATAGGTGCCAACAACTCTCCTATGTATTAGATTAAGTAGACAGATAAATTTCAAGCTTTATTATAGTTAGAAATTAACATCCCAGTGTCTAGGACAACAGGCAATTTTTCTTCATTACACTGTAAGTTCTCTAAGGACTACTTCCTCAAGGGGAAGAGTTCTGAATAATCTTCAGATAATAGGGTTACATAATAGTAACTTCTGAATATACAAGTCATAAATTAAGAATTGATTTTAATTTCCATTTTAAATTGCCACCCTTTTTAATCTGTTCATTTAGTTTTGGAGGATTTTTTACTATTAGTGTCAGGAGATCCTAACACAATAAAAAAGCCTGTATAAAGGAAAAAAGTTTCAAGTGTAAAATACATACAGAAAAATATTAATTCAAACCTGCTAGAATATCCTGCAGCATACAAGTCAAAGAATACTGAGCCCATGCTCCTCCCCAAGAGATGTCTCCTCTGTTAAAGTCAGTTCCAACGAGAAGCAACAATAATCTTTCCAGCTGAGTCTCATTTACAATCTCACATAAATGAATTGTTGGTCTTGTAGCATTTGCAATTCTAGCGAGAACCTATGAAAACATATCTAGATGTCATTCATCTAAATGATTCATCTGTGAAAATCTGCAATTAATAGATTTTGCCTAGGTTTTTACTAGATTAATGGATTTCTTACTAGGTTATATTTTATAATTATATAAAAATACTCTTCAAAACCTGTTTTTCTATGTAATTTTGGAGCCACAAGTTACAAAAAACATTAAAGATCAGAAAAACTACCCCACCAGGATTTCCTAGAAATTTTAATACTGTGGCTAGTTATTACCACAAAGCCAGCAAAAAAAGCAGCATTACAAACATAATTTAATGCAGTACCCTCTGCAATCACAGAATTATTTTCAATATTCTGTTTACCTTACAAACAAATAGAAGTAAATCTGCATGACAAGTAAAGTCCATAGACAAGAGAAAGAGGGCCAGCTTCTGCACTACAGAGATACAGCGTTCATGTGCCAGTGTAAAAGGAAGTGGTTCAATATCAGGAGTTTCTTTAGTTGTTGAAACTTCTGTATCTAGAGTAGAACGAGGCCATTCTGCAGTCCGACGTAAGCGTATTAAGTCCTTGAAGTGCTGCAGAAAGCAAATTCGAAACATCAGTCACATCTTAAAACCTGTAAATCTTTCCCCAATGAAAATCTGAGGCAGCAAAACCAGAAACTGTAAAACTTTCTTAAAAAAAAGAGAGAAGCCTAAGAATATATGATACTCTGGAATGAAATTAAGGCTGCTAATAAAGGAGAAATTTGTTCTTGCAGCATATTATCTCACATGACAGACTCATAATCAAAATATACAGTTCTGCACAAATGGCAATTACGACCGTTTGCCATAAATCATACTGCAAATACTTCTTTCATATTGCCACAGCTGCATATAAATCTATGGCTACCTCAAAGCAGAATACACATAAAAATAGCAGATATGTACACCAACTACAATTTTTTACATTAGATAAGTTATTGGCAATTTCTAATTTTTTTACTACTTTAAGGGTACAAAATGTCCACTGACCACCATAAACTGAACTAGACTGATACCCGATCAGGGCTGTAAATCGCAGTCTTTCTGACAGAAGGTCTACAAATTCAACGGAGGAAGGAAGGAGGTTTTATTAATCCTCACATCCATCAAGGGTCCATTAATCCTCGCATCCATTTTGCAGCTCAGTTCATTGTATCAGCTACACTAACATTCTAAAATGGGGTAACAACACCACCTCCTATCTCACTTAAGCAGTACCTACTGAAGTAGAGCAGAGCAAGAACTATTTACTAGCACAGATGTTTTAGCTTTCTCCTAAAAGCAATCAATATTACATCTTGTCACAACTGGAAGTGGTTAGTAGGTGAGGTAGTAAAAACTGCATGAAATGCAACTACTGAATGTCCAATTTCAGAGCTAGTTGTTAAGATAATACAAGGGATAAACATTTCAACATGCATTTTAGATGCAACAAGACTGCTATAAAGTAAAATTTAAATAGCTGGACAGCATATTTAAGATAGTGACTCATTTTAAAGAGGTCTCAAGGGGGCCACCAGTAGAGCAGCCCTCCAATATAATTTGCTGGAATAAAGCAGAAGATAGTGCAGGAAAGAACAGCACATGACAAGTGGAGTTAGTGAAAGGTTATGGCTTTAATTTTATGCTGTTTTCTTTTTTTTCCTACAATTATTAAAACCATAAGATTCCCCTTTAGATTGCCTGTAACATCCAACATTCTATTATCTCTTTCCATGGACCTAACTTCAGTCACCCGAACAGATATTATTCCTTCTGGAACTAGATGGCAAATATTTTGAAATATATCTAAACAAAAGATTTACACACTTTCCTGCAGAGTCCATGTTGCCTATATTTCAGCAATCCCTTTATTTCAGCACCTCATCTGATAATCAAATTAATTCTTTACTCCATCCATTCTCAGTTATCAGGGGCCTACTGAAAGATGCCACAAGTTATGTGGTAAGTACTTTTAGAAAGCTAAAAAGCTTCTTAAAAAGAACACAGAACACTCTCAAAAGTCATACTTATAAGTTTTGGGATACATTCATTGGCATGATTATTTTCTGATAACTCAACCAGGAGAGCATCCAGAAAACTTAAGACAGATTACATATAATTTAATTTTTTTATTGGTATGTTATCCAATGTGCAAAGCTATGACTGGAATTCACAAAACTATAAGATAATTAGTGATTCTGGCCATCACTACCTGAAAAAAGCCCTGCAGAAGCCCTGTGTGGCTATTTTTCACAGAGCAAGAAATTTCCAGATGCCTGCTGTTTTCAGCATCAGAACATACTTGATAGAAGCCATGATGGAACAATCTTTTCAAATAAGGTCAACATGGGACAAAAAATGACTTTGCCGGAACAGGTCTTTTCAGACAAAAGACAGTTACAGTTTCAGAACATCATACCTTTGAAGTAGCCTGCTTTAGTTTTGCCTGTTCTACTAAAAGTTTGTATGATGATCCTTTGTTGCTTTGTATTTTCTCTTTTTCCATCTGTTCCACCAAAGCCTTCTGTTTTGCTTTTAATAAGTTAAGTTGCTAAAAGAAAATGTTAATAGGAAAAAATGAAAATTTAAGCAATAAGATGTTAAAAGGATCACTATGTTCATATGCAAGTAATCTTCAGTTTAAATTGTAACTTGAGCTTAAAAGATACAGTATTCATACAGTTTTAACCAAGACACGGTAAGGGGCTACTAGCAGATCCAGAACAGATGAAGTTTTAAGAAATAACTGTACTTTTGAAAGAGTTCAAGACATCCATGTCCTGTCTCATAAAATCTGCACAGTTGTATTTTGAAATTAAAACTTTATGTCTCAAATACTGCCAACTTTTAAATGACAGCTTAAGTGGCTGCACTCAGTATACCCAGATTTACACAGAAAGTAAATGGTATCTATTGTGCAATATGGGCCACTGAGTTCAACAGGGCACTCCAACATCTGTTCCTCCAGCAGACCACTTACCCCAACAGCTTGAGATGAATGTCAAAGAGGTTAGGCAGCCTTTAGCTACAGAACCAGACCTATGCAAAAGCAAGGCTGAATGAGACCCAAGGCCAAAGCTGCTCTTCCAAGAAAGGAGATAATTTACAAATCAGATATACTTTCATAAAAATAGCTTCTCCTGCACTGGAAGTCACCTGTTTATGATGCACAAGCTGTTTTCTGATCTTTCGGGAATACAGTCTATCAAGGCTACTGTTGCCTTTAGTAGATCTGCTCAGATTCTGAGTGTGAAGGCTATTATTTATAAAACTCCACTGGTTTCCTAAAAGAAATAGAAAAAAAGAGGTATTAGTCCAGTTTATTAAGCCTCACCTACCTCCTGAGAAAAGCATTAACTTTGCAACAACAGTCAATATCTCCATACCCTTAATAATAAAGAAAAAAGGCAAAACTTAAACAACTTAGGGTTGTGTAACTATATCACCACTGATCATAATGTGTAATTTAAAAATACAGCATTACCACTTAGTTTTCATTATTTTTATAGCATATAAGGAGGTAAGTAAGACTCTCCTAAGCTGAACAGCTTTCTTTCACTACACAAAACCTTTACAGTTATCACTTTTAGAAAAGATGTTCAAAGAAAACCACAGTTAATCCATTTAAATAGTAAGAGACATAAAAATGGATTTGAAAATACTCAATGCAAATACCACGGTAAATAACCAAAGCAGTTATGAAGTCATACTGTTGACCTATCATTTAATACAAACTGTCTCAACACACACAATTAATTGCTAGGTCCCAGAGTCATAGCGTAATATACAGGCATTTTACAAACTACAACCAATGCTTGTACTCCTCACATAATAAAACCACAAGAGGTAATATTTTTAAGGAGAACTAAAGGAAGCAGACCACATTGCAAATGAAGTTATTATAACATCTGCTTTCAAAATATCATAGTCTGCAATAATTAAAAATAATTACTTGAAAAGCTCCCAAACGAATACCCACAGAAGCAAATACTGGTACATGTCACATACCTGTCAAAAATCGCTCCCTGTCTTTTCCATTCAGAGGTTTCTTGGCTGTGGCTGCTTCATCCTCAACAGTGGCTACATAATCCAGTAGTCTGGACACCAGCATTACAACCCAGCTGATCATGGGAATATCTAAAACTCCTTCAAAATAAATAGATTTGAGTGCCTCAGTGAAGTTTTGAAGTCATAACAAATTAGTTTTAAAGAAATCATAAAGGGAATTAGATGGGACACATTTCACTAGACCAGAAAGCTTCTGCTGCTTTGTTTTTTAAAGAGGGTAAGGGCCCGAGTATTCATAAATAAGGGAAGAAATAAGACATTCACTAAGTATAGAATTTGGGTTCAAGAGAAAGTACCACATTTCCCCTAGTATGATGATGTCAGAAGTCAAAATCTTCACCTCCACAATTAAATTAATGAGCATATTATTTAAAAAGTAAAAAATTATACATCAAAATTTCCTAAATGCCAACTGAAGAATTCCAGCTCCTTATATTAAAGCCCACAAATTAGATGTCTCAAATTCCTAATTAATCAGCCCTCCATCAAGACAGATATAAGCACATTCCCAAACACCTTTGTCTGTACTCCTTTGTTAGTGTATTTTTCTGCAGACATTTGATTAAGATGTAGGAAAGCCAAAACTGAGTTCAGACCAGCTGAAACATCCTTACATCACTAATTATGGTTTATTACTTACTTTAGTCTCACACATTAAAACCAGTATTTTGTACAAGGGGGAAAAAAGTATCTTACACAACATGAAAGAAAAATCTTTGTGTGCATGAGCAAATCTAAATGAAGTCCTAAAACAAACTAACGCATGCACAATAAAGACCATTTACAATTCATGACCATTTAATCACAGCCATTATAGAAATGGCATATATTTACATAATATCAATACAGCAAAGAGATTAGTGCTAGAGAGTACACACACATTGCTGTATCTGTGCACTGTGTTGAGCCAGATTTAACTACACTGCACTTTCCATGCACTGATCTCAAAGTTGTAATTGACATCAAACAAGACAAATAAAGCACAGAAATTACTTGTTCAGAATCACATGTAGCTGCTGGCAGCACAAGCCATAGTTGTTTCCTGCCCATGCTGGCAGAAAGCAGCCCACCCTAAGCAGATAGAGGAACAAGACGTGTCCCTATAACAAGAACTCAACAGGAATTGCCATCTAAATTGCAAGAGCAGAAATTAATACTGTTGGTGAACATTACACACCTTTTTGGTCAGTAGAATAAAAAGAAAGGAGACTGTTGCAGAGGAAAGTATATACTTTTTTATACTTCTGTTGAAACAAGTCCATTTCCCTTCATCTCTTAACCAAAAAAAACCCAAACAAACAATCTCTCCCTTCATCCAAATATCTTTAGCTTCAAAGTTTACAGCTTCTATCTACCCACAAGACTCACCCCTTGCTGCAACTGTCCCTTGTGTTGGGACTTTCTTTCCCAGTAAGTTTTCACCCCTGCAATCCTTAGTTATGCCCGACAGGAATTTCTTCTGCCATACCTGATGCTTCCATCACACATGATAATGCCCTAGTACTCACCTGTGCTGTCCAGAAGGAAGAAAGCTGGAAGACCAGCAAATAAAGCTCTGAAGTATCAGTTACTTCTGCTTCCTAAAGTCCTCCATGAGGACAACTAGTAAGGCAAGAGCTATGAAAGGAATTGGCAGCTGTGGGGAGAGTGCAAACAGAGGTAGAGGAGACGTAAGCTTGAGTTTGCCTCAAACCAGTTAGAAGCTACAGCAGGATATGGCCATGACAGAGAAAGTACAGAGCAGACAATGGGAAGCCATAAGACAGCTTCTGACACCTGCTAGAGGCTTGGTTGCATCAGGAGACAAGGTAAAAGGTATGGACAGAGCTTCAGCTTGCATTTATCACCTTCGCAATTTTAAGGATTTTAAATAACCTCTAAAATGCTCTGTTGCATGTGTATAACAAATTAAGTAGTATTTAATGCTTTTAAAAAGCAAGCATTCTCTTCAAACTTAGTGTGGTTAAGAAAACATACCAAGAAAATAAAATTTGGAGAACAATTTATGTAATTTGTTTAGGATGAAAAAGGACATTCCCTGTGATTACAAAAGAACTCCATGTAGTTTGCAAAATCCTTGCAGATACGCCTGGAAAACTTAGGAAGGATCTTATGAACAAAAAGGAGCACTTCTTTCCAAAAAGCTGATTTCCAATCACTAAAGTCACTGGAGGTGTCTACACACTGGATGTTTCCCTCACATTTTTAAAACTTTCCAGCTGCCTAGCAGAATCAAAAGCAATCAAATAGATTTTATTCAGGTTTAAACAGGGGAGATGGGTGGAGGAATCTCCTTTAGCACCTAAAGAACAAGAAGTTTTGGCACATGTTAAAAGACAACCGTGTTTTGGAAAAACATTAAATGAGCAATTTCTTCTTCTAATAAAATGAAATCTGAGAGCTATCCTCTCATTTTTCTAGCTTAGAACAAATATGAAAATATAGTTTCCCAAATTAGAGGGCTACCTTCAGTTCTTCTGTGCACAGGTAAATGAAGTTGCAGTGGTGACAGCAGGTTATCCAGGAGATTAAGTAAACTTTCTAAAACACCACTGTTGCTAAGCGATCTTTGGCCAATGCAAGAAAGCAACATGAAGACCCTAAAAATAGAATTTACATATTTAAAATTTTATTTCCTTTTTGGATCCAGTAATACTCTGAAACATCCCTTACAGAACAATACTCTCCTGAGCTTTCATTTAAGACAAAGGCTCTTAACCAAAGAAAGCATTACTGTGGCCCAGCAAGTGAACTGGATTTCATATTCTATTGTCACAAGCATAATGCAGTATTTTAGGATGAACATTTTCTCCTTCACCCTCAAGGTCAGCAGACTAATTCATACATCTGCAAAAATATCTGACCTGTTTTATTTCCGGTTACATATGATGCACTGACTAACTGGGATAGAGAATTAAATCCATGTATATTCTATAAATTATGAAAATATAGAAGTTGCTGTTCAAAGAAGGCAGCACGCCACAGAAGAGCAAATATGTTTGAATAAAATAAGATGCTTATGTTTAGAAAATTAAAGACCTCAGTAACTTGAAATACTCAACAAATCTACTATTTAATGCTCAACTCTATGCTTGTTTAACTCTTACCTCAAGAAATTTTTTTTATTAAATAGTAATAGTGTGCTTTTCAATCTTATTTCCAAAAGCATTAACAGAGTAGCTCCACAATGAAGGTACATTTAAGTCTAATAAAGGAGATGATAATTTTTTGATACTGAGGAACAATCCTACCAGGGGTGCAAAGACCTCCAAGTAGTGAAAAACAGCAACTTACTGTGATGCAAGCATCAAATAGGTGCAATAAACAGCTATAATCAGACACTTATAACTTAGAGTGCTTTTTTGGTATTATTTCTTAAATCCATGGATATATCATTTGATCACATTTTGACAACACCAGTATTAAGGTATGAACAAGGGAATTATTTAAGTGTAGACTTATGCCTTACCTGTCCTGTGGGAATATGAGAAGTTGCTCTGAATTGTATAATTCCTGCAGTACATTTGAGAGAAACTGACCCCACCACCTTTCTCCTCCACAGAGCTGAACAAGTAGAAGACCAGTATGCAGCCGTATCTTTGGGGTTCCACTGATACATAGATGTTTAAATAATTCTTCACAAGCTTGAGCATGAAAAGTACTTTGCAGAACCACTGGAACAGAGTGACCTATTAAGAAAAAGGAACAAGCAACTATGTTTAAGACAACAATGCCTTGAAAACACAGGATGAAAAACTTTGGAGGAAGTTATCAAAACTTATGATCAGATTAACTGTCACTTGGAAGAAGGAGGAAGAAACACACGGGTGGAAACAAACTGGCACAAATTACAATATAGGTTTGCAGGAAATTATCAAAACTTATCAGATTAACTGTCAGTAGGGAGGAAGGAGGAAGAAACACATGGGAGGAAACAAACTGGTATAAATTACAAGATAAGTTCTGATAACTTCCTGCAAACCTATCACATTAACTGTCACTGGGGAGGAAGGAGGAAGAAACACATGGGAGGAAACAAACTCCCACAAATTGGATAGATACACAAGATACACATATCTATCAATAATAACATTCTGCCTTTTTATTTTTTAATTGAAAAAACTCCATCACTCCCACTCATCCTACTCAGACTTTTCATTTCTAATTCTCCAAGAACTCTTTTAACAGCAAGTTTAAGGAAAAAAAAAATCCCAAACTGAGTATAGATACTGGTTTTATGAATTTTCACACACAAAGAGAAACAATTTCTGCTTCTCTTCCCCACTTCTAATCTCCTTATGCACTCCCATGCTGTACAGGCTTCCATGCTCACAGATCCTTCCACAAGCTGATTCCACCTATGGAAACAACTGGGAGTATTTTCTCTGGGCAAACTGAATCAACCCACAGAAGGATCAGGTGACTATGTGAACAAAGGAATATGCAGCCAGGACTACAGAAAAGAAGGAAGAGACTCCAAACTCGCTCTTATCATTTTTGGGAGCAGGAATTGGTGAGGTCAGCTTAGTGCTACTGATGAAACTTTACACTCTATGACACCAGCTACTAAAATCATTCTAAGACATATCTTTATAGTGGAAAAATACAGACCAAAATACAGAAACACTGGCATGTTCATTCTACAAATGTGATGAAAATAACAGAACCTAAAAAAATACTAACCATTGGAAGAATGAAGCAAACTAAGCAAAGTATCCAGTAAGTATCTAATGATGGTGCGTAACTGCTCTGTGGATGACATCTGAATCAACTCTTTTGGATCAGATTGCTCCTTCAGTGTTTTCCTGCCTGCACCTAATGCAACTTTCAGCCTCTGAACAGCATGGTGAGCCAAGTTGAGTTGAAGCTGTAGCTGAATGCAGTCCTGGTAAGCAGAAAATACTCTGCTATCTTCTTCTACTGCCTTGTCTGGCTTTCGTAAAAAGTACTGGGCGTTGTTAGCACTATTGAGTGGTGGCAAGTCAATACTCTGCAGAAGAATTTCTAACCGATGACAGGCCAAATTGTACCTAAAGGGAAACATGACACAAGACATTGGCAAATGGCAATACATTTAACAGTCCCTCTGCCAGAGAGGACTTCTGTTATACTTTTATTTTACTGTTAAGACTGACATTAAAGAAAAAAAAAAAAATTAGTTTTCATTACTGCTAAAAAGGTATTCCCTTTAACAATTCTACAATAAAGGCAGAGTTTTCTTTGGTCTGAAGACTACCATGGGCAGAGAATAAAAAATAACCTATTACATTTTGATGTACCTGTGCTGTAAATTAAAATAAGAACATATATATTTTTTCTTCTGACCTGCACTGTATGTCCTCTTGCAATGCAACCATCATTGCCAAATGCTGGTCAATTTCTGGCTGATTTGCAGCTTCACCTTCTCCTCTGAGTGGATCGTGCATTAGTTTCAGCTCATTTTCAAATGGTAAGATATAGGTATGGCCATAATAAAATCCTAATGGAATTTTGGCTCTAGCATTTGTGCTACCATATCGACCAATAACAGTGATCTGAAAAAGAATGCAACTATACTGTAACACAATCAAAACTGGCAAAATAAATAAGCAGTCAGAAATTTGTAAGAAATTCACAGACAACTAAGGTTTGAAGAGAGTTTAAGAGAAAATTCACCTATTAGTAAAGATGAAGAGTTTAAAAGAAAGAGTACACAGTTTGTGTCTTTTTACCTTCATAAACCTGCAAACTGGGGGTGGCAACAAGTCATGTAAAATAAGTGAATGGGTGCTAATGTCAGTAGCCACTACCAGTCGTCTTCCATCTACTTCTTCACCTAAAGTCCAGATGTCAATGGACAAAGAAGCCAAATCCCCACAAGTGGGAATCAATACATCTGTCAGCAATATAGGTCTTCCAAAATCTAAGGTCACAAATCTTCTTGCTCCTAGGGGAAAAACACAGGATAGCTTAAAGCACCAGTGCATGCTCACCAGCAAAGATGTTACTTATCAACCAGTATAGACACTGTTCATATATTGTTCAAAAGGTGTGTATTTCAAGTTAAAAACAGCTGCACAATCTCAGAATCTCTCAGTACATCCCACAAACTTCGAAAAGAAAATTATGCTTCAACTTAAACTTATTTTTTATGGATTATTTCAGAACAGGTTTTCTGTCCTGAGGTACAACATATTCCTCCAGCCCACAGGATTTTTCTCTGGATAAACATCATTTGAACACTGGGTCTTAAACTCTCAGATGCAACAGAAATGCAAACCTCTTTTCTTTAGAGACCTTAAGACCCTAGAAAATATCCTTCCACTTATTAGAAAATGTGTTAAAATTATTATTAGGAATTCTCATTTTACCTGAATGCATTCGCTCTATAATAATAGACTGATGAGGTGGAGGTTGAAGAAAATGTGAAGCATGAGATATTGCAAGAGCAAGACCAGATCCAAGTGGATTCTGAGGAATGAGAAAATTAGCACAATTAAAGTCATTAAAATCTGTGCTGTCCTTTACAAAAGACTGTAAGAAAATCTCTTGTAACTTAAAGATGCATAATTTAGACAGCACCTCACTACATTTAGATTTGAGCATGAACTATCAAAATATGCTAACACCTAAGTGCAAATGATTTACAGCTCCTTATAGTTAAGCTAGCTCCAATTAAAAGAAGTAATCTGAGAATTATAACAACTCCATCTTGCTTTCATAAGTCTTAAATTTAGTGATTGAGTCATACAGTTTTCATATCTCTTTCAAATAAATATATATTTACTGGCACTCAAGTATGAATTAAATCCTAATAATGTTTCAAGCACCTTGTTTCTATAATAAAAACAAAAAAATTACCGTTCTAGATTTGCTTGTATTTTTGTTAAGAGCTGCAAGGTTAACTGTTGGGGGATCAATGACTGAGCCAGGGAAAAGCTGAGCAAGCTCTGCGTTAATAACAGCAGAAACTGCCTCATTAGGTGGAGTCAAAGGTGGAGTCATAAATAGAGGAGTTGTTTTTGGTGTGGGTGGAATGACATCTGAAGGATGGATGAAGAACCCTGGGGCTGCTACTGGATTCGAAGGCACAGAGTTGTGAACAGGACCAACTGCTGATGCTGCTGCTGCCGCTGCTGCTGTTGTCTGATGCAGTTTTGCTTCCAGCTTAGCTTTCTGGGGGAAAATAAAAGCAGTGTATGTAGCAGATAGAACTGCTCACAAGCACAGAAGCAGTATTGAACTACAAGCTCAACTTCAAATAAAACTGGACTTACTAAATCTAAGCTACCTCCAACACAGGCATGTTACATACCTGAATACAAGCTGAAAAATTAAACTCTGCTCCATTTTGTGAAGAACTAATCCATTTGGTGAAGAACTAATTAAATAATTACAATAACAAAAAATTACAAAAAAAGCTACAACTGAACAGCAAAGTAGAGTCAACACAGCCAACCTTCATACCAACAATGGCTTTATGACTGTATTTCCCTGTGTCTGCAACTGCATTTTTAATTTCAGTGGGTTTTTCCAGTTTCAGACTGATACACCGATTCATTCTGACTCAGTTCTGATTACAAATGCCAACCCACCCTCAAAATACACGATAAACAAGTTTGAAAGACCAAAGCACCATGGGAGACACTCTTTTGCATAATAAGAGTGATCCTCAGTGCATAGCTATTCCTTCCTCAGTTACATTATGGAGACAAAAAAAAAAAAAGAAAAAGAAAAAAATGGGGCAACTAGCTGTGCAAATATTTTTTCAGCTTTTGAAGTTTAGAGACAGCATTAAAAAATAGCTAAATAGCCTCCAACCTGTTGCTGAAGCTTCAAAAGCTGCTGCTGTTTCTCTTGCAGCACCTGGAGCTGTTGCTCGGCTGAGGCCATTGCATGAGAGAGAGACTGCAAAGCTACCTGGGCTGCTGAACTCAGTGCTGTCGAGGCTTCCCCAACCGTTCCAGAAGAGAGGCCACCAACTGCTGGGGTAACCCCAAAGGTACTCACTGGCATGAAACAAAACAAAACAAAACAAAAACATGTATGTAGAAATGATAAAACACATTTTAAATTCCTTACTAATTCTTAAGAGTCATGTAAAAACAAGAGAAACATCTCTTTTTATCCAGTTCTTGCCACAAAGGAACATCATCTTCAACCACAAAGTATATGATTTATAGAGAACATCATCACACATACAAAATTTTCATTACAGAAGAGTCACAAAATGCCTCAGAATTCTTTCAACACAAAAGGCTGTAAGGTAAAGATGCAACCTTGTATGTTATACTCTCTGACAAAAACAAACAGATTCATATTAATAAATTTGGATTCCAGTTGTTTTGTTTTAATTCACATATATGAACTATTTAATACAATCAAACATTTAAACATTTCTAAAATGAAAACCTATCTGTTTGTCAAACAGTGCTCACCATGTTCAATTAAAAATATCACAGTGTGGAAGGAACTATGCTAAGTAGAAAAAAAATGAAAAATTGTATATACCAGTAAACGTACTTGCATCGTCCCTTTCTATTCTAGTTCCATCACTTGTTGAAACACAGGTAAAGTGCAGAGGCTCAACTTCCAGAAGTCCAGTCAGGGAAGTAAAACTACCTTCAGCAGCTGCACAGCTACTTATTTTGCCATTGCCTGAAAGAGAAACAATTATCTGCACAATCAGCTGATTTTCTCTTGACAGAGACATTTCAAGTCATGAGGAATCAGAAAGGGCAACAAAATAAAATCTGTAGGCTTTATTACTTTATGTTATGGAACAAACAACACTATCACATCCACAATATAAATGGAAGAATATTGTAAAATGGATGATGCTGCCAAATTTGAACATAGTATCTTGATAAGTCAAGCTATCAAATGTGAAAGCCATTCTTCCCACACTGAGAAAATTAGATTGGAAAAATATGCTGATATTACTGGACTAAAAAGAGAAATAAAATAACAGACCATCTGTGATTAAACATCTAGTCAGTAGAATAAATTCAGAGTGTAATATGGAGGGAGGGATGAGAAGGAGATGGACAGGAGCATAAAGCGGAGGAAAGGAATCATGATGAGTAACACATATGCTTGCTATAAAAAAAAATTTCCTGGCAGGTAAAAGCTGTCTCATTATTAGGACATTCCATGGCCTAAAGATTTACTTATGAACTAACCTGAGAGGACAGGTAAAAATATGCTTTTAAGGTATTTTAATGCCTTTGAAGCAGAAAAAGTATCTCATTAAACCCATAAAACTTAAATACAAGAGTGCTGTATAGCGGCTTCTCAACTTCATAGAAATTAATTTAGGTTTTTCTGCCTACAAGACAACTGTGAGTCAAAATTAATAACATAGCTCAAGGAAGCTGTTCAAAAGCAGTGACAGATGTTTCCTAGATAACTCTGGTCCAGGGAATGATAGCAGCCTGTTTATCTCTAGCCTTTTCTTAGACCTTCTACATGATAAGATCAGAACAGATTACAAAAAAGTGGCAAATTTCTTGCCCTAAGGGCTAAAGGAAATGTAAGAAATATCAGGAAGCAAAAGATTATCTTGAACTTGGTTATGTGCAGCTATAAAACAGAAAACATAAAAACACATCTTCACTAGTGGAAAACAAGAGTACAAAGAATTACCAGTTCTTCCATATTAAGGAGAACTAAACTAAACTGCTAAACACACATACCTGATAGAACATCAGACAAATCAATTTCATCTGACTGAACTCCAATGCTGCTGTTGTACACATTTTTACAAGAAGAGCCACTTATTTCCAAATCAAACAGAACTGGATCAAAAGGTGAACTATATAATCCATATCTGCCAAGAGAGTAAGACAAACAGCACTATTCAAATAGTGAAAACTTACATAAAGTTAATTATAAAAAAAGTATTTCATCAGTAGGATTTATTATACTCCAAACTATTATTTTTGTTCAATTCACCTATCTTAGAAATTACCATTTAGTTATATTTCATTAAAGTAATTTCTTAGATGACCTTTTCAAACAGCTTACAATGTGAAATAAGTAACTCTTTGTACCACTAAGTAGTTTTGAAGATACTATACTGTCCTGGAAATATGACATACAGTCACATTTGGACATGGAAACTATAACCAAAAGCCTTATACATGTAACCACAAGTAGCTTCATACAGTATGCATGCCTCTACAAAGTAAATCAGATATTTATCAAACATCAACAAAAACATGAGTGTTTTCCAAAACTGCAAAAGAAATTGCACTTAGGCTTTTTCTTACAGCTGAAGTAAAGAGAAAAATGGTAATGCTGCTAGGGATACCAATCAACACTTGGGACTATTTTAAATGTCTCAGAGGTAAATCTCATTACTCTTACGCTGGCAGAACTGCAAGGGAAAAAAATATGATTACTCCCGTACCCCAAATCAATCCTAGTTTTATAAGCCAAGAAAAAGGAAAATCCAAAGTAATAACAAAGTTAGCATTGGAGACTTTTTTGTGTACCAGTAGAAGCAACTAACAGGAGAAGTAAAAAAAAGCAATCGTGCCAAATTATTAAGCAGTAGAAAGAAAGAACGCATCTTTTTAGGTACAAAAGTGAGACACAAACTTATTGTGCTTTTACAGGCAAGAGCCAGAAGAAATACTAAGTATTTCCAGGAACACGTCAGCAGTCATAGGCAATTCCTCCACTGCCTTTTTCTTCTGCCTCAAAGCAGCTTCTCTGTTCTTTAGCAGGGGAGGAAAGTCCCCAACAAGTACTGCTAAGGAGGCTGGAGCATCTAGATGTCTTTTTTGATCAAGGGGTCACCAAAGGATAAATGTCAACAAGAATACTATAGTATAACATCAGCAACAAGGTAGAACAGGTTCCAGACTTCTCTGAAGGTTAAAATGCTTCTACATTGGCTGAGTTCAGTGCTTTTTGCCACACAATGCTAAGACTCTGATCAGAACTCTGATCAGGACAATAATTGCTACTAATCTTAAGAAAAAAAATAAATGGGAATAAAAACTGACCATCACAGATGAACCTATTTAACATAAATCCCCCAATCATGTTAGCTACAAGAACCTACAAGGTAGCAAATTTAAGATGACAATTTCTTTTTTAAAAAGAGTAACACATGTTGTATGAACCTAGATTGCTCCCTACAAGTGTGCACTATACAGACAGAGTGCATCCTGCACATCTATCAAGACTGAGATATTAGCTTCACGATCTTTTTTCACAAGCAAAGTGAGCCAATATGCTACAGTTAAGTGGTTAGTGAAAAACACATAAAAATGCTCAGACAAAATTCAGCATGTTACCTTTACAGTCCATTTTAGTCCTCAGATTTACAGACTTAATACATTAGCTGAGCTCAACGTTAGCACTGATTACTTGACTAACTTAAATTTTTCTCTTATTAAGTAAGCAAGTGATAAAAAGGAGTTTCAAGAGCTTTGTGGAATAGGATCAGAATCTGAATGTAGTGCAGTTAAATATATTCTGTATAATACAAATATATTCCAACAAGCATAGTGCCTTTTACTTATTCTTCAGCACAAATGATCACCTTCAGTTTCAAGCTGCATTAGCAACAATTTTCAACAAGTATACAGAAGTCTTTGCTAAAGAATAAGCTACATTAATTGAGTAAAGGATTAGACACGCATTTGGTGCTCTATGCATCCTAACTGTGTGGATGCTGAGTTAAAAGAGAAAGAAAATTTAGTTGCAAGAAGAAACACAGTAAAGCATCATATAGAAATGTTCAAGAAAACAGAGCTGTTCAAGAAAACAGAGCTGTTCAAGAACAGGAGCTCAATTCAGAAAGCTTCCCTTGAGAACAGACAGCTGTGATCATCACTAAGTGATCTCAAGTGTCAGTCATATGAGCCAAACTCAAAAGCAGGCAACTGGAAAACAAAAAACCTTCTATTTCAGATAGGTTGTTTATAGAAGTACTCCAAAAGAATCTATATGAAGAAATGACCCAATTCCTTCAGAATGGTATTATTCTCAAGTCAAGAGTGATTTTCACTATTTTCTCCTCCATTTGTTTTCAAAAGAAAATTCAACATAAGACACAAAGTTCTTATTTTTTCTCCTCTGAAACCCCAAAATTGACATTCTTCTTCTCCCTTCAAATTTAGCTTACTAAATTTTTTATTTCATCTGAAGACTCTGACCTAACTTCCACCAAACCAGTTCTACTTTGATTTTCCCTGAATTACAGGAAAATTGGTGCGCACAAATCCCAATAGAAAGAGCTTCTAACAGCAGCATGTACTCATCATCATAATCAGCTTTGGAAATTGCTACAAAACTGAACTCTCACAGATATCCTTTAGGTAGCACATAAATGCAAGGATAAATGCAGAGTCGGTTCAATATGTAAAAGATGGAATCTCAGAGTCTGAAGTTACACTGATAGATAATTTATAATAAGAACTTAGATTCACAGAAAGTTTCTCCAGGTCTCTACATATACAATTTGATCTTTAGTAGCAACACACTGAATGCATGGCTGGCTTAGACAGACTACAATTTCATGTAGCACTACACAAAACTGAAATAACTCAGTGTATTTGATTCCCCATCATATCAAAATAGAATATGCTTTGTTAATCCTTAGACTACAAGGCATAAATACTAACATAATGTTAGCACAGACTACAGAATATCACATGCACATTTCCTGATTTAGATTTACTGCAAATTGCATGACATCTTTGACTTGGGCCAAGTAAAATCTTCCCCAACATTTAACAAATTAATCCTTGCTCAAACAAATACAGCAAAAATATGGTTTTTTTTTAAACAGAATAACTTCTTCAGAACACCACAGGATGGCATTAGACAGCTTGTATGATTCTTTTTATTGAGTTTACAGCAACTATGGTCATTAGTACCTTGTTTGAAGTAATGCTTCCATAGGTGTTAGGCGATCCTGCAACTGTCGGGACACAGCAGTCAGCAATGATGCACAAGCTGTACTACATCCTGCCAAATCTTCATCCTTTACATAATTCAGCAATACAAAATACCAATACACACAACCTGTGTTAAAAACACAATTTCAGGTGAAACATGACGTGAATTTTCCACATAGAAAGCATTTTATGAAGTATAATTGATTAAAATTATAAATTAAGAATCTAACGGTTACTGAATACAGACTAGGCAGCACTATCTGCCTCCCCACTTAGGCTCATTCTGTAACCATTAGTTTTCCACAAGTACTTCAAATTCTCTAATCAACTAAATAACAACAGAAGAAAATAAGATTCCCAAGAGACAATTTCACATATACTACTTTCGTTATTCTACTAATCAAAACAATCAAAATGCTTTTGATAGACTAAGGCACTTGGCTCAGGGTCACATTCCTTTCAGAGCCAGCCCCTACTGTATATTCAGCTCTCCCTCTCCTCTTATCCTCTACTTTTGGCTGCTATTTCCTTAATCTGTACTTGTTGGAAACACTGTTTCCTTACAGATTAATTCTGGGAACACAGTGCAGTGATTATGTACAGAAACACAAACTTCAGTTTTGCCCTCCTCCTCTATGCACTCCACACCCTCAACAGCAGAATGTTAGGAGTTTCTTTTCTACCTGGGTGGTATGAAAACCATTTTGGACTGTAAACTCCTTTTTCTGCATTGCCCTTTGATAATACTAAGCTAGATGCAATTCAACATTGTTATTCAGTAGAAAACACTAAGCAGATCTTACCACCCTAAATACAAGGGTTAAAGTCATCTTCCCATTCTGTCTCACACTTAAAAGACTTAAAGAGTGTGCTGTGGTACTGATCTTCTGAAATGCAGATAAGGAAGGATTTTAATTTAGTTAGAAGTTCCCTGTTGGTGCTGAAATAACAGGCATGGATTGTTAGCCAGATATTTGGATAGGCAGGCTCCCTGGAATAAAACTCCGAATTTTCAGCAATAACCATCTTGAATTTCTCTAGATCAACAGAATCTATGGGTGCTGAACACCTTCCAAAAATATTACAAAACTTACTTAACCTCTCTGAAAACATCAATACCATAGCCCTATGTTTTCAGTTAATTTGTTGCAAATTCCATTATTTGCAAATGCATACCTCATACCTGTATATCCTCTTCAATCCAAGAAGGTGTTAGTATCAAATGAACAGTTACCTAATTTTTATTTCACAAGAGAGTCCAGTGAAACATGGCAAACAACCAATCTGCTGTGTATTTGTATGACAATGAACACTGTATACATACCTCCTGTTGCAGCAGCAGGCAAAAGAGGCATATTGTCAAGTAAAGCTTTCAGAAGAACTGATCCAAACCCCTGCTGACTTGGGTCACATCTGCCATTGCTACAAAGAAATATATAGATACTTGAACATGTAATAAAGAAACAGAAAATGATGCTGATAGACTGACGTTCTTTGGATATTCATAGATAAAGGCAATTCACACTCCAGATATAAATATATGAAAAACCATACATAAATAATTAGTACTAACCTGATGCACAGTGCAAGAAATCGTGCACATTTGTGAGCTATGCTCCGCCCAGCTTCAAAGAAGCAAACACGTATTATATCAGAGACACATTTACGTGTTTTAGAAAGCAGGCTGTCATTTCCTTCCTTGGAGCTGTAAGAACAAGCAGCATACTTTAGAGAACCATGCAAAACTTAATTCTTTTAACAGAACTTGCTACTGAGTAACAGCTGTGCTTATTTAAATACAGTTTCTCTCTTACCTGCCAGGCCCATTTGAATACACCCCAGCCAGCCAACAAAGCGTGTCTAGTACAAGACTCTGAGCATGTTCTGTAGTTAGACCATCATCTGTTTTCTTACAAAGAGTGGTCAGCAGCTTTTCATGGAACTCTGAAAACTGTAACATGGCACACCTTTGAACTCTAGGGAGGAGGGGAAGGAAACAAAAAATAGCCAGAATTATCCAATATGGCCATTCTCCCATTGAAGCGTCCCTCCAGCTGTGTATTCTGTCTTAGAAGTAGTAAAACAAAAATGACTAGATGAGAATAAAATCTAGCACACAAGCATACACTATACTTTCTGTGCCCACATTCCCAATCTTCCTATTATCTGCTTACATAACTTCCTGGGTTACTAGATATTTAGCAACTTTCAGAGAAATTCTGCCTCCTATTAACATGATTAGTAACTTCTAAATCTAAACACTAAACTTCTAAATAAATAACACTCTTTGGCAACCATTTGCACATAATTCTTTTGCAGCTCCTTTAATCTCTTTTAAGCCAATTACAGCCAGATCCACCAATGTGGAGGGGCAGCTAATAATACAAATTTAATACAGTATTCATTATGTTTAGGTCTGCAGTACAAATCCATACAGACTTCAACCATTTTTTGAACAACAGTTTATTAGTTATCTAAACAATATACTCTCTGCTGCAAAAAACAAGGTATGTAGAAAGATGCTTCCTTAAAAAAAACCCCTGTCCTAATCATTTATCCAATTTACCAAAACTTATTTATATTTCCTTTTTCAAGTCAGGCAAATAACCACTTCACATACAGCTTCATGTATGGCATTCCTCCATCACAACCTGCACAGCCAAGTGCCTTCAATCCCACATTTTTCTTCCGTAGAAAATATATTTATGAAACAACAACTTGAATCAGTGGTTTGATCTGAACTACTCTGAGAATGAATTATTTTATGAGAAATGTAACTAAAGCTGGTATTTTTTAGAATTATAAAACAACCTACTAACCTTTCCTTTGAAATGGATGTTTTTTTAAATCTTCGAATAGTTACAGAGACTTCTTGAAGTAAGTCACAACCTCTGAGATTATCTGATTTTCTTGAAGAATTAGTGGCTTCAATTTTGCTAGATGGCTTTTCCTGATTTTTGGGGAAAAAAAAATTCATAAATCATGATGGCTTTGACTGCTTCATTTCACCTTGTTCAGTGAAATACATACAGTTTAGTAAAATATCTCTGTTTCAGCACTGTACTAATGGACTAGTTTTATTTACTAATTGTTTTAATACAGAACATTAAATTTAGTAATGCTTTGTAATTCATCATGTTCTAACCATTCCAATGCTATTCATAAGATGCAAGTTCTATCATCCAATCTTGTAACTCAATCAAGAAGAAAATACATACACACAAAAATCCTTCATAAGAGGGTGAGGTGAATAAAGTACTGAAAATTCAAATGAAACAGAAGTTTCCCATTTCAGCATTTGCTTTTGAAAGAGACAGAACAGACCTTTTCAACTAAATTTGAAGAGAAGAAACAACTTGGCAAACAGAACTGTGATTCTTGTAGCTAAAAGCATAAACTCTTAAATAAGTAATTTCTACTGTATCTTAATTCGACTAACAGTTGCATTTTCATGTACGAGAAATAATACCAAGTCTATAACTCAAACACAGACATCTTTCTTGGCTATTCATTACCTTGCCTGCTGCAACTTTTGCCAGCAATGAAGCAAGAGAATGGCCCTTGTTAGTCTGAGGTTTTAGAGAGGGTATTCTAACAACTGGTCTAATGCCACCATTGCAGATTTCTTCTGTTCCTCTGTCATTCACTGCTTTAACGTGAATTAAAAATGAGCGGTATTTCCCACCAGCCATGCCTAAAAGGGATTAAAAAGAAAAAAAAGGGAGGGGGGAAGAGAGGCAGAATTTACAAGGTTTACTAGGCTGAGTTATAAACACATTTCAACTTCACCAACACAGTGTATTAACAAAGCTTGACTACATTAATTGCAGTATTTCAGCATCCGTTTGAAAAGTTAACTATTATGTCATACAGCAAAACTGTCATTGCGAAAATAAACACAAATGATGCCTGACTACAGAAGTACGAGATGTACTTTAGCCATGCATATTATCTATGAATACCAGAATAAACTGGCTTACCCTTAACAAGCTTTGGACTTGTTAGTGTCAACATTCCAGCATGTCCTGACAGATCAAGTCCAGTAGCCAGCCATACTGGACCACAAAGTATATCTTCCTTGTGTTCCTCCAGGAATGGACACAATCTAAGACCTTAAAAAAACATGAGGAATATGGACCTGAATTATTCATATATATATTCATTCAATTTGCATGGATCCAACTCTGGCAAACTTGGATCCCTAAATGCATATAAACTCTACATCAAAAAATTAACAATTACTTGAGGTTCACCTTTAGCCATTTTCCTGTGAAATCAATAAAGATCAACAGCAGTTTTCAAAGCATTTTGAGTTATATTATATAGATAATACATACAATGGCAGTCTTGCAGCTGCAAAATACACAGCTGGTAAAATGATAAACCAATATGCTTTGATCCACTACTCTGACTGGGTCTTTTCTGAAGCAGGACAGAATTGTTAAAAAAAAATAAAAACAGAAGATTAATTTGTTTCTCTAGTGGTATACTGAATTTACTGAAATCATCAGTCAGTCATCTTTCATTTCCTTCTCAGCACAAAAAATCTGCTTCCCCCCTTCCTCCTTTTATACCTCTTCTGATCCCTGTCCCCTGTCCTTTTGCAAAAGCTTTCTTGGAGTCACAGAATCATGTAAGGGTTTGCATAAGCTGAATCACACGAAAGGACAGGCATAAATTAAGACTTTTGAAAGGACTGAGAGTAACATCTTAGTTCTGGAACTGATTCACTCTGACTACCAGCTTTTAGTAGTT
The DNA here is from genome assembly GCA_013400935.1 of Turnix velox. NCBI lineage: Eukaryota > Metazoa > Chordata > Aves > Charadriiformes > Turnicidae > Turnix > Turnix velox. The sequence goes on along the minus strand of VZTY01014767.1, from coordinate 43,831 downwards.
AGCTCTTCTCACTTGGACCCAATCTGACTACCTTTCAGGGTCTCTCTCCAAGAGATTCTGTGGAAGAGTACTGGTTAACAAAAAATGTTATAACAACAGGCATAGCAAGTCTAACATAGCTGATAAATAACACTATTAGCTACTAATTCTTTACCAGTTGCTTGTTTTTTCTGATTTACAGCAGCAGTCCCTACTACAAAAGGCAATAACGCAAAGAAATCTAGCTAAGGAAACTAAGTAAAATGCTGCTGCAACAGGGTGGAAGTTTAAGTTAAATAGGTGCTATATTATTTCTAAACTCAAATAAATAGTAGTGTGTTTTAAGCACTGATAGTCACTGGTATTTTTTCTCTTGGTGCATTTGTATCGAACTTTCAACTTGTACAGAAAACAGACCAGTGAGAGGTAACATTGAAGAGGGCTGAGAAATTAATCTCTTTTAAATGACTATTTTTTTGAGAGACATTCCAGTACATCATTAAAAGAAGTTCATATTTAAAAGTGATATAAAAAGATAAATAAAACTTACATTGTGGTTCTTCTACATCCATATACTGCATTTCTTCACTGAATTCAACCAGTCCTGATTTTCCATTTCGCTCCACTTCAATATTATGAGCTGGAGATAAAGGAAATGTGATCTGTCTATCTACTGCTGCTTCTGGAAATAAAAATATTAGCAAGATTTCATAAGCATTGCTTTAGGCTGAGAGAAAACACAAGCAGTAGTGTTCATCACAAATTTATCAGCTTTCTGCCCAAAACACTGTTTCTAATACAGGCATGTTTTTCATATTGAGATTGCAACTGAACTTTCAGTATATAAATTAAAAATACTTCCTTAAATGACATGTAAACAGTTGGTAGAAATTATTTTCTCCTAATAATAAACTGGTTCTCATGAATCGTAGATGAAAAGGACATACAAGTAAATGAACAAGAAGCATAAACAGTGAATTAACTACCAGATCAAAAACACTAGTTCCAAATGGCAAGAGTTCTGCCTCAGGCCTTCCAGTTACTACATGCTACACATTTAACTTGTTCCAGGATTGTTGTACAAAAAACAGATGAATAACCTCTCCCTTACAGATCTTCCTGAGCTCTCTTAAAATTTCAGTTCCTTTCTCATCCTATGAAAGCAGAGGAGGAAAGGGTGGGAGGAAGTTAACTGCATTTCAGCCTGAAGATTTTATGCTTTTTCAAGTGTCAAACAATCCTGAATATTACTTTTCCATGTGATTAGGACATTTTGGTTAATATTCAGCACTTGCTTAACTGGCAACTTACTTAGAGTTTTAAAAATTAGAAAATAAAGAGCTTTTAAAATGATGCTTGCTGTACTCGCTAACACAATGTATATTCCATTTTAACAATATTCAACAGCAAGATTTCTCTGGAATACCAGGTTCCTAGACACTCTTCAAAAAGAGAAGGCCAGATGAAGGTAACTTCAGTAGAAGGAAGCGGTGCATGTAACCCTTTCATCCCTAGCAGACAGGGCAAGAGGACATGCAACAAACACTCTCATCATAGGAAAATCCCAATGGAGGCACAAACACATCTTCCACATCAAGTAAGTGGCTTTTCAATTTATGTCACCCACTCACATGATTCCCTCAGACCTACTAAAATGCAGAGTCCAGCAAGGAGCCTTCTGCAAGAGCATTCTTAAATCTGGTTTACCCTGTCAAAGCTGCAAGGAACAAAAGGTAAAATTGTACTGCAGCTTTTTCACATAGCTTAGGTAATGAGAGAATTCACAAGCAAGCCAGGTTTTATCTACTGTCATCAAAAAAAAGCTCTGCTATATTCTCTTGCACATCCAAGAGGCACTGGCAAATAATTTCCTTCTCTGTCTTGGAATAACTTATCATAATTATTTTAAAATATGTCAAGAATTTAAAAGGAAATAATTTGTAACATCAGTCAATCTTCAGGATGATTTACAACTCAATATATTTTTTGGTAAAGACTGTACGATTCAAGCATAATAATTTAGTTCAACCTTTCTGAGCTATGCACTTTGATTTGTACAAAGGATTTGGAAAGTATTTACCTAGTTTGTTTCTCCAATTTACATTCAAACGTACATCAAGAAAGACCACAATGCTGAGAAACAGAATTAAATGGGAATAAGTAAAATCAAAATATGTACACAACTTCAAACAACCTTCTAATACAGAGAATACTGAGCCTGAGAAAAGAAATAGTAAGTTCTTTCTTACCATTAACTTTTCCTAAGCCTGGAGCCTTATTTTTCAGTAAAGTCACTTGAATCTGAGGAATGTTTGTGATGTTTGAATTCAAAACAAATTTGAAGTCCACGTGTCCAACCATACAGGCTTTTGGTAGAACCAATTCAAAGACATGCTCATCCCAGCTGTTACTGTCAGGAAAAAAAGAAAAAGACCCAATGTTAAGAGAAAATACACATGAAGCAGGCAGCATTACCTACAGCATTCCCCATCAGTGCACACATTTTTAGCAATAACAACTTATTTTGCATTAGTTGATTAGTTCAAGTGGTTATCCACATGAATGTTTGAAATAAAAGTCTTTCAAGCTGCATTTAATTACATTACATTTGTGAAGAATGCATCTGAAATGAGAGAAAACAAAAACATGACTAAAATAGAATCTATCAATCAGTGAAGTGTATGAAAGCATGATGGAAAATACCTTACAATACCTTAAGCTGGTTTCTTCAATTGGTAACTGTTAAACAATGTCTGTGGTACAACAGCCAGATCTGAGAGACTCAAAACACTACTTTAAAATTTATTTTTGTTTTTTAGTACATTTGAAAATTTATCCAGGATGAGAAGTAATTCTTACACCTCTACAGTCAGAATCTTGTGCTGTACATAATGGCTACAGCATTCTTCTAATGAGTGATGCCTTCATTTTGGAGCAAACTGCTTTACACTGAAAGCATAAGTACTCCCCTCAAGGCCCCATTCCATGGTTTGATACACTAAGGTTTGCATAAGATAGTTCAAAACCATATGGTAATGCAGACAAAACCAGTTGTGTATCACCAATCTGTGCACATTTTAAAAATAACTGCACTTTCTGATAATTTATCAGTATTTTTTTTAAATGTTGTTACTTTGCCTGAGATTATTTTATGATGTAACTGAGAACAGTATGAAATTGAGTATACTATTATAGATACTTAGATTTTAAAAAAATAAATAACATGCTCAATATTGCATAAGAAACTCCTTTAAAGTAGATCAAGAGCTGGTATAAATATATTAAATGTTTTGCATAATGTTTTACTCCATAATATCCCTGAGGGTTAAATCTCCCTTAGCCATAAATTATTTCTACCAGATGCCAGGTACACAAGTGAAATGCCACACCAAAACAAATGACATAGAAAAGCAGCGATATGAGAGAGAAAAGGCAAAAAGAAAAGAACTTGTGTTCATGATTTAAGAAGCAGCAGTGAAGAATTTTCTGTAACTGTACAAAAAACTCTGGTAAATAAAGTATAATGAAAATCTATCCTACAACCAATAACCTAAAAAAACCCAACAATTTAAGTTAGCAAACATTAAAATTTAAGAATCACTCAATATCTCATGGCTTGAAGAAAGCATAACAGAAAAAATTTTGGTTCTAGGCTTTTATGTCTGCAGCTATCATGCCAAGCTTGGACTGAATGAGACATTCAAAGGAGTAGAACTTCTGAAAGTCTAAGTAAAATTCTGCTTAACAAGTTTAGGCTACGATCTAGTGCAATCTTAAAAACGAATGGTAAACCACTTAGTTTGCAGTACTCTCTTGTAGTCTCTCTGATGCATGACACACACTGCTGTACTAAATTACAAATGTTACTTGTCTACTCCAAAAATCTATTTTTGACAAAACTCATCAGCAGATGCCCCAAAAGAAGTTTTAGTCATCTCTCAACAGGCACACATGAAACAGTGATCCTCCATGAAGGTCCCACATTAATCCAACATTAAAGAGATCTTATACTTGTGGTGATGAATTTCTCAACCTAATTCTGTGAGTAAAACACTCCCCTTTAAATGGGTTTTTAATTTCTGTTTCTTTATTTGTGTCTATATTTTCAAAGAAGCAGAAAAAACAATACCCCCGTAACTATTTCTGCATATCCATTCTAAATGGATCCTTCCTCTTCAAACCCCACTGGGACATGTTCCTGTGTGACCTGATCTGGGTGTTCCTGCGCTGGCAGGGGGATTGGACTAGATGATCTCTTGAGGTCCCTTCTAATCTCTGACATTCAGTGACTGTATGAAGAACTTTTCTTACCTTTGAAGTCCTTTGAAATCTATAGCATCTAAAGAACACACAATGAAGAGTGTGTTCTAAATGCAAACATACAATCATTCTCAGAACTACAGAAAATAAACCTAATTCCTTTTCTAGAACACCTTATCAACATTTGATCTTCCAAAATTGAACTTTGAGCTGAAAACCCATTTCCAGAACTTAAACCATGAAAAGCACCTTATTTTCCAGTCCTTTCTTTTCTTTCAGATATTGTCAAATATTTCCACATACAGTGAACACACAAAATATTTCCTATATAAATTTGAGAAAAAGACAGGAAAGTCAGATGTCACTGTTTTATCAAAGCACTTTTATCAAAGTTAGTAAATTGTGTATTTTTTTTTTAAAAATTAGTAAAATTTCAGTTATGACTGATGGGGAAATACTGATATTTAGATAATTTGTAACAAACTAGACTCTGTTTTTTCCATTTCCTTTGTTGCACAGCCTTTTAAACTAACAAAAAAAGAAAGACCAATAAAACATACCCTAGTATAATGCCTTTCTCTAAAATACATTTACAGTACTTGAGAAACAGAAGAATTACCATATTAAATTGCATTAGTCATCCCTCCAACCCTATAATCCCACATCTTAATAGGAATCAGTATGAGACACACAGAGAAGAGATAAAAACAACCTCATATTAAGGACAAACAAAATAATCCAAAATAAAAAAGTTTCTTCTCAAACAACTTTTAATTAAGAGCTGTCATATACATAGATTGTATATTCTAACTGATGAACAAAGAGCTGTAATTTCATCATATTCATCATGAGTCATTTAGCAGCTGTCAAAAATTTACAGTGCTAAATCACAACTTTTAACTTTACTTCTTTACGTTCCTGTTTCACTTTGCAGCGGGCATAATTCTAGTTCTCTAATGAAACAATAAGCTAGCATTCCACCTATTATCTTCCAATTGACAGCTGTTACCTTCACTGCTTCCTTGAGTTTTTGAATTGGTAGCTCTGTACTTTTTTCAACTGCTACTGAACACACTGGTAGTTTTTAGGCAACTCTTCAAGCAGACTGCAACACTGCTCTTCAGGTCTTTAGCATCCCACAGGAGCTCCAAGTTCTCATGCCACATGTAAAATGTTAATTATGACACATACTGTGTCAGTGCAGTTGTCCTCAATGAAAATAATGCCTAAATTTTAGCAAAATCAGAGTCCTATACTGGCTTATGTAAATTTCATGCTTATAAAGGTTTAACTTGAGATGAGCAGGCATAAATAAGTTTATTTCACATTTTAAAATAAATTACAATACCATTTTGCATAGGACAACTGATTAGTCATATCAGCACCTGCAGCCTGTGTTTCCTGATTTTAACATGTATTAATGTGTGTATGCATAAGATAAAAATTTTATGGAAAAGATGAAGAATATCTGTAATTCTAGTGAATGTGCTTGTCTAATTTTGCAATGAAACAGCAACATTTGGCAAACAAAAATACACAAATGCAAAACTTGACTTCTCAAATATTTTGCAAGATACACTAAGAGAACTCTGGCAATCTCACAAAGACCTGTAACACAAATTTCCTGATACAGATTATTATTTCTCAAAATACATGTTCTTAAACTTACACACTATTTACAAATCAATTGAAGTGTGTTAAATTTGTGATTATACCAGCTATATAAAATAGTTGAGTAATATACATGATTCTCTCTGTGCTGTTACCCTACCTGTCTGTCTGTAGCTTCCAAGTTCGAGTATGTTGAGCTGCATCTCCATGGTGCTGCTGGTGCAAATGCTGAGGATGCCGCCTCTGCTGCTGCTCTTGCTGGACTTCCACCCAACAGGGAGGAACAGTAGCTGAAAAACGGGGTGTCAATGTCTCAAAACGGGTCAGTTCCACCAGGGAGGTCAGCGTTTCAAGGGAAAATGGCTGGTCCACCAAAAGATCAACTCCTGAATAATTACAAAACATACATAAATTATTGCAAATATATTTTTTCCAGAACACCCTATAACACAGTTTTAAATATATCCAAACTGCTTTAAGTAAAATTAACTACATCACATAAAGTTTCTAATTAAAAAATACTCCAAACAATACAAAAAACTCCACCTAATATCTAACAAGAATGCCCAAGCAAACAAAAAAGAAGTCAACCCCAAAAAACACCTCAAACACAAGCAACCAGAAAACCCAGCCTTTAAGTCTTGAAGTCAGTCTTCTTTGAAGACAGCTATTTGGAATAATTTTTTTTAAGTACTCAGATTCAACAAGAAGCATCAGGAAGAAGTAATAAGCCAGCTATACTTTGATGATGTAAAGCTCATCAATTTATTAAAATTTTTAATACCTCTGTTGACTCAGATTTAAATAAAAAAAAAAGTTTTGTGTTTCATGAAAGCTGTGTTTCATATATGGAGTCACCATGTGACTGTAACATTTTTATTACTGGTTAAAACATGATTTACAGACTTATGGTATATTATTCAAATGTTACGGAAGGCTCCTACTTAAGCTCAAAAGAGGGGTAAAGGAAAAACAAATATGCTTTACGTAATGCAATTAAAACACACAGAGCCTACAGAAGTATTCTGTCTTCTTGCCTTCATATTCAACTCTTGTCCTGAGGAAACATGAATATTAATTGAAGTAGTACTGAAAATTAAAATATCTCAGGGAGACAAACACCAAAAGAAGCACTACAAAGGAACTAATCAGGTTTACTCAGACAGAAACAAAACTGAAAACTTGAGAGACAGTGCAGAATGCCATTTTTCTTATATTGCAAGCATTTTGTCTTAAGAATACATTGTTGAGAAAATACTGTAAAGAAATTATGGTTTTCAAAAGGAGAAAGTTTCCTACTTGACTACTCTTGTTTACTGCCCCAGAAAAAAAAACCCCAAACAATAAATCAAACAAAAACCACATAAAAACATTAATATTAATTTCCTCCCCCTCAAATTAAGTCTGCATCTAGAGTGTATCTTGCTAAGGGAGACAAACTGAAACCAAAATAATAACAAGATTTTATCCTCCAGCTTGAGGGTAAAAAGGCACATGAAATTCTTCCCAAAATGTGAAGAAGTTCAAGGTAAGTCAGGCAATTCACACTCATTGCAACAACCATGACTTCTACTTTCCAATCTAGGACGCAGAAAAATGCTGATGAGATTAAAAATCAAAAACGCTTTAGGAATTTCAGTAATACAGGAAACACCTTCTTTATTGCCAAATGTGGGCTCATTTGTTAGATGACACTGCCATGAGAATCACAGAATCACAGAATACCCGGGTTGGAAGGGACCCCAAGGATCATGTAACTCCAACCCCCCTGCCTAGCAGGGCCACCTAACAAACACATCTACTAGATGAGGTNCACACTCATTGCAACAACCATGACTTCTACTTTCCAATCTAGGACGCAGAAAAATGCTGATGAGATTAAAAATCAAAAACGCTTTAGGAATTTCAGTAATACAGGAAACACCTTTATTGCCAAATGTGAACCTCATTTGTTAGATGACACTGCCATGAGAAGTGAGACCTTAGACCAAACTATGCAGCAATTCAATCTTTGAGCAGACTTGATTTTTTTCGGCTTCATTATCATTCCCTACAGAAAAAATACAAATTAGGGTATTCAGAGCAACCATATGTAATGTGGTATTAACCCCTAAAAAGGAAAAACAAAGGACTCAGCTTTCCAGTACTGCCAGGTATTCCTGGCTTTTTTTGCAAAATTGCATTTCTTGTGATATATTGAAAATAGTCTTTACGTCTGAAGTTCTAATAGCAAGCTTGAAAAAGGGAATATAATTTTTCCTTGATTTGCCACTAACAAAAGAAGAAAGAAGCCGAAGAAAGCCAGACTTCTCCCCCTCAGAAATGTGCAATGGTTTATTACCTAGTGGTTTTCAAGCTTCAGGAGTGCCTCCTTTGATGAAAAACAGAAGCAAGAGAAATTCAGTCCTCAAAGCAGTGGAGATGACAGCAGCTGCTGTACTGCTGCTTACAGGAATAAAACTGGAACTCATACAAACAGTGTAACACAACTCAAAGTTTAAGAAGGCTGCCAGCAAACTGAGATTTGTGGAAAAAATCAGCAAGTAGTCTGCTGAACACAAAGATACCCAAAATGGCCCCTGTACTGCCACTAAGTCCTCTATAACCTTTCTTTGTCCACCAAAGCTGCAGACAAAGACACTGCCATGACACACAAGTACACAAAAAACTAACAGCCCTTCTCCAAAATACTCATATCTACATGAACATAGATATTTATTATCCTTGTACTATTGTTTTATCTTCATTTATTCTTGTATTTTATACTCTTGGTGATTTGTTCCCTGTTTTTACCTATTTATGTCCAGATAGATACAACCAAAACCTCCAAACTCCAACTCAGTAAAACAATTGCGCTTTGTGTCTTTATCTCCACTAATTGCAGCTTAAAACAAAATTGAAAACATAACAGTTTCACAAAGCTCTCTTTACAATTCCCTTTACAACTCACAGCAAGACTATATGCATACTATACACACACACAGAGTTCAAACGCCTCAACATGACCCAAATTTTCCTGGGGCTTCTAGACCAAAATTAGATTTGTTATTAGGTTTTAGTAGCAAGTTATCTACATTAAAACATGTTTGATGAGGGTTGAGAAAAGATGAAGAAGCTCACAGAGTAGGTCCCAAAGACTGAATACTCACTGTTCCTTTTCTCCTTAAAAATAGGAGGAGTCCATTCCAATTTACCCTTCTACCTGGCTAAAAAAGTAACTACCCTCTCACATAAATCCTTATTTTACCTAAGAGGGCCATGACAGCAGAAAAGGCCGTAGACTACTGGCAGGACTGCACATAAGAATTGCAGTAAAGACAAAACCTGAATATGTTTAGGGTAAAAACAAAATTAGAAACAATTATTTCTTGCTATCTAAGGGCAGACAACCTTTTCAGGAAGTAAACTGGTAGGTGACAACACAATTTAAGCATAGCTGCACTCTGATTGCCAAAACAAAAAAATCTGAGAGTTCACATCATAAGCAACAGCATCTGCACTGCTTGAAGGATAGAGAGCATCAATTTCAGCGTGTGCCACTGTGTCTGTTGAATACATGCTTAGTACCATTTTCTCAAATAGAGCTGTTCAGCTTCCACAACAAACTTGAAGGCAGTTTTCATAAAGAACATACAATTTAAATTCCAAATAAAGAGCTCAAGCATATTTAAACTATGAAGAAAGCTCAGTGCCTGCATTTTCACCTGTGTTTTCCCCCAACTGCCATAATTAAAATGACACACAGAGACTGGAAAAAGAGCTACACAGGTATTTTTTTTAAATCGTGAACTGCCAAACTGTTATGCTCATAACACTATATAAAGTGATATAGTCAGTGACAGACATACACTTACCACAGAACTCCAACCTCTGGCAGTAAAAAGCACACAGCAACATAGTATTAAATAACTCAAAATCATCTTAGTATACAACTTCCTGAAATTAAAAAAGCATTTTCACTTGTGATGCATTTAAGCACGTGTCATTTACCTGTAATGCCTGGACTAGAAGGATTAGATAAGGGCTTGGTGCCTTCTGATGACTGTTCTACACTTTTGGAAAGGGATCCGTCTACAAGAATATCAGCTTCATCTATGTCATCGCAGGTCCCTCCAATCTGAAGAAAATGAAGTTCTCCACCTTAAATCACCACAGAGAACAAAAGCAGCAAGTTTAGACAGGCACAGAATCAAACTCAACTCACAAGACAAGCTTGCAAATTCTGACATTAATTAGGTAGCACCTGATAGTAGCAAGATCGTACAAGAATACACATTTCATTTTACTACTGCAAATGTTTACAGGGAAAATGCAAAATAGAACTACAAAGATACTGACTCCAGTAGTACATCACATCAAAGGAAAAAGAAAATTAGGAGGGAGAAAATTAGGAGTTAAAAGATTGCTAACCAAGGAAACCTCATCAGAAACACAAAATTAGAACCACTACACACCTTCTATAATCCTAAAGATGCTTTAAACAGAAAATAGACCATCATGGCAACTGAAGGCCTACACTACCTCATTTTTACATTTATAAGGTTCAATATTTCAGAATTTACAAAATACACTTCACCACTGAGCACTCCTAACTAAAGGACTCTTCACATTATTTCATCAGACCTGTAATTACACCACCAATCAGGTCAACAGCCAAATAGCAAGTCCAAAATTTTCAATAGACATGACATTTTGATGGAAGCTTGAAATCATTCTAGGAAGTTGACCATTACAGATATACACAGATATCAGTCATCTACAGAGAAGTCACTGAGAAGGCAATGCTCAATTTTACATAAGGTGAGGAGGAGAGAAAGGGTAGCTAACAGTTTCAAAAGTGACAAAAATCTTAATCAGCAGGATTCAAATGGAGAGGAAAATGTTAAGTAGGCCCAACATAAACAACTGTATGACAAACATTCCTATGCAAATTATCCGGATAATCTGAAACAAAAAAAAAAAAACTTTCCATAATACATATTTAATAAAAATCCAAGATGAAAGTATAATTAGCAGTTACAAGGCCTGCACAGCGAGGGGGGTGAAACAGAGTAAGCCAGAGGCACAGCAAGGCAGATAGAGACCCAGCGTTTGAGAGAAGATACAAGAGGCACAGAGATCTGGTATAAGGTTTGTTTTCCTGCATCTCAAGAAGTCAATAAAACAGCTGTTTTAACAAGACAAAATAAAAAGAGGACAATAATAGCTCCAGTGACCACAAAGGAAGAATTTCTCCGTGGACATGATCTGCTGTGGGAAAATTCCCCTGAGACTGGTAGACACTGCATGCAAAAAGGGCTCACAGCATCTGAAGGGACAAGAGATTTTCTCTTATTCCATCTTATTAAATCAGCTATTCCATTAGGTCATTAAGCCATTTGTTGGTTGGTCCTTTCTCATTCAGTCCCTCTCTCAGCCTCAAACCACTCACCCCCAGTGCAGAAAAGTCCATGCCAAGTGTGGACAAGGAAGAAAGTAGTTCTATGTAACACTCGCAGCTTTCCTCAAGGATAATTAAGGACACATTTGACAAAAACAGATCTTGACAGCTTCATTTGGTAATAAGCCAAATCCCAGTTTGTTTCCTACTCCGTTTACTGCTCAAAGATCAACGATCAAAACGATCAACAACCAAACCCAAATAATCTCCTGTCCTGGAGATAAAGTACATCCTCATGCAATTGACTTGCACCACCAGTAAGTTTTATGGCTCAGAGCAGGAGATCTACTGAAGAACTTAAAGTTACGCCAAGGTCTCACCTATTCCATAGCTGGTTGGGTAAGGTTTGGTCATAAAAGAAATAAAACCTTCTTTCTCAAATTGAGTTTCTGTTGCTAATTAAAAGAAACAAAAATATCCTTATCATCTTACTCATATTGTAAGAAGAGTCGCAATCTCTGCATACCTTAAAGAATTCAGCACTTTCTCAAGAAAACTGTTTTGCTAAATTTGAGAAATCTCACTTCCTCGTGCTTCTCTATGAAGCTTCTGTGAAGAAATTTATCATAAACTTCAGTTAGCACTATCAAATTATTAGTGCTTACACACACATTCCAAAACCCTGCAGGTGGTTTTGCTTCTGTATTACAAAGGAGGCAATTGTTCTCCCTAGAACTTCCAAAGATGACCTTCTGATGATTAATTTTGTTTAAAAGATATCATAGTTCCTATAGCCAAGTTCTAGGGAAAAAAAAACCTACACAAGTGTCAGTATTGCTTTTTTTTTTGGGAGGGTGGTAGGAGGCATTACTACTGCCTCATGTGTACTACTGGGCTAAGTTAGAAAGCACAAGCTTTCTAATGAGGTAGCAAACATGATAAGTAGTAGTTAATCTGAAGACTTCTCTGCTTTCTAGTTTGTAACGTCACTCTTCAGCTCAGCCTCTTCTGACTAAACTCTGAAATTAACAGCACGTTGTTCAGAAACTGTTCACCCTCAGACTGATAAGTCCTGATCATACTAAGGAATGGCATATGCAAGAATCTCTTATTTTCATTTATCCCTATGGCAATCAAGGTCAGGAAAATCACGAAATTTGTCATTTGCCCCACAAGGGGCTGGAAGCAGAAAGGTGTAGAGGGGCCTCACCTGCAAGGAGCAGCAGATTGGGCAGGTGACCCAAAATTGATCAAACTGAGTATTCCATCTCATCTGCCCCATACTCAGTACAAAAACTGAGGGATTAAAGGGTCAGCCTTTCTTCAATGGCCAATGTCTAGAAAAATCTCAGTCTGTTCATCTGCCTTTGATTCCAATTTTGTATACATTGTATACCTTTTTATCTTCTTCCTTCTAATTGTATTTATTATTTCATTATCAAAGTAGTTTAGAATTTTTCTGAACTCATAAATCTCTTTATTCCTTCCTTCCTCTCTTTTGCGGGGGAGAAGGGGAGGAAAGGGGGAAGTCTGTCATTTGGAGTGGCCTATTGAGCATAACCTAATACAGCGTGGACACAGGAACCCAGTGGGTTATGCCAACAGAACATAAGAACGACAAATCCATTCAAATAAATCCCAACCTTCCTTCTGGCAAAATAATTATTGGTTCAAGGAGAGCAGCATTCGAAAAAATTAGAAAACATGTCAGAGATTAGGGCACTGCAGTCAAAACCAATCTGGTGACATGTTCAGTATCCTGAATGTATCCTACACTCGGGCAGGAGGAGTCTGGAAGAACGATAGAATTGCCACTTGCAAACCACAAAGACATAGCTGAACCCGACTAGTTAAAGAAATTAAGAAAACAAAACAGTAATACAGGAAACTATATACAAACAACTTCTAGGCCTCCCACATCTCACTGGGGAGAAAGGGTTAAGATCTAATCATACTTGAAATACCCTCAAGAGATCTTCCTCAAATCCTCGCTCCAACAGAATTTACACAAAATTCTTGTAGACTTCAGCTGTAAAATTCTGTCTCAGCTTATGAAAAAAATCAAATGCAAGAAATAATTAAATGTTCTTTTATGGAATGAGAAAAATCAGCTAGCCAGCAGTTCTGTAAAAGAGACTCCTGTGAGTCAGAAGATAAACTTGATCCCATTTCCTGCTCAAAAGCGCATGGTTTACACAAACACACACAAATGGTATGTTCAGACTGCAGAGTTGCTAAGGAATTCTTCTGTTCCACTGAAAGACGTATGTAGGATTACTGTGTCTTGGCTTGGGTATCTCATCAAGAAACACAAGAACTTATTTGAGCAGGTCTTTTGAGAAGGGAAAGTAATGGCTGTTGTTTGTTTTGGCTTTTTTTTTTTTTTTTCAAAGCCCCCAAGGAAAGTTTAAAATTCTTAGAAATATTAAAATGGTTGGAGAAGGACTGTAACTAAACAAACTGTCTTCCCCATAAGTCAAACAATCTCTTTACCATGTTCATAAAGACAGTAATGCCTACAATCAACTAAGATGATAGAGACTATACACTAGGTTAAAAAAAAAAAGGATGATGGCATGCAATAGGAGAAATTTCATTAGTAGGCTGTTAAGTTTCCAAGATCTTCAAAATCAGGCTGATTCTGATTAGATATTATTTGTCCTGATTTGATGTCTTAGCATCACTTCCAACACTAATTCCAATGCAGAAAATAATTCTACAAAATCTACCAGATCCCATTTCCAAGAAAGGCAGAAAATTGAACACACTAAATTGACTCCTAAACTTCAAATACACCGGTATTTGAGGCATAGCCTAGTGACAGGGAAGAGATATATAAAATAGCAAAACACAATAATAAAAAAAAAGCTATGGAAAGTAGTTAATACACTATATACAACTCAAGATGAATAAATCTGTTCTAATTGAAAGGTACAAGATTGGGAGGATTCTTAACTGTATGAAACTGTCATCCAGTTCTGCCAGGCTTGTAACAAGAAAAATTAGTAGAAACAACACAGTTTCAACATGACAAACTTGAGTGTGGTCTCTGGGGAGTGATGAGAAAAACTCTGGTTATAATGTAACACTGCAGGCAAGAATTTACTAGAATTACACATTAAGAAAAGCTTAAAGGAAAAAGTGCAAATAAAAAAAAAATCAGTACAATACAAATGTATGATGGATTGATTACATTCAGTGTTTGTGGCCTTCCACAGCTTCCAACTCTGAATTACTCAAATAAAAAAGGGCAATATCCAAAAGAACCTATCTAATCTAGGAACAGGAAAGTACAAGAATCTGTTAATGTAGACTTAAATTGGATCTAAATGTTTTAGTTTCTCATCTCTGAAGCCAAACAGAAAGAAAATCGAACTGGGATATAAAAAAGACAATTAAGTTCTTTCTTACAACAAAAGCAAGTACAAAAAGCTCTTTTTGCCCCATGCTTTTCAACAGACTACTTCCAGATAATAGTTAACGAAACTTAGGGAGAAAATGAAGAACTACTTTAAAAAAAAAAATAAAAAAAAAATCAAACTTTCTACTATGACTTTCAAAGGGGGTCAACAGGGAAACAACTTACTGTAAAACCTTCACTCCACACAAGACACTCAAAAACTAGTTATGTGAAAGAATTGCACTGCAAATTTCACAGTCCAGGAACAATTCATTCCAGGCCTCCTTCACTCACTAGAAGGAGCTCAGATGACAGAGATTTTAACACCTACTCAATCAATCAGTCGCGAAAGTACCTGGTTCACTACACCATCACTAACATTTCCACTTCTCAGAGCATTTTGTCTCAAATGCTTCCTCACTTTCCTACTTGGTAATATTTCTTCATAAACTTTGGTGTCTGAAGCTCTCTGACCTGACCATGGAGATCAATAGCAATGAAAGACAGAAAGCTGACAACTCTTAATGGTATTTTAAAAAATACTCCCAGAAACACATCTATCCACAATCTTCAAAATCACCCAAAACTACAAGCAGCAATTTGCACCTTTATAATAGATAAAAAAGGAAGATTTCAGATACATGCATTTTTCAACCTCATTCCATACTCCAAAGCAGTGCTCAACACAATTACTTGAATGGCAAATACAGGTAAGAAGCTAAACTAAGGAAACAATCCTAGATATACACAATGAAAGAATAAAGTATTATGTATCATTTTCTTCACTAATTTTTGGTAGGACTACAACTTAGAAAACACAGAAATTTGGTGAGGTGAAAGCTAAGATTTAAAGGAAGTGATAATTCATCCATCCAAACTGAATTATATTTTACACATCTAGTAACAGCTTTAAATATCATCAAAAGACCTTCTACATCTGTAATCCCATTAAAAAATACCAGTATTTGGTATGTTGATGATTGAAAAGCAGACTTTAAGCTGTATTTTATTAATTATACAAGACAAAAATGTGTAAAACTCCCATACACAAAGCTCTACTAAGAGGGATATTAACTACAGTCCAACAGGCCAAAGGGAAAAGAGAAAAGCAAACACTAAGACTATGAAGTCTACTATGTTTCCTCCATTACTGTTCCTTAACAGAACTAGAACCAAGAATATACTTGCATAATTTTCTCCACATTTCAACTTCAGGTAATCCTTGCAGAAAGAGAAGCACCTGAAGCTGACATCAAGAGAAAAAGTTTTGAAGCAGGATAAGAATTAATTATTCACAACTGACAAAGATAGATAACATCCAATGGAGGTCTAAAACATCTTTAAATAAAACCACTCACTCCTGGAACACCCATTCCCATACTGTTCTCTTTCAGTTACATCTTAGATGATATAATCTTTCCCAAAGCCACCTCTAACAATGAAAACAATACATCAACAAGCAGGAGCTGCAGAAAAGAACCCCTTATTCCACATTCAAAAATTTCAGACATTAAAAATTCTCTTTGCCTACTCCCACCATCCAATCAAGTAAACAGGGAAGAATACACTGCTCAGTTTATATTCTTTTCACAACATCCAAGTACTTCCAGTGTATGTAGGTTACAAATCTCCATTTTCACCTATGCCTTCTTATGCCTTATAGCTACTTTCTAGAAGGATCAAAATTAAATGAAGCAGTGAATATAAACTATTATTTCAACACATCTTCCTAATGACATCAGACTGCAGGAACCATCCCATGCATGGTAGTAAATTCAAAGGACTTAAGATCTCAGTGATTTTGAAAGAAACCTACAAAAACTGCATTTATGAAAAATAACAATAAAAATCTTCATCTGTCTAGCAGGTAAGCAAGCAATTTTATCCACTTGCAGCAGAAATATTAAGGGATTATTATGATTCAGCACAAGAAATATTATGTAAAATTATTTACATTGTCTTTCAGTTGTACAACAAGATGTAGGATTAAAGAGTTACATTAATAGTTGAGCTTCAGTATTTTATTTTTCATTTAGTATTCCTGAATTTTATGCATCACAGTTACACATAAGCATTCAAGAACGAGCTATCCTTTAGAAATCTTCATATGTAAGCAAACTCTAGTATCACACTCTAAAACCCACGTGCCTAATGGACATTGTTTCCTAAATATTTAGAATGATTTTTTAACTTAAATTTCTCAAAAGTGACAAAAATTGTACCAGAAGTGACTGAAATATTTAAAAAGGAATACAAATTGAAAGCTTCTAAAGACAACGAAAACAACGAACTCTGAAATTCATACTAATCTCGTTGCACAGCAGAAAAATCAAGACCCAAATATTGAAGCAGCAAGTGCAAATGAAAGAGAAGAATAATCCAATTGATTAAAAAAAAAATAAAAAGGTAAAATTAAGAGTTATCAAAGATATCATGACACTCCAGAGAGGAAAACAGACAGAAGCATTTACTGAAAAAGCAGAATTAAGTGCTTGTCTATTATGAAGAAGATGAAGTATTCTCCACTCAGTAACAGAAGTGCTGGTTATCTGGGCAGAAGAGACAAATAATCCTAAATGCACAGAATAAATGCTCACAACTCAATATACCTGCATATCTTAAACTAAAAGTTCCAAAACAGGTTTAGATAATACCAAATTCTACAAGAAACCAAAATACAATTAATATTGGATGGGAAAATACCATGCACAGTAACAATAAGCCCTTCACCTTGTGTTATGAATCACTATAGAGATTGATTTGATATCAGAAATAAATTAATAGTAGCACAATTCTTTAAGGAAAAAAGCTTTAGCAAGGTCTGGCTTTTTGAAAAAGAAAAAAAAAAAGACATTGCAGTTTAATCAGCAAAGTGTAGGTAAAAACATTATTACGTGAACACATACGTATGCATAAATTCAATTAAATCCTTTAGTTTTTTTGCAACTTAGTTTCTAATTTTCTGTAATATAATCCAAATACAGTCAATTCAAACATTAAAAAAGTTTTTTTAAGAAAAGTCTTACCTTTGGTGCATGCACACAATCTGTCTGTGCCCGAACAGTATATCACAGAGACAAACATATCTGGTTCTTCGGTGCCCTCTTTTTTAGGAGGCTCCACTTTGGCCAAAATTTCAAAGTTCGAAAGATCTAATATTTTTACATATCCTCCCTGAGTAGTTATTACCAGGTGTCCAAGAGTAGAGATCTCGGATCTTCTCTCTCTCCCACTGCCATTTTTAGAAGTTAATTGTATTTCCTCTATGGGCTCCTCACAGTCATCCTCTCTATTATCCAATATATCTGGTGGGAGCAAAATCATTGAGGTAATTGTGTCTTGGGGGTCTTTGATATGCTGGATTTTTACTGGTTCTTCCTCTAGAGTAACTATTCTAGTGGCATAATTCATCTTATAAAGCACTAGGTATCCACCACTAACACTTCTCTGCTCAGGTTGAATTATTAAAGGGGTTGGTACATCTGCTGGTGACTCCTGCTGGATTACATCAATGCTGGTGCCATTCACTACAGCAAGACTTGATTCTAGTTCCCCCTTCCTTCTATTACATAGTGCCGAGTTTAATTTATTTAAATTATTCAAGGCCTCTACTTGATTTATTGCACTCAGAGATTCGACAGGGCAAGTCCGGAGTCCTACTAACAAATGAACTCCATCTGCACAAGGAGTGATTGAATCTACACACAGGTTCTCCTCTTCTGCAAACTTTGGCAGACGCAGGCACTGAACCAAAGTCCCAGGCTTGGGAACCATAGAGCTCCACTTGTCTGAGTCCGGAGAAGACAGGTTGGCTGCAGCATCTGCAAACTGCTGGATGTAAGTCACAGGAGGATCCTGTAACAGCAACTGTTCCTGACTGTCCAGCTCCATTTCAATGATCTGTGGAACTGTGAAACCATCATCATGTATACTTTTACTCATAATATTGTTCATCTGTGAAAACAGTTTTCCCGCTTTTTCATCAGACTCCTTAATGCTGTATAGCAGCAATACAGGTAAAGTCCTCCTTACCAGAGGGGAATTCAGTTCCGAGTTAGTGCAGGATTCATTGTCAGTTGATCCCTGTTCAGAGACACTCTCACCTCGAGTCCTACTTAAACCATCCAGT
Source organism: Turnix velox (assembly GCA_013400935.1). Lineage (NCBI taxonomy): Eukaryota > Metazoa > Chordata > Aves > Charadriiformes > Turnicidae > Turnix > Turnix velox. The sequence goes on along the minus strand of VZTY01014767.1, from coordinate 25,072 downwards.
GACCTCTGAGAGTTACTGCTAACAGGAGAGGTAGCAGGCGATTTGTATGTTAATAGACCTCCAGCTAATAAACAAGGAAAGGGAATGTTGTGTTGTTCTAGATGCTTCTCCTTCATCTTTTCGCTCTTACAATTGGCCAAACAGGGATTTGCCCCAAGTTCTTCGAGATCCTTAACCGTGTCTTCCAGAACATTTGCAACAATTTCCCACTGAAGTTTTTCAGGTTGCTGAAGAACGCTCAGAGCTGTTATATCAAGGCTGACTTCCATAGTTTCTTTTTGTGATGTATGCCCTTAAAACAAAATTTTTTGTATGTATTACAGACTTAATCTTGTAATTAAGGAAAAAGTCACTGCTCTGCAGTTTCAATATGTTAAAACATTTCATGTGTTCAAGATCTGAGTGTCAAGAAACAATAGAAGGGGCACAGTAATATTCCTTCCATGTAGACTAATGGCCCTAATTTTATCAACAAGAGTCAAAGTAAAGAGAACAGGACATTAGCCTTTGTAACTATGAGTTACTCTATTTGGCTAGATCACCACACTGAAATCCAACCTAATTAATTCATGTTCTGCCATGTATTATTCTACTTCCATCCTAGACAATTCAGTACCTTAAAATATATGCAATTCTGCAGATGCATTCTTCAATCTTCATTAGAAAATATGCCATCTAAAACTTGGTACTTCCCATCATGGAACTCCAAGTTACCATAAAACAAAACTCAATAAAAACTAGGGAGAGCCTGATCAACTTAAAAAGCAAGAATAACAATGAATCAGTTGAGTTCAACTAATAGACGTGTGAAATACTGGAAAAGACACCGTATAAACAAAAATAGGCAATTTAAGCATAAATGCCAGAATACCATCTTTGCTAATGCTTCCATTGAAAAAAATTCCTTGTGTATGCAATACATGTGTTTATTTCCCCAACCCCCCATTTCCTGATCCTTATTCAAAAACATAAACTGCACTATGGAAATAGGCACGTAATCCTCCCTTCTATCAACATTTCTGATTCAACTGCTAAGAAAATATTACAAGAATGCCATGCATAACACTGGTTTGCTTCCATACGAAATCTTTATTCAGGAAGAGAAACACTCTATCAAAGTGTATACCCACAAGGAAAGAACCAAGATGCAGAAACTCTCTCTGTCAGTCCCTTGAATTTGAAGGGTTTTGTACAGCCATAATTTGTTCTAGTTCTAATTAAGTTTAATGAATTTAATAGCCTTTGCTTTCGATAGGGCTAAAAAGAACAATTGCACTCCTGATCTCCAAACCATTACTAGGATCAGATACAACCTACCTGTAACAGATTCCGATCTGGAATGGTCTTCACTGTCTGAATCCTCCAGGAGGTCATCACTGGAAAAAAATGAATGAATGACATCATGTAGCTGTATTCTAATTTTCAATTAAACTAAAAAAAAAATAGTGAAAAATACAATATCCTTTAAAACTTGCAATTTCTGTTAGTCAGCACTGTACATCCATTGAAAAACTGTTCACAGACACTAACAACATAAAGACTTTTTTCCTCCATCATCAAATCAGCAGACAAGCTATCTGTTTGCTCCATTCTACTATTGTGTTCCAAACAATTCAGGCATAAATGGAATTAAAATGAAAGCCAGTTCTGAGAAAACTTCCCAAGAGGAACAAAATCAACTAACAAAACCTCTGAACAAGGTCTCGTCAGTTTTCAAAGTTCTTCAAAACAATCACTGAAAGGTGGAGCTGCTAGACTGGTCTTTAATTCTACCCATGTGATTTTGTAGCTAGTACTGAAAGGGTCTATGAACAGTTGTGTTGCTTTTAAAAATACTACCAGATGAGACCTTTTTTCAAAAATGCAGATTCTATTAAAAAAAAAATAAAAAAAAAAGGCTTTTCAGTAGTTCTAAGAATATATGAACATTTTACACATCTGGTTTTTCCAGCATAAACAATTTTCTATTAGAGGCCCACCACACATAGGAAGAACAGTGGTGCTTTTACAGCTTCAGGTAAACACAGTATGAAGTCAGATCCCCAAATCTGAACAAACAGGATCCCTCCTCATGCCCAAGAAACAGATCTTTTTTGTATCAAACCTGATCAACTTTCACAGAAAGACAGCAATAATTAAATACCTGGATCTTCAGCCAGCTTCCCCTTGATAGCATACTCCATGTAGATTAAGTGAAAGAAACTTAGTACTTGGCATGATTGTACTACCCTTTAATCAGCTCTTTAAATTAATTTAATTCTTTAAGTCTCTAGGAGTTTACAGTCCTAACGCCACAGTAAAAGTCAGCAGCTGTTAGGCCCTACAGTCTGATGCTGCCCACATTTCAATGTACTCTGTTCAAAACACCAAGCTTCATATTTCCTCTGCAGTAGGAATCAAATTAAGTTTAAACCCAAAGATTCACTCCTCTGTGCATGTAGCAGTACTGTTACTTTCCTCAGGTTTAAGAAGAAACATTCAGAAAAAGAGCAGGGCTTCTCAAACACCTTTTGTCCTGAGTTTTACTACAATTATTCACTCTTACGTTTAAGTTTCCAGTTACAGACTGTAAGAAGCATAAATGAATGATTACTGCTTTTTCTTATCCAACAATTTTTAAGCACTCATATATGCTCCAGTATAACTAAAAGCTTGCAACAGGACTGTGCAATTGTTTACAGGGCATGTGCTAAAGGTACAAAAATGAAAGCAATTCCCAGCATACCCGCACCATTTATTTGCAGAATGACATAACCAGAAACTACAGGAAAGCAATCAGAGAAAATCATGTTCCAAAAGTCTGCTAGTTCTTTACATTCAGAGCCAGAAATGTATAATTCATAACTAAAATGAAAAGTTGCTTCAAAACTTTCTCTTCTTTGTCTTTGGAACATTAGCACAGGGCCGCAATGAGATTTGCTATCTCTCTGTAAGTGGAGTACAAAAACTGAAATATCAGGAATAAATGCAATTTGTTTTAAAGGTAGAAATTCAGATTATTGTGTTTTAAGTCTTCAATTGTGTGCATACACACAATGATTAAAAAAAAAAAACCAAACAAAAAGCTATCTCCATGAAAATAATCTTACCTGTCCTATATTTTTCACAAAGCATGACCTAACTATATGGTGTTTACCACTTGCACAGTAGCATTTCATATTTCTAATTTTGTACATTTGCATACCTGTCTCCTTCTAATTTTGGTATATCTGAGCAGCTAGATGAATCTTCTAGCCATGCTAGTGTTGGTCTCCGTGAGTCAACCCCTGAGCTCTGTTCTCCTGATAACATAAGTTGCTGCACAATAGCTGGATCATATGCATTGATTTCAAATTTTAAGTGGACCTGAGAAACAACAACAAAAAAACACAAGATTTGCTTTAAATTGAGTTATGTTTAATCACAAAAAGTTAACTAAAGCTAGTTGTTTATATTGTATACCTTCATAAGTTTGGAAACATCCCATATGCAGATCTTTCCTCGCTTTGTTGCGGCAGCTAGAAAATGAGGGCAACTTCCAGACCCAAAGCAGGCTATTCTGTCAGTGCCATCTGTGCAGGGAAATTGTGCTGGACTTGTTGCCAGTGTGACTGAAAGAGGTACATTCTGAGTGTGCTCACCCTTGACAAATGGGCAGTTTGGGGAATGTCTCTCATGTTCAGACCTTTTCACATTGAAAAACAAAGATAAACATAGCAAACATTGGTTTCTTACTGTGAAAAATATACACATCACAAACTCAGCCTTTGAAGTAAAGCTTAAACTGAACTGTCTGATCAGGACTGCACTCAAACATACAAGAGACTCCTGAAGTTACCAACAAAGCTTTCCCTGCTGTTTCTCAGCCGTACACTGTATTAAAGCCTATGTTTACTTAATGGAGGAACCTACACCCTATGCTCTTAATATAATTAGTTCATTTAAAAAAATAATTATTCCATAGACAATAGTCTGTCACATCCTCATGAAGTCGAGCACAGATTAAGTTCTACAGAGCATATATTAGAGCTCCTATGTGGTATTAACTTCAAAAAAAATATGTGTTCAAGTTAGTCATACAGAACATTGAGCTTAGACCCCTGCAAAGAAAAGTTGGCTGCAGTCTTTGCAGAAATTAATTTGAAATTAAATAGGCCAATCATAACTAAGAAATAAAACCAATTACAATTTCTTTGGTTTAGTATTACACATAAGTTTGACACAGTACAGAGAATCATTTTATGATTTCTCCCATAGAAACATAGAAATCCATTCTCATCAATGGCACTCCACACACTCAACCAGAAATCCCACTGAGACAATGTTGATCTTTGTTCTCTAAAGGCTCCTAACCTCTGCAGCACAAAATTAAGCCTATTCCAAATATGACTAAACTTACCAAGGTTCATCTGTAGGCTCCCAGCATACCAAACACACACTACAGGTAAAGCACATGGCTCTGTCATCTCCTGAAGAAGCAGGCTATAAAAAAACCAAAGAAACACTTGAAATTTATATAGCTATATACTACAAAATACTAACTAGGTGATGAAGTCCTATCCTTACAGTGGCATAGCAAAGCATCACATCAAATTTGTATAATTATGTAATACAAGTTGTCAGTTACTAAGTAAAGTGACCAAGGAAAAATAAAGGAAGCTTTCATTACCTTAAAATTTAGCATGTTCATCAGCCAATTTCAAGTTGCTGAGATGCAATTCTGACATATGAAATCCCTGCACTTCTTCCCAACAACAAGCTTAAGAAATCCACCAAAAACCTTATCCACTTGCCGCTAACAGACTTTAGAGCTGATGTGAAGCAGCTAACACTGACATCAAATGATATGCATTGCTTAGCCACCATTATGCAAAACCATACCATGAATTATTTTTAATAGCAGAAATAATTTCAATCAACAAAAAATGGAAATAAGCAAAAGAATCATTATAAAATGTTGAGGTTGCAATTATTCACTGAGCTTAACAATTTACTAACATGATTTAGGACCACTGTTACTAGACAATTCAAGTCTCATTAGGAGAATGTATTAGAAAACTCCAACATCAAGCTTACTGCCTTTCTTTTGCCTTACTAATATTATAAAAAGGATATTTATTCAACAATGTAACAAAGACAAAGAGAGATTATATAAAACTAACTTCATTACTGTTAACTTGGATCAATTTGATATGTGTTTTATATACTGAAATTCAGAACAGTATTTTCTGTGATCCATATAAAAACCAGAAGCAACCTCAAGGCATGGGAAAAAAATGAAACTTATGAAACTTAGAATAGTCAGATTACAAACGATTCCATTATGCTGTTTGTATGATTGAAGGAATCTATTTAATTTTGGGTTTTTTAACAAAAGGAAGACTTCTCCCCCCTGCTCCCCAAACCTTCACCAAGGAAACAAATACTAAGAAAAAACCAAACCTTTTACCTGGTGATAGAACCCAGCTTGAGCCATTGGATCTGGCTGTGCCCACCTATAACCTACATGAGGCCATGAAGTGAACGTCTCCCGCCTGTTAGCTTCACTGTACATCAAAGACCTAGGAATGGAAAAAGTCACACATTATCTGAAACTGCCACTGAGAATTAAAACCAGTAAGCTATTTCAAGGTATTTTCAATGCTTCAGGAGACATCAGAAGTATCCAATAGTTATACTTCTCAGATATAACTTTATCATTGAAAATTTTTCTGTATAGTTACAAAATTCTCTCGCATAGGAGACTAAATCACATCTTCAGTGAACCTACAGACCTTAAAAGAAAGACAAATAAAATAAGCTTACATGTAACATATTTGGTATAACTGCAGGAAAGCATTAGATAACCAAAGCTACTCCATATTTAGGGAAGATGTAGAGTCTAGTCCTACTGTTACATTAAACATGGTAATTGCTGCAAAAATTTGGGTTTATTAGCGCAACCGATACGAACATATGTATTTTTAGATACTCCAAAGTGACATATGAGGATTAAATTAATATATGGTTCAAATTCGTCAACATCTATCATTGTCTGCATAGTCTGACACTTAAAAATCATAAACAGCTAAGTCACAAAACATTAACTCCTCTGCAACTCAGTACCTACAAAGAAAAGCAGCTTCTCTCTTTACTACCTGCACTCAGTGCACATCCCTCTTCTGAAACAGTACCTAAAAAACAACTATTATCTTTTCTTTTTCCTTGACAGTTTGCTCTCCAGTATCCTAAGAACTAGTGCTACTAGACAGAAAAATGTCTCATTTCTTGCTTCAGATTATTGCCATCTTTTAAGAGAATTGATAAATTAGCATCTCCTACCAAGAAACTAAATTATTCTTGTAACACTTACATAAGGGCTGTCACAGAATCAGAGAATGGTAGAGCTTGGAAGGGACCTGACATCATCTAGTCCAACCTCCCTGCTAATTATACCATCTTAAAAAACGGATCTTTGAGAACGCTCAACAAAAATACAGTGAAGTACAGGTAGGAAAAGGGAAGTAAGGAACTAAATAAGTCTTAATAATTTTTTTTAATCAGTAAGAAATTATTAATAATATGGTGGCAAGATAATATTTGTATAGAAACTTTTGAGAAAGAATTCATTTAGAGATTAAGAAGATTTCTCAGCATTTTAAATAGTCTAGGTTTATGAAGGTTAAAATAAAGGATTATGCATTTTTGTACACAGTATCACTCAGATCAGAGAGATGAAGCAAGTCTGATTTCCAACATACAGCAGATGACTAAAGAGTTGAGAAGGAGCATAAATATATTCTGCAAAGGGAACAACTTCGTAAACCTCTAAAATGAGTATAATATTTCTTGTATAAAAGAACTGTTCTCATGATGCAGCATATTATGCTGTCTTTGGTAAACAAATGAGTGCCCTCTTTGCCTTAGAGCATACACTCCTACAGCTATGCAGTTTCAGTAAGGTTTCAGTAGTAGTCTGAATACAGCCAGTAACTTAAGAAACCAGCCATACCCATCTGACTGTTCCAGTAAAACCCATAATCAAACACGATGAAGAGTGAAGCCTAGATGAACATAACAGATTAAGGAGTTACAGTACAGCTCATGGACTTTCAGAAAGGTGACAGTTGCAGCCCTAAAGTAAATTTTATGATTCTGAATTGCAAACTGAATTCAATCTGCCTGGCAATAGACTCAAAACCCAAAGCAGTCTTGTGTCACCCACAAAAGTTTCTCGAAGTTTAGTAACATGTACTGTGTACTATGCATTAACAGTTAATTATCAGTATGTGTTAAAGCAAGGAAGTGCAGAATAGGACTAACTCCCATGGCAAATAATTTAAAGACTTCTAAGAGTTTATTCTGATACAACCAAGGGATCAAATTCAACATTTATTTTATCTCAATGTACCTGTCCACAGATCGACCAGGTCCCACACCAAGTTCTGGTCGTGCGCTGGGCAAGAGGTAAGATAACCTATCCATCACTGAGGATGCTACAGGTAAGGCAGCAATATTTTGATTTATCTTCTTGAGTTCATTTACAATGGCACTGGCGACAGACTTCAAAACATGATGAGGAAGGTGGAAAGTAACCGTTGCCCACTACATTAAGAAGAAAAAGTGCCTAGTTTATATCTTTAAACATCAAACTGATCACAAAAGTGTCAAAAGCAAAACCATGTCTTACACCTTGTCTTAATTTCAAGAAGTAATGCAAGAACAGACACACAAAAGCAACATGGACATAATGTAAGCTAAGTCAATAATTCCAGACTTCAAGTTCAGTTGAGTTTATTGGCAAGAAACTAACATTGTTTACTCTCTTAACAAGTGTAACTTCAAACAGAGAAACCAAGGAACATATAACACATTCAATGCTCTTCAAATAAAATCCACACACTAACTCAACCTTCAAATTAGACTTGAGAATCCATGTTAGGCAGTAAATGACAAATCCTTACCTTTGCAACTTTATGATTTGCTGCTGTTTCATGTGAGGTATTTTTTAAACCATCCTTCAGTTGTGTGATGAATAAGTCATATCCCTCTGTGCTAGAAACATCTACTTTTTCTATGCAAGCAGATAATAGCTGCTGAGCCTAAAATGCAGACACACAAAAAAAGTTAGCATCCACATTTAAAAACTACATCCAAGAATTATACACGTTTTGTTACTCAGGGAAATATATGATAAAGTAGGATGTCAAATTACATCAGCATAATCCCCACAAAAAGGCCCAGAGCTGAGTAAGCAGTTCCAACTTCTACTTTGTAGGACAATCAATGGATAAATCTCAGCAGTAGTGACAGTGTAGTAACTACAAGTTCCCTCAAGGGCAATACTGCAAAATATTCATCAAATTAGACATAAAAACAATTAGAACATATATTAAGGAGACATTTTATTGCTCAAAGCTTTCCCTTCAAAAGAATTCATTCAGCTTTACAGACAAAATACAAGAGGAAGAACAAAGCCTAGACAATCTTCTGAGTAGCTTTAAATCTTAAAGTAGAAGAGGAAAACCACATTCCAACAAAATATGAGATATAAATTACTTACAATGCTAATATAATAAAGCAGAAAAATGACAAAAAAACACAAGGCTAGTTTAGAAACTAGAGATCCTTAAAACTTGGGAAAAAAATTAAGGCTTTGTACAATATTTGTTTAATATCTACTAAAATTTTCAAAAGTCTGGACACCTCCTCTTTCAAGCAAGAACTAAAGACTGTGTTCTTCCTTCCACCTTATTAATTTGGCCAGGAACTCCCCAAATCTGTTCCTATTGAATAATAATATTTTCCATTTTTTTGTTCTTAAGGAGGGACCTTTACAGAGAAGTGCTCTATTTTAACCATGCAACAAGAGTCTGTAAACTCTTTAGAATCAAAGAACCTTTAGCTAAAACTGATACAGACTCATCGTTTGAACTGAACCATGTGAGACTGTAAATCAGTGACAGCAAAACTTATGAAAGGAAATGCTAACCTCTGTCTAAAATGTCCACACATAGCAAGTTACCCATAGTTACCCATAAAGGGTACAGAAACGATGCCAGTGGGAGCAAGCCTCAGGACCTGGAAAGCTTTCTTTGAAAACCTCTATGAAGCAACATTTTACTGCTGTTACTACAACTCAAGTAATTAAACATACCATAAGTAACACACATTCTTGGTTCATAAGTCAATACCCCAAGAGCACAAATATTTTCAACCCATGGTCAGGACAAGTTTTGTCAGTGATACATCATTCAGTACAAGTTTGTTTCCCATAGAGATGACTGGGAAGTGCTATTTTCACTGAGTGCTTTAAAGATTTGGAATCCGGATCTTGTAGTCTAGATTTGTTTTTTCTACTGTAAGCACTATTCTAAATACTGATACTGGCAGCTACTTTATGTTTTTCCAAAAAAATTAATTATCCTCTCTTGTAACTAACATCACTGTACAGATTTACTTCCTGAGCCTTACTTCATGGCCACTACGGAAGTGAAAGCTACTTTCCTCATTACCTAAGAACAGAAGCAATTGTTAGCTATCTTACATTAGGCAATATTTGAAAATAAGAACACATGCTATCTTGCCCAATAAATGCTATGCAAGCTGAAGGTAAACCAATACAACAAAATCCTAAGCTTTACACTCTAAGCAAAAACGTACATTAGATTCCCTTGAAGTGATACTTAATACTCAGCTAAATTGTCACATAAAGGGGAGGAACTGTGTTACAGATGAAGTCCAAACAGATAGGGAAGTTGGGTTGGCAGAAAAAAACCCAAAACACTCTTTCGTTAGGCCAACTGACCCAGCTAGAAGAGTTAGATTCCAGAATTAATTCTCCATATAGAAACACCATATGAGCTGGTTTCACTAGTCTTTTTTTACCGTGAAAGACTGAAACAGAAATATTCTAGAGTGTCTAGCAGCCCTGACTAACTTGTAGAAGTGCATGTAGGTTCCACGCATGAGCAGTGACAGAGCTCTGGAAATGAGTCCTTATTTCTGGTCAATAAAAAGTTTTTTCACCTGAAATAATGAGCTCTTGTGCTATTGCCCTATAACAGCCAATAACTATGAATAACATGTCTCTATGACATGCTGTTAGTATCACACTAGAAACTCAGGGTCAAATGTCTGGTTTCAGTATTTCTGACAGAGTTATTTACACACTTGTTGTTTTCTTTTTTTTTCCCCCTCTCCACTTCTTACCTCCGTAACCGGCAATTCAAGTTGAACCACATCATCTTGTTTTGAAACAGGTGTTTGCAGAGCTGTGTCTAACAGTAAGATGCCATTCAGATCCTTCCTACATCCTACTGCATAATCATCCACGAAGATCACTTTATCCACAGCAGAAATATACTGACATTTCACCCGTCCACCTGGTTTAGCTACAAAGGGAAAGACAAAAACCAAGACCTAATTAGAAAACTGTTTTTACTGAAGACCTTTCATGTTTGGAAAGTAATGCAACACTTGAGCAAAGTCTTTACCACTTGTCATGATAAAAAGATAGCATTTTAGCTACTACCACTTCCAGTAAACGATTCCATTTCTTATGTTAAAAAGTTACAGAAGTTTGTTTGGTGAGTGCGGGGGAAGACCATCAGCACATAAATTAGGAAAGTCTCTGGTGATGGATTTTATCCCCAGGAACATTCAATGTTACTTGTCATTATATGCCTAATGGTAGATTGCCTGCAAAACTAAATCCGTGTAATATGCTGTCTGTGGAGAAGGCAAATTGCTTTAATTCACAGAAATGAGAGCTGCTGTTACAGAAACAGGCTGTATATGTACTGTAAACAGACTAGTACATGGACACACAGTACGAAGGACAAAGCTGAAATCCCTGGAGCATCAACACAGATCATAGAATGATAGACTAGTTTGGGTTGGAAGAGACCTCTTTTTGTTGCACAAGAACAGGAGTTTACTAAATTTTCCTGTAGTCAAGGCCTATCCCCGATCTCCTCTTTCCTGCATAATGCTTTTGTTATGAATAACTTTAAAAAATATCACCATTTAGGTAGCTGGCATACAGATAAAGACAGCTACATAATGCTGTCATCTTCAGACTTTGATACAGTTAAATGGAAATTAAAACTCCTCCAAATATAGGGCACATCAACATTGTATTTGTGGTATTCACTCTTGAAATCTCAAGTCAAGAATAGTTGTCAGCTGCCCTTCTCAACAACATTGTGGAAACAATGACTCATATACTGTCAAAATATAGGACATATGCCTTTGCCCACATGAGGTACACTGCAATTGTAATCATTGCTACAACAGCAAAAATCACTTCAAGAGCTTTGAAATCACTGGGTAGTTGAGAAGTTGCTAGTTCTAGCTCAACCAAAAAATGTTCATTGAATGGCAAATCAACTAAGTTTGAGCTGTACTTTTGCCCACACACTGGATAAGCTCACATAAGAGCTTATACAGACAACACAGCTGCAGACAGGGAAGTAATTTTACAGAAAAGTAGCAGTTTCAACAAGAAGTCAAATATAAGTTTTAGCATCTTTTAAAGTATCAGTATCAATAATGTACCAGAAACTACTATGTAAATAAACTGAAATGTATCTGATGCCCAAATTCGAAGCCTCAGTAGATTCACATGGTGTTTGCAGTTTATTAGTGTGATCCAAGTCATGGTTCACTATAGGACACTTTCTTTAACTCATCACCTCTCTCCTCCTTCTTCCCAGAGAAAATGGGAAAAGCAGCTCACCTGCAGTGCCAACAACACAAACACCTTATTTTGCACATTTCTTATTTCCTGACAAGCACAGGACTAGGAGCCTGCAGAATACTCAGCCTTTATGGCTTTCCACACCAGACCATGTTTGCTTTACCATTTCTGCCATTAAGTTAGTGAAATCTCACGTCTAAATCACCAAATGGCTAACAAATATCCTCTGTGTAAGTAGCCCAAATTTTTAGAAGCCAATGAAGATTTTTAATGAGGTAGATAAAATGTCTAATCAATATATTATTTCTGCCACATTAGGAAATAAAACAAAAAGGTCTAACTGCAGCACAAGAAATAAACTATCTAACAGCTGTCAGTCTGTTGCTTAATATTTTGGTTGGTTACACTGACAGAAAGACTTGGGATAAACTACCTCAAATAAGTTTTTTACTCTTGATGGCTGTGTTTTATTTGAAGCACATGAAACCAAAACAAGTTCTCAGCCTATGTCAATGGAGATTCAATTAAATGATTCCATCATTATTTAGCTTCACTCCATCACTCTGGGTAACACGTCATGCAACTGTCTGGTTTAACATCTGAATAGCATCTGAACAGGTGACAGGCTATTTTGCAAACTTAGGAGTAGAATTTCGAAATTCAGATTGTTCTGCTACTAGTCCCAGACTACAGTGTAGTTCACACATGGCTGGCCAAAAGATAACATTAGGTCAAGAACCAGGAAAATAAAAGATTTTAGGAAGTTACCACTGTAGAAGAAATGTCTAGAAAAGACTGATCATCCTCAAAATACCATTAGAAGTGTCTTTTCTAATTCAAGATCAACATTTTGCAATATGCCAAAGTACTGTAATCATAGTTTTCTAACAAACCTTCTGTGGCACTACAACATTATGCCCTGCCAGTCCAGCCTGGCTAAGTAGTGATCTGAATCTTGACGAATCACAATTCAAAAACTGTACACAAACTCGTTTACTGACTTAAGCCACACCATCAAAACCCAATTATTATTCCCATTTTCACCTTTATTCAATGAGCTGTAATTATTTTGAGTTGTGGAAGGAGAAATAGTCAAAGGTCTATACAATTTTGCTTTTCAGTTTTGGCACAAGAGGACGATAGTTTCCCCAGTATCTCTTGTTTACCTGTTCGGGATTGAAAGTGAAACAGCTCACAGAACTAATTAAGCCTATTGCTAATTCCTGTAAGGCTGGCAGACAGCTAGCATGCTAGAAGTTTAAGGCCAATAGGACACTATTTTATGGGATGTCACCTGTAAAAACCTTAGAATGTACAACCCAAAAACTAAAACCAAAACTCAGTAAACATTAGATTGTAGAAACGAAGAATTTGAGAAAACGATCATTCCCCCCTCCACCTTCTTTGTTTCAAACAATGCAAAGCAGAGATCAGCAATTTCCTGTGATCAAAATCTGACCTACAAAAAACAAACTAGCTTGGAGAGTACATAACATCATGCCCTCTTGTCTGCAGGTATTAAGATGAACCAAACTAATTTCAGAATTAGCTTTGTATTTCAAGAGGTAGAATTATGAAAAAGCTTGTCTCCATTTCTCCGCTACGGATAGCTTTAGCTTGAAAGCTTCAGAAATTAAGAGAAAGTGGCTAGCACTGAAACATGTATGGCCACCATCATGAAGAGACATAGGTTAATACTAACAGTAAATCCTTTGATTTCTTCTAATATTGAAAAAAGTTCATTTATTGTGACAACTGCTGGTCAGGAATGAAGTAAAATATACCATAAAATCAGTAATTCTCTTGATGAGAAGCTCCTCAATGCAAAAAAACCCAGGTAGTCTCTAAGTTAAGGTAAATGAGGCCAGTAAAAACACGTATCGTATCACTAACACCATAAAGGTAAGATACAAGTACATCAAAATATCTAAAGCAACATCCATAACTTTGTTCCATGACTAAACTTGGTCTTTAGACTAAGAATTAAAGTAGGAAAATAGGAAAACATACACATTATTCCAGCTTTTGCACTTCCAGTTTAAGCTCAGTATCTCAGTACTCATTTCAAAATCATGGAACCATGGGAAGCTAAATACTAAGTTTCTGGAGATCAAAAGTCCCATCTGTCCTATTAACTTTTTATCGTTAGGTTTGAAGGTCAAGCTATTTAAAGGCAAGTTAATCAAAAAATTCAAAAGAACTGAATGATACATCTGCAGAAGCTATAAAAATTTTATGTTAGAATTAAAAGTAAAACATTCATTTTAATTTTCCCTTTTCTATTGTGCAAAGTGGGTATAAAGCTTCATATTTAGAAGGCATTATCATTCATGGTAATGTGCTGTGTGAAATTCCCCTTCCAGAAGGCAGATTCTATCAGATACAGAAATGCTTCTTGCCAGAACACTGTTCAGCTACTTCTCACACAGTATTCATAGGTACCTTGAATTAAAAAAACCATATGTATCAGTCCTCATCTGTTGAGAGGCATCATAACCCTTTGATCCCCCAGTTTTACACTGAAGAGGGTGCAGACAGGATGAAACACCCAGCTAGTCAGTTTTGGGTCTCCTGTCCTAACTGCTCCTCCCTGCAGGCACAACCCTCCTACGCCTTCCCACTTCCAACCCTTAAAGAGGGCACATAAAAAAGTGAGATGACCTTGGCTGTTACAGCATTAAGTATATGAAGCAAGAGCCTCTCTGCTTATCATTTCTTTGTATTGACTATAAACATCAGAGGTTATCTTGAAGCAGACACTGTCTGAAAAACATTTCAGAGAATGCAGTCAGTTAGAAGAGACTTCTGAAAACTAAAATGATTGGAAAGGAAAACTGGTTTAGTTCTATCTCATACCTGAATAAATGGCCAAGGCAATGACTGCCCATGATTACTGAATTTACCAACTACTGGTTTTGTCATGTCACTTCCCCTCAGCTACATCTTCAGAAGAAACTTTAGCAGTACAGTTTTATCTTCCAGATCCAGGCCCAGTCCCTCACTTGCTCTTAACTTCCCCCCAAAAAACTCCTCAGACATGAGGAAAGAATGAGATCTATTGGGTGAAAAGTTCAGTTTGTTATTTTAGAAGAATGATATAAATGGACTCGACCAGCAATAGAAAAGCAACATTTTCACATTTACATTTCACTATATGCACACACTTCCATCTATACCATCACCTGGAAGAGAAATCCAAACAGACTAAATGAAGCAAAAACATGTACAAAAATGAAATTGGAAAGAAAGCAAAGAAAGTTCTACAAATATCACAAATGCTAAATGAGGCAGAAACATCCAGCTCAACATCACAAAGTGGCTTCAAACTTCTTTGCCGAAATCGGATTCAGTTAATAAAGAACAAGACACATGATCTACAGTTTAAATCTTCCTTCAGGAGGACAGAATTGTTTCAGTATCTGTCTCACTATGTGACAGCAGGTTTTAATAATCATTAGTCGGAAAATCTGTTGTCTGGGCTGAAGCACTGGAGACTGCCACAAGAATATTAACTACATGCATACAATCAAGCAGCTACTAACAGAGGCAAACATTAACATCAACACTTGAAAAGGTTTCAGAATATAAACAAAAGCCCACTGAGATCGAGGCAGTTCATATCTCAGAAGCTTTGCAGGCTTGGAGTCCTCTTCCACTCTACAGACTTAATCTGAGACTGAAACAGCAGCATGACACTGGCAAGCTCTTTGGGCCCACACTCTTTCCATCACACATCACGTACTACTTGCTGCTTTCCATGCCATACAGAACGCAATTGCTCACAAAGCTTAGACCGTTACTCCCAAGAACAAATTGTGAAAGATTCCACAAGTTACTCTACAATCCTTCCTACAAACTCAGGTAAACTGGAAATTTAAGCTCCTACAATTCTCCTGAAAACAACTCAGAGTCTTCCTACTTTTTTTTTTCCTCTCACAGTAAAAACTATAATTAAAACTTTTCAGTAAAGTTGTCTTTCCCAAACTGCAGACAGATCACACAGCATCCACCCAGAACCCAGAGACAGGCAAGGAATGCTTCGTAGCTCAGTAGCAGGAAGTTCTCATTCCTAAAGAGCAATTGCCATTACAGCATTTACAACAAAGAACTATTGCCAGATTAAATTCTTCCTCTAGCTCCAATTTTTGTCACTGAAGTGGCTGAAGTATCAGAGTTCACCCACGATGTATCTCACAGTCTCTGTAACAGGAGAAAAAAGCCCCAGTCATGGCACTTTTAAACTCCAAGACTGTTTGGCAGGAAATGTTTCAGCTTCCACCACCTGAACCCCAGTACTGTATGGAACTTCCAAAATATCAAGCTGGGAGAAGCAGTGAGTTCTCAAAAGGCAATGGTCGAGTGACAAGATGAGTGAAAAACTTCCTAGACTGCTGTGTGCAAAGTTAGTAGCTTCAGGACCTCCTTGCCAGACATCTATGAGTGGGATTCAACAAAGCTTGACATGGCTTACCATTTTCTTCAACGGTCTGGATAATGACAGACTGGGCCTCTAGCAGACTGGTCACCTCTAGCAAATGTGAGGTGACCACAGACAACACACATTTATGTCAGGGCTGTCTTTTTAAGGATCTCAAAAACGTACAGAAATGTCTTGACACAAGCCTCCTGAAGTTTGAGACAAATGTGTGATATTACACCCAGCACAGAATATAATCCCATCCATCGATGCAAACTGGGGACCAAGTGTCTGAGACTACAAGACTGCATAAGGAACTTGGGAATCCCGATAGACAGGCTGAACAACAGGCAGCAATGCATCCTTGCAGCAGCAGACTGTTACCATACAGGGGATTAGGGGAAAATACTAGTCTCTTCAACTCAGCAACTTTCAGCTCACATCCAGTACGTCATGTCCAGATTCAGTTCTCTGCTGGAGATACCAGGACATATGCGAGAACCCCATGAAACAGTATGAAGACAGGGGAAGGAAGCATACAACACATCAAGTGAGATTAAAATAACAGGGCTCATTTAGTCTGCAGAGAAAGCACTTCAGGAGGAAATGTAACAGCAGTGTTCCATTACAGCAGCAGTAATTCAACAGCTATGTCAGACTGTTGAGTTACTACCCATTTTTCTCTTTTTCATAGAATCATTGAATAGTTTGGGTTGGAAGGGACCTTAAAGATCATCGAGTTCCAATCCCCCTGCCATAGGCAGGGACACCCCCCACTAGACCAGGCTGCTCTGTGTCCTGTCCAGCCTAGTCTTGAACACCTCCAGAGAGGGGGCATCCACAACCTCTCTGACCTTACTTTTAAGAAAACACTGCACTGAATACAGACGCAACCACACTGGATCAGAGGCAAATGCACATATCCCCACACACTATCTCTGACAGTGGTCTAAACCCAAGTGACTAGTGAAGAATTTAAGAAAGGGTAGTTACACAATGGTACTTTGCTGCAACACATTCAGCTCCTGCTTATTCATGGTCAGAGACCTTCTCAGCTAGAATGGTTCCTTTTTTATAGAATGAAATTCTTCCATAGGTTTGTTCAACACAGCTGTAACTTCCCAGACACCCAGCAATCACTATGTTCTGTAGTCAGGTGCTCTGCATTTACAAATACTTTATATTAATGAAATCCATTCTCATAATCTCTTAACTGCTTCTACATCCTGTGTGACCTGATCTGGGTGTTTTTGCTCTGGTGGGGGACTGGACCAAATGATCTCTCCAAGTCCCTTCCAATCCCTGACATTCTGTGATTCTGTGATAGGAAAACTAACATAGAATAGACTCGATCCATCCATGGTTAAGCTACATTTAAAAGTGAGAATATTCCTTAGTATGTCTTTCCAAATTCTTTAGAGTAGCTGGCAAAATTGGAAGACCTTGCATGTTTCAGTCAACTATTTGCAGCACAGGAATATCTGAACCTGGTGATTGTGTAAGTTTACCTCTACTCCTGTCACTCAAAGGGGACATTCAGAAAGGCTAACTTAAGCCTCCTAAGACTTCCTTCAGAGTCCAGAATTATCTGTTAATGGCATCTTGACATCCCTTCCATAGGTAACAGGAAGCAATTTCCTCCAAAAGGTCAGAGTAGGGACTTTTCTCTGTATTGAAAGAACAGGAAATCCAAGATGGTTGAAAAATAGAGATCTTATGAATTTTCACTTATAAAAATGATAGAAAACTGAGCAGAAAAAAAAAACCATTAAAAATTAGTCTAGAGCAGTGCTGCATGTCATTGCTTACATCAAAATATGAATCTCTGATCCCACAGAACTACAGCTATCACCATACTGCTCCACAGTAACCACAGCTCCTTCTTGCTCTCCAAGAAAATATTCCTTATCTTCCCAGTCTTCACTGATGCTTGCAGAGCTTCCCACTTTCCTAAACCCTTCCTGACTGCCTCCCAGCCGCCCCATCACACTTATCTGTTCTATCCCTCACTCTCCCAGTTCCTCCTTTCTATAAGCTTTTCATGACAGTCTCTGTATCCTGTGGCCCAGAAAACAAACTCTTCTACATCAGTCAAACACTCAGATGAGATACTGACTGCTTCACACTCAGTCTTGTCACAGAAGTGCAGTGGATCAGTTTTCCCTCCACAAACTGCACAGGAGACTGAAGGACTGCCAACAGACTATGCTATGCAAGCCATCATTAACCAGCACTTAAGACCAGGTATGTGTTTTCACTAATGCTACAAATTTTCAAGACTACTTAACTGATAAGCAAATTCCCTCAAGTTACACATTAAAAAAAAAAAAAGACTAAAACACTCACTGAACATTCCTAGCAAATACCTCAAGAAAACCTTCAAACATAATGCTATAATTTCCATAATTTTACACTTCTAATCCAGGCTGGAAATCAAAAGCTGTTTTTTCTTCCCCGCTTCATCCTTATCTGCAGAGCACTTTTTCCCCCTAAGATTACATGCAAATCTTCAAAATAAATGTTCTGCATACTTCAAACCTCCTGCCTGCCTTTTGCCTAGAAGTATGTGCTAGGTCCTTACCAAATCTTGATACTCCTCCCAAAGACAAGGCAGCAAAGGAACTGGGCCAATACACAATCCAGTATTTGACTCCACAGAAACCATAAGAAGCTGCAAGTGTTAGTATCAACATAAAATTCACAAACAGAAGAACTGCAGGCAAGAGCTGCTCTTTCTTGAACTGCCCACTTGGTGATAAGCACTGCTCTGGTGATTGCAAGCAACACATTAGCTATTTAAAGGGCCATTTCTAACAGCAGAAAGCAATACTGTTGCATCACTTAAGAACATCAGGAAAGTGAACTGATCCACATGTAAATTTTTTATTTAAAAATCAAAAAATGGTGAGGAGCTATTGATGCCAGTGCAATAGACAACATACAAAAAGCTATATTGCTATAAACAATACAAGTGAAGACTTAGAAAGGGGTTATATTGAGCCATCTAACATTATGGTAGGCTGCTAGAAAGGACCAATCATAGGTCAGGAGAATACACTAGTTCCAAAACACTGATAACCATGATGTTCAGAATAGCATAAAGACAAGGGTGTCCAATGATCACCAAGATTGGCAAACCAAAGCAAAAATCTCCTACAGGCTTCCATTATATCAACAGAGATTTATGTTCTTTCTTTCATAACATTCTGGACTTGGACTAATAATTTAACTCTACCAAAACATATATCTGACAAATTTCTTCTTTATTTATGTAATACAGTATACAACAAGACTGAGACCTGAAGGATTTATCATGCAAGATTAAGAGCTATCTTCACCAAAGCTGGACCACAATCATCACTGAGGCTGAACATCAGTAATTCCCTAAGGATTCTTAGTTTTAATGAGAAATAACCTTAACTATCTCTGAGACTGAATTGAGAAGGAAGACAAAGTTCATACCCCTGATTTAGAGCAAAGTATTTCCTCTTTGGGTCTATGAGAAGAAATTCAAGAGACACCTCCCTACAGTAGACCTTTTTCAAAGTCCATTTGCAGAGATCTAGGAAATTCCAGATTAACTGACACTAAAGTACTCTGCCACCTTTAATAATACAACACTTCTGTTGCAATGACAGCCACGAATCCATCCAACCAGATATGATTGAGTTGTCAATAAAATGATAGGTCTACCTTGCCTGGCAACATAACATAGGTCTGCATGCCACCAGGTGTTACTTCTGGATCCCTGAAACAAACATAGCAATGCAAATGCCACTTTAAAGGAGTGCGAAAAGAAACAACATCTATTTTTACTCTATTTTAGCTTCTGCAGAAGATAATCCAGGTGCTTTCATTGAGCTTGGAAGTATCAATTAATAGCATCTTGACAGTCTGGCAAGAGGAATGACAAGTAAGAAGGCATCTCAATAATATTCTGCAGACACATGGATCTCTCAGCAGTACAAAACAAGTACAAAACACTGAACTCAAATCTAACAATTCTCCTATTCCATCTTTTCAAGTAAGTAAGGCTCTTAATGAATGATCTTAAGATCACATAAATAAACGGAATGATCTCTTTAAGAAGCATCCTACCCAGGTTAGCATTGTCATGGGGAAAAAAAAAAAGGCAAGAAGATAAAGAAACTTGGCCCGGTTTTGAGGAATGAAGGAGACAACTTGAGCAGTATTACCACTGTATGAAGCAGCTGAAACTTTGAATAATTCAAGTCTAGAACTGGATGGCAAAGTATCTCAATACTTTCATCCTAGAGATCATAAGTAGTATGACCCTTTATGACTTCCAAGCTGCAAAAGAGAATATGTTCGTTTTGCCACTCATATCACAGCGAAGGAATAAAACAGAAACAGAACCAGTTATTCTGTGATAGATTTCCAAGGCTTCAGAATTCCAAGTGATCCAACTGAAGACAAGACTTCTCAAAAGGGAATGCTGACTAACAGAGAATGGTGTCAAACTTGCTGCCATTGGTGAACCTCTTGAGCTGGAATCTATTTTTTTGTCTAAATTCTTCTGCTGGAAGAACAGTAGTTATAGGGCCTCTGGTGATAATGCAGAGCCTCTGTTTCCCCTACAGGAAGTGGCACGTGTACAATGAACAGATCCTTCCCTGTATATATCTTCTGATTACTGCTAAGGTTTCTAGAGTAATTTGGAGGGTTTTAGCTAGAAAACACTGAATTTCAGGGAACAAGACTCTGAAGCTGCTGCTATGTCAAGTTAATCTAGAAAAATCCACAGAAACATTCAAAATAATCACTGGCCATCCGACAAGACATTTTAGTTTCTTATTGTGCCTGTGGCCAAGCTTCCCTGGCAATGATGGCACCTTCCCAGTTCAAGCAGGTTTTTTTATTGTCAATAGAAGGAACTGATAAATGCAGCATCTCTAACATCTCTGTGAACACTAAGACAGTCTGAGAGAGGGGAGAGGGTTGTTTGTTTTTGAAACAGAGGAAAAGGCTCATCCTTAGTGCTGTTTGGAGATTGGTAATTCATGCCCTGACTACATTCAACTTGAAACTGAAAGCAAAGGAATACTTAAATGCCGAAGAGGGATAATAAAGTACTTGAAAGACTTGCATGTCAGATTCAAAACCAGTCCTGATTAACCACTACTAGCAAACACACAAAAATGCCTAACATCCAGTAATCACTAGATTGCTCCTTAGACTCCCAGTATGGCTCTCCAAAATGTGCAGTGGGCACACCAACAGCCTTGGCAGAATAAGGATAACTTCTTAGGACAAAGGACAAAAACTAATGCTAAAGGATCTCCTTATTTTCCCCTTAACAACAGAATCACAGAAGCATAGAATAGTTCGGGTTAGAAGGGACCTTAAAGATCATCGAGTTTCAACCCCCCCTAGCATAGGCAGGGACACCTCCCACTAGATCAGGCTGCTCAGTGCCTTGTCCAGCCTGGCCTTAAACACCTCCAGAGAGGGGGGATCCACAACCTCTCTGAGCAACCTGTTCCAGTGTCCCACCACCCTCACTGTAAAGAATTTCTTTCTTATATCTAGCCGGAATCTCCCCTCTTCCAATTTATATCCATTATTCCTAGTCCTGCCGTCGCATATCCTATTAAAAACTCCTATCGCTTCCTTTCTGCAGGCCACCATCAGTTATTGATAAGCTACTATGAGGTTCCCCCTGAGCCTTCTCTTCTCCAGGCTGAACAACCCCAACTCTTTCAGATTGTCCTCGTAAGGAAAGTGCTCCAGCCCTCTGATCATCCTTGTGGAATTCCTCTGGACTTGCTCCAACAGATCAATGTCCTTCTTAAGTTGAGGACTCCAGAACTGAACACAATACTCCAGAAGGGGCCTCAACAGAGCAGAGTAGAGGGACAAAATCACCTCCCTTGACCTGCTGGTCACACTTGATGCAGCCCAGGATTCAGTTGGCCTTCTGGGCTGCAAGCGCACACTCTTATTGTCTACCACACACCGGGCTGTTGCAAATGATCACCTGGCCTTCGTGAATAGGCAATACAGGAATGATCACGCACTTTCAAGAGAAAGATTGACAAAGAATCATTGCGGTATAATAATCATCTTCCTCCTCACTAGACTTCTTCAGTTTGAGGTTAGAAGAACAATCCCTGGATCACTACATACATCAGACCAATGAAGTTCACAGACCACACATCCTAATGTTCAGACCTCATCTATAACCAGATTGCCTTGTGGCTGTGAATCTTGTCATGCTCTTTTACACAGCAAGGAAAACAACCTGCATTTACATTCTGACAAAGGCAGCCTCCACTGCTCTATTTGATTCAGTATTCCACAGGTTCAATCTTTGCACTAAGAATGATCTCAAAGCTTAATGTATTGCCACGGTGAACTGAGACTACAAATAAAAGCAACACTCAGGCTTGGTAGTTTATCTTTTTCTTCACACACCCATGGCCTTCATGGAGAATCCTTTGTCCGCTTTTTGGAAAGAGAGGCCTGCCATGATTTGTTTTTCCTTGAGTAATGAGGAACAGCATTTCTGTCCAATATAAATGTTTTGGCAGGGCAAAAGACCTGCAGCCCCAATTACCAAGCAGGACAAGCCGTCTCCCAGGAGCAGCAGTTTTAATTCCCAGAGACTCTATTTTTAGCTATAGCACCAGAAGTCCCTGAAGCAACAACATCCTTTGACCTGTCATTTATGGCAGGGGAGAGAGCGGGGACAGAGTTGGTCTAAGGTCTGAGTGTCCACCTACTACTACTCTCTAGAGTGGGAAGATGTCAGAGAACAGTTGAATTCCCTTTTCCTCCTCTTCCCAAAGAAAGGCTGAAGAAGGAGAGAACAACAGTGGAAACAGCCACTAACATCCTCAATAGACAGCAACTGCCAAGATGAACCAGATTTCTGACAGGCATGTCAGTTTGAATCTATAAGGACATTCATTTAAAGTTTCTCCAAACTAAACTAAGGTTATTATTCTTTTTTTTTTCACTAATCATCAGCCATACTGCACAGATGAAATCTGGGTAGATTGTGAGCAATTCTGTCATTTCATGTGAGGAGGAGTAGAATCCATCTTTAACCGTCACGCTGTCATAGAGAAGAACAGCACTAAAGGAAGTATACATGACTGAATGTATGTAACAGAAGCAAAGCATTAAGTTATTTTTAAATAGTTACTATTTAGGGGAGAATTGCCATTAGCATTTTGAATACCAAATCAAATCCCTTGCAAGGATTCTATCACAGGAAAGAGTAAAACGACAGCTTAGGCTTTGATTTACAGTTCACTACTTCTTCATCTCATGAAAACTAAACACCTCCCACACAGACAATCAACTACAAATTAAGTCCTCAATTTATGCCCTCTTTATCCACAACTTAAAAGCAAGTCTCAAATTTTGGCAAAGACTCGAAAAAATAAAGTTATTAATAAAAAAAAGAACTTTAGGAGATAGCATGGCAGAAGAAATGGTATTAAAGAAGTAGAGTGATCTGAATTCTAAATAACACGGGGAATGAGAGCCACAACAGCCTTATGTTCAATAAAAGTGATTTACAACAAAAGCTGTCAGTAATTCCACAACTATTTTTTTACCACCCCAAATACTTAGTCTTCCCAGTTTACAATGTACTGACATGAACTTATGAAACGAAGTAACTGATTTTTGTCCTTTTCAGTTTGACATTGTCAGTTCTCAAGGTGAAAGGACACATACTACCTATACCATGGTATTCCTGTACAATTCTTGACATTATCATGCCATCAATCCTTCACTATCACCACTCAGCAAAGCTAGATCTTATTAGCAATACACAGCAGGAATGAGAACCTGAACATGGAAACACACAACTAGTAAGAAATGAATCTTTTCATGCCAAGGGCTAGTCTCAAAACAGATCAAATAACACTCCCCCTACCCAATGCTCATACAAGTACCATTTAAAAACTATTAATGAACCAGGAACAAAAACAAACAAACAAAAAAATCCGTTAAAAGCGATTAACAGCTTTTAACACAACTTGTTTATGAACAGTGTGAAAACACTAATGGGCAACAACAAATGTTGCTTTGTAGCTACAGAGATCATAATATCTTCATCTCCACTATGCCAGTATACAATCCTGCCTCCTTCACATAATAGCCGGGATGTTGTTACTGACACCAGAGATAGTCAAGACACTCAGCAGCACAAACAACAAAGCAAATACGCACATAACAGCAGCATGAAATAACTTCATCAAAGTTTCTGATGCTAAATAATTCTAAGCTCTAAGACAAATGACACCTGTAAGAAAGAAGCCCTCTTAATAAACCAAGATTAGAACTAGAACTATGCGTATGCTACGTAACATGCTGCTTCTCATCTTTGGAAGGTTCAACGTTGTGCCACCCACAAGAACGCCTGAAAAAGTGAAACAAAAGACTGCAGCCCTATCCACTAAGGCCTCCCAGCCTCACTTCATCCTCTAGTAACGGGGCCAGCGCGCTTCGCTGCGAGTAAGCGCTTCTTTGATGCCCACATGGGTGTCTCTGCCCCAAAGAGACAGAACCGTTCAGGACTGAGAAACGAGCAGGAGCAGCCCGTTTCTCAAGCCAGAACGGTTCTGCCTCTTCGGAAAAAGCTCCAGGGAACCCCCCCCCACCCCACCTCCGCGCCGCCACGGGCCCGAAACATGCCCGGTCTCACGGCCTCACTAAGCGGAAACTCCTCGCCAGCAACAACACCCGGCTCCGCAGAGCCGCC
>VZTY01014761.1:57296-113204 GCA_013400935.1 Turnix velox | reverse complement strand
CACCCATATGCTTCAGCCAAAGAAACTGTGAGGAAGAAAGCACGAACGAAAACAACAACTAATTTTTGTTTGTTTGTTCACATCTGAGCATGAGAAAGCTTCATCTCCAGACACAGTGCCTATTAATCTGAAACAGATAATTGAGATCATTTCAGCTTTTACAAAATGAATAGGCACACTTGGTAACAGTTGCTGCTAAGACCAGGTTGGAAGAAATCCAAAAACCAAGAGGAAGTGAGAGTTTTAGTAAATTAGAAGGGTATATCAAGAACTTGCCTTTGTAAAGAAATCCCTGCCGTGGAAATCACAGTATTTAACAACCAACAGCTCTTCTAGACCTATGGGAAGCACCTTCCAAAAGCCACCTGGAGCTCTCACAGACCAGCAAAAGGACCACCACAACTTCTCTGCATCCTTCCTGACTTGAGGCAGCAAATAAAAGAAGTGCTTGTGGTGGCTGCTCATTCCCAACAATTTCAGAGCTGGGTGCACTCAGAAAATTAAGAGACTTTTTAGAGTAATGAGGAAATATTAACCTAATGAAATTTGAACAGATGGAACACTGCATATCATGTGTGGGAGGATGGGGATCAATCTCATTCAACACAACAGGACTTCATTAGAGATGAAAAGATTTGGATCTAGCTGTTATGGGAGAGGACCAGTTCAGCTGTGGTTCAAGGAAATTTTGAGTAAATTGAAAATGTGAGGAGTAAATTAGACTGTGAAGACAAACCAGTGAGCAAATTTCAAAAAGGTGCTGGAATAGTGCTAAGATTCCATTTGCAAAACAAGTATTATTTCCATTATGAAAAGAAATTAGTATCAATTGCTCTTAGCTTAAGAAAGAATGATTTGGGCTATCAACACCTATCAATTTGGGATCAGAAAGAAATCTTTTCTGCTCCAACCCCACCATGTTTTAGGTAATTAACAACATGTTAAGAAAAGGAATTAACATCTTGCTGTAAAGAACTATTAGGACATTATCTGTTCTGCTAATGTCCTCCAATATTAAAAAAACATACCAAACATACCATTGCTCAACAGAAAATATAAATGATAACTGGGTTTTGATGGCAAAAAGATCAGCAACCACCAGAACCACTGATATTTAAGTGGTTTTACTATATTCTATAGCTGCTGGGATATCTCAAAGACAGGATCTCTTCTGCCATTCTTACTAATGGATACTACCAGAGAATGAGAACAAGTATCCAAGCCACATGAAATTACTCAGGCAATGAAAAACTGATGAAGAAAAAAAAAAACCACAATAAAAATGCTTGCTCCAAAGAACTTTTCCAAATGTTTCTTTGAAAGAATTTGCACCCAGCCAAGAATTGCTGGTTCCATGTCAAACACCTATGAGACTCCCTATGCCAGTCTTTTCTTCCTCATTTTCTAAACATTTTATTGTCACACTTAAACTTTTTTTTTTTATGTCAGACAGATAGCATGCATTGCAAATAACTTTTCAACTAACTACAGCTTGGTTTGAATGTTTTCTTATTATTCTAAAGCATTTTAGGCTGTAAGATCTTCAGTCTCTGTACAACTTAACTGCTGCAAGACTCTGGTGAGGTGGTGAAACTTTTTAACAGCTGAATTTCTACAAGTCACCCAGGTAGAAATCAATAATAAGGGAACTGAGAGTCCTGCTAGTTCATTTGCACTCACTAAGAAGGAAATCAGCTGCAGCCCTTGCTTCCTAACACACAACAGAAATCTTCTCAAATTTTCAACTGTATTTTTAAGATAGGAGAAGGGGTTTTTTTAAGATAGGAGGAGCTTTATCTTAAGATAGGAGAAGGCTGGCTCTTTCAAGCATCATCACATGGAAGTTACAGCTAATTGTCAGCTATTTCCTTCACACTTCTGGACTTTCAAATGAGAAGAACAATTAGATGCTTTAAAGTGGCAAAACTGAAGTTAAAGTCTAAAACTCCACTCCACTTTCAGCTGCTTCCATTTTTCCTGGATGTTCAGTTCAATGAGAATTTAAAATATTGCCACACTCCTTCAGGGGGAAAAAAGGCAAACGTTCCTCTATTCCCTTGAGACTGGATTCATAGCAGCAGAATTCTCCTCCCTCCCTATTTTCTGAAGTGCAGCAAAAGGCATCTTTCAGAGATTGGGGGGAAAAAAAAAATCTTTTTTACACAACAAATCCTATTGTTCATCCGATTCTTGCGGTTTCATGATGTTGGCCACAGGCTGGGGACAGTAAGAATAAAAATTGGGTCTGAAACAGCCACTTGGCCAGTTTTGAGGCAACTATTTTGAGGACACAGAGAGCCCATTAACCACACAGGACTGACAAATAAAGATGGCTTCCCCCAAAAATATCTCAAAAATCAGAATGCATTCATTAACATCACATCTGCCAGCTTCAACTCATCCCTAGGATTAAAAATGCTGCTGCCATCCTGTACCACTCCAGAAGCTTTAATATAGTAATTGTGTGGAATCAACAAATCTAAACCTGAGCTTTTAATTATGCACTAACACAAACTACATAAAACTCACTCTTTGCATATGACAATTTTAGGGATTAACAGAGGCTCTTCAGTCAAAATCACGAGTCCCTAACCAAACAGATGGTTTGAGAACAGCCTTTTTTTAAAAAAAAAAAAAACACTCTAGTACTTCAGACAATCTATTTGCTAGTTGTGCAGAGTGTATAAAACACAGAAAAAAAATGAAAAAGCAGAGAAGAGCTCCTAAGCAACAGCCCAACTATCATCTACTTGGATGTAAGATGGAAGCAGCACACACACACCAGCTTTGGCAAGTCTTGTGTTCTTCGCTTCTTTGGCTTGTATTACACTTGTCCAAAAAACGAAACTTTCAGGTTTGGTGTATGCAAACCAGCCACTTGAATTCTATTATTTGCACTTAAATCAAGATACTGATTATGAATGAATGAATAAAGGAATAAGAAAATAAGAATACCTGGTCACATCAAGTCCACTGGCTTTTACAAAGAGAGCTGCGTTCATAACCACTAATGGAATGAATAACTGTCCCATTATGCAAGCATCAGACTCACAAAGACCTCAAGTCTCCCGCTCTCCAGAGCATATTTATTTTTCTAATAGTTTGTTAGTTTTTTGGAAGCATGCACCATGCCTGTTGCATTTTTCTGAAACAGAACAACATTTTTTTTCCTATCCTTTATTGGATAAGATATAAAAATAACAATCCTAAATTGCCGTGGCCGTTAAAAATCATCTGTCTTTGGCAAAAACACAGAGAGGCAGCTCCAGAAATCGATCCAGTCTCTCAACTTCATCCCACCTAAGACAACTGATTCTCTTCTGCTGCATCTTCTAATCTATCCGAACAAAATAACAAACTTTCTGCCAGCATAATGCAAATTTCTTTGCATTTTGGAAACTGTCAGAGTATCTTCTGATTTATCTACCTGTCAAGAGTGCCTCAGCTGATTTTGGATGTATAAAAATACCTCAAAAGCAAGACCAGGTATCACAGCACTGCTGTCACTGATAAAGAGCAAGCTTTCAACCTGGACTATATCAAAGAGCTGGGGTTTTTTTATGGACTTGACCAAAAGGTGAATGTTTTGAGCATATCTACAGATGGCAAGTGTGACCAGAAATCACAAAAACACCCTGCAGGGAAGAAAAGCAGCTACACACAGAGAATATGGAGCCTTCTCCCACACGTGGTATCTCCAGAACACTTGAATGCATGGAAAACCCTAACAGCAGATAGCTGGATGTAAGCAAGCTTAGATAAACCTTACCTTTGTAAATCATTTCAGCTGAAAACCCACAGATCATGAGGCTGGGGTTTGGGATGACCCTCATTTATAGGCAGATTGGGAAAAAGATCCATGGCAACAAATTCACAACGTATGCCTCTCTGTGCCTCTGCATGATGCTGTCTTCAGATTTTAAAAGCAATTTCCCTGTTTTGTGGCAGGTCAAAAGGATGCATGCACAACTTTAATACTCAAAAATGGAGAAAAGCTTGGCGCTGAGCTTTTTGAACTTGCCAAGTTCAAGGAATGTTTTTGAAGACTCTCTTACATAAATGTTCCTTGACCTCTGAGCGAACCAACAGGTCTTAAAAACTCCATCAGCCAAGGCAAATTCCCATAGCAAACATAACATTCAGCAGAGCACATCAGATTCTTCTCTTTGCACCACAAAGAAAACTCCACAAGCTGAAAATGGCAAGCCAGCATTTCCTGTCTGGGTCTAAATGAGTCCAATGAACTTGTGGGGAGTAGCTGGTGGTATCTAGATAGCACAACTGGAACTGACCATGCTGACTCCTCCCATGTTCTATCATAGCTGGCCAACAAAATGTTCTATCTCACCTAGCAATAAGGATTCATTAAGGATCCATTATTCATTCAATAAGGAGCAGGTCGTTTGTGCTCTTGAGGAAGATTTCACTCTATCATGGAATCACAGAGTTGGAAGGGATCTTCAAAGGCCATCCAGTCCAACTCCCCATCAGTGAGCAAGGACATCCTGCACTAGGTCAGGTTGCCTTCAGTGTCTCCAGAGATGGAGCCTCCAACACCTCTCTGGGCAACCACTTTTATTGGGAAGAACATTTTCCTAATGTCTAACCTAACCCTGCCCTGCTCTAGTTTCAAACCATTGCCTTTTGTCTTGCCTCCTTACCCTGGCCAATAGTCCCTCCCCAGCTTTCCTGTAGCCCCTTCGGGCACTGGGAGGTCAGTGTGAGGTCTCCCCACAGTCTTCTCTTCTCCAGATTACAGGCCTGCAACAGGTCACAAAGATGCTTATCCAACTAGAACTGAGGAGAGTCAAAACCCAGTACAAACTGAGGGATGCTGACAGCCATTCTAGTACCAGAACAGAAACCCTTAGCTCAGCACCTTAGCTCAGACTGTACCACATTACTTAACACCTCACAGAACTTTGGAGTAGAAATATTCTAAAAGACCAAAACACCAAACAAATGCCACTTCACCAGACTGTCAAAATTGTTTGCCCTATCGTTAGGGTTTTTAAAAGTCTACTTTGTAGTCACATCTTCAATTTCTGAGTTATAGCACCTCACCAACTCAAACCTCATTTTCCAGAGACATACAGTCCCAACTTTGATTTGTCACACCAGCCAACAGCTTGTGACAGCAACTAACAAGATATACACTTCCTGCTGAGCCAGCCCATTCTTATTTCAGTTCCATTCCTTAACAGGGTTGGCTGCACTGGAAAACCAAAAATATCAGAGCTCCAACCATTCCCAGTACTGTCACCCACCTTCTGTTTTGTTTTGACACCTTCATGTCAACATCATCACACAATAGCAAAGAGAAACAAAAAGTACCTGCTGGACAAGATATTAACATGCAGGTACACTGCCAATAAAGCATTTTAAAACATCACTGTTGCTATTTCTTTCCTGATTTCTACTATTAGTTCATTCTAGGTAATCAGCATCCAAAGGGGAAAAGGCCACCATACACTTCTAAAGAATTCATTCATGTGAATAATCAGTCTCTCTGGGCTTATGACTGAAACCATTATTCTAAATATCTCCAAAGTTTATCTTTCAGTAATAGCATATATAAAGAAGAAAAAAGGCAAACACATCAAAACTTTTATTACTCAACTAATCTGAGGCTATTTACGTTGCAAAATAAAAGAATTATTAGTTGCACTCTCTGGAGCAAGCACTTATCCAGATATTAATGAAATAAAACCCATGAAGTGCAGTGATTATATATGATAATACCTGAAGTTCCAGTCCCTCACTGCTTTCCCTGACAGAGTTGACCATCTGTATTTCCAAAAGCTGCTGAGGACTTAGTGATCCAACTTAATTCTGGTCACAGTGAAGAAATACAAGTATTTCCAAGCAGCTGAGTACCAGAAGTATGTAGAGTATGTAGTATTGTAGTATTTGCATAAATAGCAAAGGTAAAAAGAATAATTCCCAGCTTGAACATGAAACAGCAAGAGATTATTAATTTGTTTGTTAAGAAAACTTTTAAAGAAGGCTGGAATTTCACAAGAATAAAATAGAATAAAATAAAACAAAACAAAACGAAATAAAATAAAACAAAATAAAATAAAATACCCACCATAGTGGTACGACTTATAACTTGTGACGAAGATGACATTATAGGTAAATTTAATTGCAAGCTGGTCCAAGAATGAAGCCCCATCTTCAGTTTCTCCAGGGATGAGGCCTCCTCCACTACCTCTCTGGGCAACCTCTTCCAGTGTTTCAGCACCCTCATGGTGAAGAACTTGTCCCACAATTACTCCTCTGAACAATAATGTTTCAGACTCTTAAAAGACCTCAGGCACATCACTCATTGTGCCTGAAAAACCTCCAGCAGTAACAGCCATCATTGTTGAGGTCAACTCATTGTTGAAACTCTGGTGCTGGGAAAAAAATATTCAAATAACTCCTGGACTTAAATGCTCTGGTACCTCAATTAAATTTCTCAAACCTACCTCAGCCTTTCCAAAATCCCAATTTAAATAATGTTATCCCAGCAGAAAAAGTTCACAGGTCACCATTTCCTAAAACCAAAGAAAAAAACACCAACAATGACTAATGGTCATCCATCACAGCCCTCAAAAAGGACCCAAAAAAAAGCCACTGAGATGTTTCCACTGAAGTACCTCCAAAAATTCAATCTCTCCCCCTTGAAGATCCTTAGTCCCTCAGAGCACAAAGTAAAATTAGAGTGGAAAAGCAATTTCCTGGATGCAAAACTACAATACAAAGATCATCTCACTCTCTTGCTGTTCCAAGGATCAATCATGTATCAGGGTTTTGCATTCTATCCCTTCTGGAACAGCTTTTCTCCATTTCTGGTTTGCTCTAAGAAACAAGCAAATTCAAAACAAACATAGTAAGGCTTGAACTCCTGGATCTGACAGGCCTTTTCCCCCAGAACTGGCATTTGTTTCTAATTAACATTCTTGCTTTTACAACATTCATGTTACCCCCATCAACATTCCAAACAGCTTTTCAACCTCTCTGGCCCTTCCTCCCTTTAATATATTTGAGCCTTGGATTGATAAAGCCAACATCAGGCTTGTGATAATACCACAAGTCCTCACCTGGATCCAAATCACCTTTTTACTGTTCAAATGCAGATGCAAAAGTGAGATTTCCTTACACTTAATGGGATTCATTCAGTGGTGAGACAGGGCTTTCTCTGATAGGAATATCAATTTTACCTGCACCTGCTCTTTTATCAACTGAAAAGAAGCCTTGATACAGATCAGCAACAGTAATTGCTCTTCTTATTTAATATCAGTTGTTGGGCTGATAAAACCCCTAATTTCAGCAGCATGTCTGAGTGGAGCTCACTAGATCCTGAAGAAGAAGCTGCAATAGGTCTATGAAGCCAAATTCTTTAAAGACACATACAGATGTGTGTGTTCACCTTACTCTGCACTAAGGCACCTAACTTATACAGGCTTTAAAAATCCCTATCAAAACCAGGTGGCCATTCCACCACAGGATAGTTGTGTGCACCAAAAATTAATCAAAACCACTGTGGAGACACTGATGAAAGCACCAATCCCTTACAATGAACTCACTTTGCTGACTGACACATCTTTAGAAGTTTCCAGTAGGTAAATTTTGTCACTCCAGGCTTGTAGCATGTCATGTCTTTTTGTTACATCTTCTATCACATGTCCTCAAACAGCTGGCAAGAAAAAGCCAGCGTCTGACATCAGAATAAACTCCATATTTGCATTCTCTAATCTGACACATAGGCCAGCTTTATCTAGATCATCCCTGTGCTGCTGAGAGATCCAGCAATGTCCTGTTGTAATGTCCAAAATCACAGCTTAAGCTAGTCATAAACCTATAAAATAAAGAAAAAAAAAGATTTAAAAAGGGATGAAGGACATTCTCTCAATTAGTTTTTACTTGGTGCAAATTCCCCATTGGACTGTCCCCCTCTTCTTTTATGATATCAACTCGCAATCCCTCAATCTTTAAAAATAGCTCTCACTAGAGAGCAGAGCTGCAGTTATGTTTACTGCTATGCCAAGCTTCCAAGGAACAAAGAGTTATTTTATTTACCATTAAAACCAAGTCAGATCAATTTAATACAAGTAGTCCAACAATAACAAGGGAAAAAAATAAAAAGGAAATTCTCCTGCCAGCTGGCCACATCAATGGATAGCTTTGCAAAGACAACTGGGCTGTAAGAGGGATTGTCCCAACACCTGCTGATTTCTATTTGACATTCCCAGCACACAGAAAAGGAACTGCTCATCAAGTTTTTGGCATTATTTTCAGCATCTGGCAAACGTTGGGCTTCTTCAAAGGGACATGGCAGCGAGGTGGAAAAGTGTGTACACTGCAAAGGGAAGGGATGATTGAGTTGTGATACAGCATCAAGATGAAAGAAGGCAAAGATTTTGATCCCATGCATGCCTGCCTGGGATTTCAAAGCCTCAGCAGCTAGACAGGCCATAACTCGAGCACCCCCATGTGTACACCAGCAGGCAAAAATCCTTGTGCTCTTCCTTCCTTACAGAATCAACAGAAGTGTCAAAAATGATACTTTGCCCCTGAAAAAAAAAAAACAACCCTTGCATCTCAAGGAAGCCACCCTAGTAACTAAACTTTCAATGATGAATTTGGATTAAGGGAAGAAACAATGAAGACCAAAGAGTATCTCACATTACTTATATCATGTGATTGTCACCCAGAAACATACAGACTCTTCAAAGATCTTCTCAGTGACATCCAATGACAGGATAAAGGGCAATGGGTACAAGTTAGAACACCATCAGAACCATTGTGAAAACTATCACATGAATTGCCTGGATACCAACCAACTACATTCAAGCCTTGATCAGTCACTGTTTTATTTAAAATTCACCTGTACAATTTCATACCACAACCGAGGAGACAAACCTGTCTTCCTGGACTGCTGCAGTCATTAAACAGACCATTCTTGAAACAAAATTTCCTAAAAACCCACACATTTGTACCAAACAATCCTCAATCCTTATGCACAGATCTGCAATGCATTATCAGCCCCAAATAAATAGAATTCGAGCTGCAATGTTTTATGGGGAAATAAAAAAAACAGCACGGCTTAATTCACCACACATTCCAGAGACAGCTCTTCCAACAGCTCCAATGGCATCATTTCTTCAAAGTGTATTTGGTAGCCAAGGCAGAGACAAGATCTCTGTAAGGAGTATCTGAATCGGATTTGGTCCTTGGGATGCAACAGAGGCGACGGAAAGTGGGCAAACGCAAGAGAAGGTTGTGTGAGAGCCCCACGAAGCTGGAGGACAGCCAGTACAGAGCCATGGACTGCAAGGAGACAAACACCCACTTCAGACTCAAGGAAAACACCACAGTTCTAAGCACTGCATCAGGAACCACAATCAATGGCTACTTCCAGCTACAGAGAAATTTCTCTAACAAAGATTTTCTCTAAAAGTTACAAAGAATTTCTCTAAAAAAAAAAAAAAATCATTCCTCTCAACAGTAACACTTCCACTTTGAAGGTGTTTTTCATTTTCTCAACTCTTCTTGAGGAAAAAAAGTCACCTACACTCAATGAGTTTGTATTAAACCTGCTCAAACTTCTGTATTTCAGACTGTAAGTTGATGCCCAAACAACTAGATCCTTTGGCTTTGCTGAGCACTGCGAAAAATATTCAGAAGCAGAATACCTAGTAGAAATGACAAGTGTTTTAAGAAGATTGTGGAAAGTTTATTAACCTAAAAATCACTCTTATGTTAAGCAAACTTTGGTCTAAATGCCCTTCCACAGTTTTGCTTTTATTTTGGAGATCACAGAAAGGACAGTAACCCTCTTTGAATCCCATTCCAAGACCCAGTTTGCAAAAATGACATTTAGAAACATTAAGTTTCCCCATTCTCTCTCTTTGACAAAAATATTTCAAAGGTAAGAATCTGAACATAGATGAAACACCGTGTTTTAGGGTTCTCTGCAACCCAGCAGCTATCTGGGCTACTTTTCAAGCACAGGAACACACCAGAGTCACAGGTTAAGGGACACACAGTTCGTGTAAGATTCTGCTTACCGAGGGAACTGTCGCAGCAATAGGGATCATCACTACTGACACCACTCGAAAGAAGTTTGTAGCAAACTTCTGGAACCTAGAAGCTCCCATTTTTTGTGAAGAAAAGATCTGAAAGGGGAGAAACACATAGTTACAAACAAGTAATTTTTGAAAGAATGAGGAAAAACAAAACAAAACAAAAAACTATATTGAGGTTTCCTGTAACCCAGCACTCCCATGCTGTAATAATTTGATAACTGGGTAACCTTTTCTTGTAACCCTATAAAAAGAATTACATTTTTCCAACCATCCTGTTTATCCCAGCAATGTACCTCGACTATTAGCAAATTCAAGACACCAAGCAAAACTGGCAAAATCCACGTAGAATCTGGTGCAGTAAGGTCTGTGAACCACAACGTTCCACCTCCTGAAAACTCTTCCTTTACTACAAGAAAGGAGAAAGAAAAGATGGGATTAAGAATGACTTTTCTATCTTTGGGCAAAAGTGAGCCAAGCATTGCATGCAAATAATCTGATTTTCTGGCTAATCTACAGGATAAATGACATTAGTTTTTGGTTCATGAGATCAGATGTCAAAGCAACCCTGGTATTAAACCTAGTGAAAAAAACTTGGGAGATACAAACTGAGACACAGCTCAGCTCACAACAGCTGCTGATCCAGTTAAACCAGTAATAAAAATTACCTTGATCTCAACCATCTTCACAGAAACCAATGAAGAAAATACTACGTACTTTGTGATTTTGAAATAATTGCAATTTTCTCAATAACTAACTTTTCACATTTTCATTCAGGAGAACACACCATGAAGTCATCTCTAGAAAATCAAAATACCTGCAGTTTGATTTTAGAACACCACAAAATCACTTTGACTCTAATACTCCACTTGAAACTTGATGTGGAAGAGAAAAATTAAGAATAATAGTAAACAGGCAATATTATTAAATATTACTTAATCTTACAAACCAGAAAAATCCCACAATTTTTCCTAGTAGCTCCATTTTAAAAAACCAATGTATAATCCCATGTTTGCATGGCTTAACAGAATGCCTCACCTATTTCCCAGAGCTCAGGCCTGCTTTTAAAGAGGCATCCTACGAAGCTCCCAAGAGAAATGGATGTTTCCAACAAAGCTTCTGTAAAAACTAATCAAAAAATGCCTGCTAAGAGTGTGTCTGTTGAGTTTAATCACCTTCTGAGCCCCTGGCACCAACACTGCAGTTGCGTAAAGCGAGGGACACACAGACCCACATTGGAATCTGAACCCACACAAGTAAAGTGGCTTTGAAGGGATGGCAGTTGTCTCGGATGTACAGCTCTGTAATAATCCTCCGTAGGTTTTTCTTGAAGTGGAACCTTTTAGGAAGAAAAAAACAAAGCACCTCTCACCAACCTGGCTTTAAAGTAACTTCTCAGATTCTGAAATAAGATTTCTGCAAGTGTTCCTGGGTGCAACTCTGGAAAACCTGTTAAGTCTTTGACTTCAAACACAGAATCATAGAAAAGTTTAGGTTGGAAGGGACCTTCAAGATCATCAAGTTCCAACCCCCCTGCCATAAGCAGGAACACCTCCCACTGAACCAGGTTGCTCAGTGCCGCATCCAGCCTGGCCTTGAAGACCTCCAGGGATTGAAGGGGCATCCACAACCTCTCTGGGCAACTTCTTCTCAAAACCCTCACAGAAGAGAATTCCTTTCTTATCTCCAGCCTAAATCTCCCCTCTTCCAATTTACATCCATTATTTCTATCCCTTCCATCACATATCCTATTAAAAAGTCCTACCCCTGCCTTTCTGTAGCCCCCTTCAGGTATTGAGAAGCTACTCTGAGATCCCTCCTGAGCCTTCTCTTCACCAAGCTGAACAACCCCAACTCCTTCAGCCTGTCTTCATAAGGCAGTTGCTCCAGCCCTTTGATCATCTTCGTGGCCTCCTCCTCCAACAGCTCAATGTCCTTCTTCTGTTGAGGGCTCCAGTACTGGACACAATACTCCAGGTGGGGCCTCACCAGAGCCAAGTACAAACACAAAATAAGTCAGAGAAGAGATAAGAAAAACTAAAGTTTGGGCAACAGCAGAATCTTTCTGCAAGACTTTCCCCTGCTAAGCAAAAATCTGGAATGGAATTACCCCCTTACCTGGCCACCTTTTCAGACCAGCCCTGTTGCTTTCCACGAACAGCAACTTCATAGTGAAGACGCTCAGCCAGTGTTTTAATCTCAGGCTGCAAATTTTCCAACTGGCTAAAGAAAAGGAAAAAATGTTTATGCACAATTACATGTAACAGCCTCTCCCCATCTGATCCTGTAAAGACATTAAAAAACAACCATACTGGACAAGGCACACATCTGTGGACTTCTTTGATCTTTCAACAAAATAGCCCCATGAAGATGCTAGTGAGAAATAGTTGCAGTAATAACCAAAGATATTATCTCCCCACTAAATTAAATAAATACAGAAATTCAATTTCATATTGTGTTCTAAATAAGTGTCTGGGTGTTCCTGCTCTGGTAGGGGGATTGGACTAGATGATCTCGAGTGCCCTTTCAGTCCCTGATATTCTGTGATCCTGTCTTTGTTCAGGAATTGTGACAAGCTACTTCACTTCATAAACCTTTAACACCACCTCAAAAAGATTTAAAAGACCAAATGTTGGCCCCCAAATAAGCCTGTCAAAGAAACATATCTGCATTTACTATGTGAATTCAGAAGAGCAAAGACACAACTGAGTCCCAAATCAGGTTCAGGTTCTAGATGCTGTGAAGCACCACCCTAAAGTTGGTAAAGAAACAGCACAGAAAAGGGGAATACCTGATCTAATGGAATCACAGGGTTGGAAGGGACCTTTCAAAGGGCATCTAGCCCAACCTCTTGCAGTCAGCAGGGACATCCTCAACTTGCTCAGAGCCTCAGCAAGCCTGGCCTTTAATATCTCCTAGGATGGAGCCTCTATCACTTCTCTGGACAATCTGTGCTTGTTTCTCACCACCCTCTTTGGGAAGAACTTTGCAATGTTCAGTTTAAACCTGCCCTGCTCTAGTTTCAAACCATTTCATACCACTGCACTGCAAAGGCTCCATTCCCACTGTAGGAAGTGCACTGAACCTCTTGAGTAGCTTAAAAACTTTCCTTACTTTTGAGAAAAAATGTGTATTTAGAAACTACTGAAAGCTACCTGTATCTCAAGTTTTTACTGGGGCAGCTTTAGCAAAAAGCTTTGTTTAATCTAACACAACAAATCATAGAAAAATACCTTTCACATGCATCCAACTCAACTCCCTAAACCAACACCATTCCCACAGTTACCACAATAAAAAAAAAATTCTGGAACTGTCTAGATTGAAAGGAAACTTCAACACCATTGAATCCATCCATCAACCTAATGCTGTCGAAGCTACCATGGACAACATGTCCCTCAGTACCATGTCTGTCTGCCTTCTAATATAGAATTATAGAATGGTTTTGGTTGGAAGGGACCTTCAAGATCATCTAGTTCCAAACCCCCTGCCATGGGCAGGGATATCTCCTACTAGACCAGCTTGCTCATCCAGCCTGGTCTTAAGCACTTAAGGAAAAAGTTAAGGGAAAAGGAGGCAAAAGGACAGAGGAAGGAAGGAAAAAGTTAAGCCCCCAACATAAGGAGGATATTGAGCTCTTGAAACGGATACAGAGGAGGGCCAAGAAGATGATCAAAGGGCTGGAGCAACTGCCTTATGAGGACAGGCTGAAGGAGTTGGGGTTGTTCATCCTGGAGAAGAGAAGGCTCAGGGAGGACCTCAGAGTAGCTTCTCAATACCTGAAGGGGGCTACAAAAAGGCTGAGGCAGGACTTTTTAATACGATCCGGGATGGCAGGACTAGGAGTGATGGATGCAAATTGGAAGCAGGAAGACTTAGGCTGGAGATAAGAAAGAAGTTCTTTATGGTGAGGGTGGTGAGACACTGGAAGAGGTTGCCCAGAGAGGTTGTGGATGCCCCCTCAATCCCTGGAGGTGTTTAGGGCCAGGCTGGATGAGGCACTGAGCAACCTGGTATAGTGACAGGTGTCCATGCCCACGGTAGGGACTAGACTACTCCTAAAGTCCCTTCCAAACCAAACCATTCAGCCCCAAAAAACGCTGCCTCCCAAAAAGCACCGCCCTGCCCGCCGCAATCCCGACAGGCAGCCGGGCCCAGCTCAGGCTGAGAAGCAATGGCTGCGCTCCTCCCTTCTTCCTTCCCTCCCTCCCTCCATGCCGGCAACCGGGCACCCACCTTGGCCAGCAGGCGGGCCTGGTGCGCGGCCAGCGGTAAGGTGACGGCGGTGCGGAGCAGTGCGGCGCCGCAGGAGATGGCGGCCCACCACGGCATCCCACAGGCCTCCTGCAGAACCAGCAGCCCCTCCTCTGCCCAGCGCACGGAAGACGACTGCGACAGCCATTCGTACCACCCGCCGGGACCGGAGCCCGAGCCCTGGCCGGTGCTCGCCGCCGACACCGTGAAGGGGCGGCCTCGGGCGACCGCGATGGCTAAGGGCCGGCCCCGCGCCAGTCGCCACATGGCGAACGCCTCAGTCCTGTGGCGGCCTCTCCCCACCGGCACGGGCTCCGCGCATGCGTCGTGCGCGAGGCCGGCGCCGCGGCCGCCATTTTGGGTGCAGGCCGGAAGAAAGACGGAGTCAATTATACGTTTTATATTATTTATATTATAATATTGCTCATTCACAACCTGGGGAGAGGGGAAGCATCTTTCAGCCGCCGATCCTGTCCATCTCACTCGGCTTCCCTCAGAGCACACAGCACCCGGCCTTCATACGCCTTGAATGGAAACAAGGTGCCAGGTCTCAACAGAATATAGCCATAGAATGGTTTGGGGTGGAAAGGACCTTTCTTCATATTTACATCCTTTACTCTTACTCCTTCCATCACACACCCTATTAAAAAGTCCTACGCCAGCCTTTCTGTAGCCCCATTAAAGTCTTTGACTTAAAAAACAGAATCATAGAATAGTTTGGGTTGGAAGGGACCTTAAAGATCATCGGGTTCCACCCCTCTGCCATAGGCAGGGACACCTCCCACTACAGCAGGCTGCTCAGTGCCTCGTCCAGCCTGGCCTTAAACACCTCCAGGGAGGGGACATCCCTTCTCCAGGCTGACACCCACAGTCAGAACCATTCACTTCATTCATATCTTTTTGTATTGGTCAAATAAAAATCATTAAACTTTTTTTTCCCCAATAACAGGGGCATCTAAGGAAAAAAAACCTGAAGCCCACCACCTACTTTGTACAGACAAGACTCCAACAGGCCCCAGATGTTTGCAGAATAAAACCTGGTACCACAAAGGCAACATCCATTCATGCATATGTGGCCACAGTTTTGATTTTTTTTTCTCAAATTTAACAAAATACACAGAAGAACGTGTGCTTTTGCACCCACAGACTTCATGACTGTAATAAGCACGTGATATTTCTCAATATGATTGTTATAGAATAGGAATGTAAATAGCACAGAAGGATTAAGCAAAAAATCCTAGTAGAAAGCAAAGAGTCTTAAATTTAACTAGATGGGCACTATTCCCCATTCACAGCAATTTGCTGAAAGCATTTCAGTAATTTTTCATAGCAGTTTGTCAGTTTGTTGATTATTTTAGAATAAGAATGTAAATAACCCTTAATAATTAAGCAAAAAATCCCAGCAGAAGGCTAAAAGCCTTAAATCCAACTAGATGGACACTAGTCCCCATTCCCAGGAATGTGCTGAAAGCGTTTCAATAATTTTTCTTAGGGGTTTGTCAGTTTGGTACCCTTTTCTCTCTAACCTGTTCTTTACATAATGTATTTCACATCATTAAAGAGCTGAAAAAAGGAGCTTCTATTTAGGGCATCACTGAAAGGCGGAGTACACACAAACCTTCTGTACATCTCACTATTTAAAAGCACTAGGTTTCTTTGCACAAGTGTTTGGTGGTTTTCTGGCTTCCATAAAAGGACAATAATAGGTTTAAAATAACACATGTTAAAATGTTAGCCTTAACAGCAGGGATTTAACACATCCAGTAGATTGCAACCCCCCCTAGACTGCATCTTAGGATCATACCACAAGGGCTGACAGAAAGCAACAAGGAAAAAAAAAAAAAGCTTTCCTTCAGCCTTCCTTCATGCAACCAGCAACAGGTCGCACTGTCCCTCTTCATCCCCCATAAACTCCTAGGTCCACATTAAACCACAAGCACACAACCCATATGAGGATCCTGACCTTGTCTCACATGATCCTCAAGACTTCACATCTCAGTTCTGCAACTCCAAGAAAGTAAAAGTGGAGAAGCTGATTGTGAGGAAATTCTACTTGGATTTTCCCAATACATCTTCTGAGGGGAGTGTCCCAGTTCAGAGCAAGACAGAGTCAACTGGGATCAAAGCCATTTAACTGTGAAATGAGCCTTTTTTTCCTGAAACCTGTTTTTGTCACAGCAGCTCTGCTGAAGCTGCAGGTCAGGAGTCTTGAGTCTTGAAGCAACAAAAAGGTGGATGTTCTGAATAATTTTCATAAGCTAAAGGAAGAAACCAGAGGAACAGAAGCTTTGGAAGCACTAGTGGAACAGAACAGACCTGGCTGCACCAACACAAATGTAGGTATAATCTTTAATAGATGCTGAACCATGTTCAGTTTATCAGGGGATTTCAGACTGGAGATGGCTCCAAATGTGCCAAAAGGATGCTTTTTGCTGAAAAACCTTTCACAGAAGGAAAATGGAAACTGAAAAGCTGGTTTCAACTGGCTTATAAAAAATCTGGAAAAAAACCCCTCTGATAACACCCCTTATTTTTTTATAACATACTTCAATTACACAAGTAGAAAAGTTATGCTTATTAATAGTTTAATGTATGAAGGAAACATCCAGATTTCTGAATATGAAGGTACATATCTCACATTAATTTAAGTCTACATAAAGTAGAGCCTCTATACTGACATATTGAAATTTACTTTCTGCTTAGCCATTTGTTATGTAAACAATTGTACATTTATTTGCCATTCTAAAACTTCAGGATCAAGTTTACATAATTTTGCTAATTTTCTGTGTTTGCTCAGAAGCAGTTTACAGTACTAAAACCAACCAGC
Organism: Turnix velox; assembly: GCA_013400935.1. Classification (NCBI taxonomy): domain Eukaryota; kingdom Metazoa; phylum Chordata; class Aves; order Charadriiformes; family Turnicidae; genus Turnix; species Turnix velox. Next base: position 96,056 of record VZTY01014761.1, on the reverse strand, counting down.
CAAAGAACAGCTTCAACAGAAAGTTATGTCAGGAGAAAAAAAAAAGAAAAAAAGAAAAAAAATAAAGAAAAAGAAAGAAGAAAGGCTAACTAAGTTGAAACGTATTGATGGTGGGGAATGGGCAGTCACAATGTTCACAGGAAAAGTCAGTTAGTAAGTTCTTCTGCAAAAAGCCTACACACTTCAGTCAAGCACATCAGTAGAATGATCTGGGAGCACATAAACTGTTTCTGCCATTTGTGTTTTTTCCTCCACAAAAAAAGGAATCTCCAGGCTTGCAACATTGATCCCACTCAGCCAAGCTGGTTCATATGCACGCTGTTCATGTGAGGTGTCCAAGTTCCAGTCCACACCTGCAAGAGAAAACTTCAGTTAATGCCACACTTTGGGGACAGCTCAATACAGTTCAGAAATCAAAATGACAACACAGCCATGAACCTACACTGTGCTCCTTTCAGCATTTGTTTTATCTTGCTAATTTCACTCTTTCTGCCTGTACTTTCATCAGCTTGCCTAAAAGGTCCATCATCTTCCTTTAAATTTAATGCAAAAAACATTTTCACCCAGTCTGATTGCCTTCCTTCACAGCAAAATCAAAGAGAATTTGGCACTATTCATGCTCATTAGTTCCTCCATCACAGCAACACTGATGTGATGTAGACATATTCTACTGTTCCACATTAGAAATGTATCCTTCAGACCTGCAGAAATAAGCACTTTCTCTAAACACACCAGATCTGATAACAAGGAGGATTGAGAGGTCTCTGTATGTGTCCAATATTATTTGCTTTAAGGAAAAAAAAAGCATCTCTTTACTCTAGCAAATTTAGACAATTGATATCTTGATTTTTGGCTCCTTGAATTATTCCCCCCAACACTAATACCAGACACCCTAAGCTCAGGGGAAATCCAGGAATAACAAACAAAGCCTTCTTTAGGGGACAAATTTTCCAGTTTGCAGCCTAGATGTTTCTCCAGCTAGTTAAGGCCAGAAATTACCTTAACTAAATAACATCATAACAGAACTCACTGCACAATTCCAAATAAACATGGGATATAACAGCAGCTACAATACTAGTTGCTCACCGAGTATGGAACAAGAGGTTCAGAGGAAGAAAATCCCTATGCCTGATGGCGTTTTCCCTTTTTGGGAAGGGAAAGGTTACCCAACAGCAAATAAATGAAAAGAAAATGGCTTATGTTTCCCAAAAGCAGAATAGCACAGAAACAAATCATGTATAATGCACGGGATTGCAACTCTTGTATCCAGGCTTGCCTACAACATCATCAAGAAATAGATGATGTAGTAATTAAGCAGGAATCCAATTAAATAGGCATCTTATCTGGGATGATAGGGAAGAAAGCTTCCCAATTTTGAAGGCCAAACATGCTGGCAGAAGTCACTAGCAGCACACTCATTTGAACTGCATTCAACAAGCGATGCCAATTTCTTTCTGGGACAACTTAAACTTGTTCTTGGAGAGATGACCAACATAAGAAGTCAGTAGGGCAGGTAGGTACAGCCTTAGTAAAAAGCTAACTTCAGACTTAAGTTAAAACAAAAATGCAAATCTAAAAATTGAAAAAGATTACCGTCTGAGGCCCGTTATTCTCTGTGGAATTTGAAACCATCTTTATCAGCGAGTTCCAAGATGGGTCAGCAGCATGAGGCCCGTTAAATATAGGGCCTCCAGTACCATCTGCGATGGGGGCTACAGGGGGCATCATTGCATTCCCATACACAGAAAAAGGCATACCCTATGGGGGAGGAAAAAAAGCAAGAATCAGTATTTATTCATAAACACTGCTAATTCTTGATGATCTTTAAGGTCCCTTCCAACCCAAACTATTCTATGATTCTGCACATACAGAAAGAACAAATTATTATTTGTGTTAAAGAAACTCTATCTTAAAGCAGTGAAGTAATTTAAGTATATGCATAAAAGAATTTTCTTATCATGAACAAGTTACTTCTTATTAGATCACATCCTAGAGTTGGAAGGGACCTTTAAAGGGGATCCAGTTTAACCCCCCTGCAGTGAGCAGGGATATCCTGCACTACAACAGGTTGCTCAGAGCCTCAGCAAGCCTGGTCCTGAATGTCTCCAGGGATGCGAGATGTCTCCATCACCTCNGGCTGAACAGCCCCAGCTCTCTCAGCCTGTAGGTGAGGTGCTCCAGCCCCCAAATCCTCCTCATGGCCCTGCAGGCTTCATTAGGGTTAGTGTTTCAGCTTCTACATGCACAGTGCAAGACACCCAGTGCTGTTCACCCATCCCACACACCGACATGGAAATCAGGCAAGTCCCAGAAGGCCATTCATTACCCCAACTTTTGGGAAATCCATGTATCCTGCAGGAACGGGCTGATGGAATGTACCAGAAGGCGTCACAATTCCCGTGCTGTCTCTCTCCATGGCTTGGTGTGAGAATACCCCTGGGTCTGACATGGGCCTGTGGATGACGTGGCTCCCCATCCCGCTGTGACACCAGTCCACTTTATCTACAGGCACAGATGACAGGGCAATAGCATTAGGGGTGACACCAGACACACCGACAAAGTGACTTCTGTTCAGGTTGCAGGTCCCGAGCATTGAAACATCCAAGAGGATAAGGTGGAGAGCATCAGAAACTGCACATGAAATTACCCTACAGCAGGAACTCTGAGCCAGAGTCAAGTTCTGAGCAGTTACACACAACCCAAACATAACTTCTACTACTTTCTTTTACATGAAAGGGAAAGCTGGCATTTTCCCTCATCCAAAAAAACCCGAATTCCTTCCTTGTGCTGTGAAATGGGAAGGTATCCTTATGTAAACTATGAATAGAATTTGCTCCTCTTCATTACCATTTACTCAAGAATTATTTAATGAACTAAGACAGAGAAATACTTTGGAAAAGCAAAATGAAAAAGTGGCCAGCTGGAGATGCACGTTCATGTCCTGAGGCAGCTTGGTATTGACACTCCATTTGGACTTCAGACATCAAGAAAGTATTTTTTTCAAAATAAAACATATGGAAATTATATATGTAAGGGCACTGAGGAATGCAGAAACACCTCAGAAGCTATCCTTCTGAGCCAACATCATTCCAAACGGAATAATAAAAAAAAATTGTATTAAGTTTTTTCATGAATTTTGAAATACTGAATCCTATGGGACTACAGGAGAACCAAGAGCCCTGCATTATTAAATGCAAATGGTGTGACCATAAAAAAACCCTCAAATGTGCAACAATGCCATTAGTAAAAACAAATGCATAATCCTCAGCACAAAAAGCAAAGTGAAATAACTATGAACTTCTACTGAATAATCTTTTTATCAACAGAAAGAAAATTCAGTTATCCTGAGGTTTCCCCTCTTCTTGCTAAATCACACAATCCTCACCCAGTTAATTCCCATAAACACCATAATTTCATTTTCCCTGGTATTTTTTGCTTCCAGGTAACAAAGCTGGTGTCTCAGAACCCCTGAGGTTTTCCAAGACCTTGTTATATCCCAATGATATAACAGCAAGGCAGAGATAAGTCCCTGTTCCAACTTCTTCTTCAAGAGGCAACCCCATTCTGAGCTGAATAATCAAAATGTGCCTACTTTCTCAGGCACTCACATCTGCAACCTCCTTCAGCTCTAAAGGCAAATGAGGAAAACCCAATATTGTGACCAACTGTGAACAAAGTGACATCAATTAACATCACATACCTTGATTGCCACCTATACCTTCGAAGGACCAGATCCCACTGTGTCCCACTGGAGCGGCTAAATTGCTCCCAATAACAGATGGGGTGGAAGTTCCAGTTTGTCTAATACGTGCAGACCGTTCGGTTCCAATGGGGACAGGAACTTTTCTGTCCTGAGAAACAGGATTGGATTTTTCTGATCCCAAGGACACGGCTGAAGGGGTGGGAGATGGCGCTCGGACTCCAGAAGACACCGACTGAGCAGGCGACTCTGCAAGAAGAGCACTTAGTAATGGCAGCTGGGTCCTATCAGGTCACCCCACCAACCATCCTTTAATGTCTTTTAAGTTTTAAAGTCCAGCCATGCATGGAAAAAAAAGTGTCAAAAGTTACTATCATGCCATTATTCATACAAACATTTCAATGCTTTTACTTTTCCAACCCTCACAGCAAAGAAGTTCCTCCTCATGTTGAGACAGAACTTCCCATGTTCTAATTTGTGCCCTTTGACTCTTGCCCTGTCACTGGGCACCACTCAACACAGACTTGCCCCATCCTCCTGATACCTGACCTTTAAGTATTTGTGAACATTGATCAGATCCTCCTAAGCCTTCTCTTTTCCAGAGTGCAAACCAAGTCCCTCAGCCTTTCTTCATCAGAGAGATGTTCTAGTCCCTCTCATAATCTGTGTGCACATTTGAGGTACCTTCTCCAGTAGTTCCCTGTCCTCCTCAAACTGGGAAGCCAGGAACTGGACCCAGTGCAGCCTCCCCAGAGGCTGCAGAGGATGACCTCCACCCACCTGCTTGCCACATTCGCCACACTCAAGTTTCTGTGGCCTAGAGATGGGATTAACAGCAAGGTTTTACCAGGACATTATCTGCAAGGTCACCTGTCCTCCTTTCTCCAGCCTCTGGTACCCTGATGGGTTAAAATCTCACTGGTCATGGAGGATATGCCAATGGCAGGGGGGTTGGAACTGGATGATCTTTAAGGTCTCTTCCAACCTAAACTATTTCTATGATTTCATAACATGATTGTAGTGCCCCATCAGCTCATCAACTGGAAATACACAGCAACTGATGAAAACAGATAGTTCCAGATCTTAACTAAACACTACTGTGTATCAGAAGTAGCCCATTTGAGGATAACATTCAAAAGCATAGACTGAAATAAACCCATGTTGTTGGCTTGGGTTGTTTTTGCTGTTTCCCCTCCACTCTAATCCTGATTTGTCCTAAGGGAGTGGAGGTTTGTGGCTTTTGTTTGTCTTCATTTTCACCAATGTAACAGACTAACTTGCTAACCTGAATAAACCAACACTCAACAGTTTGTTTGTTTCTCACACAAAAAACTCCACTACACAGACAAAACGGCCAGAACTGAATGTGGAGGAAGGTACCAGAACTTGCCCCAAATATATTCCCCTGAATACACCATACAGTTCTATTTTACAGGCATCACAAAAACTAAGCGAGATACCACTGTCTAGCTAACTTCAGTAAAACATCAATACAAAGGCTTACACAACTTACACATGAAATATTACCTTTGTAAAATTAACCCTTCCCCCCCTGAAAAACTTTCTTTGCAAACCAAACAACCCCAAAAAACTTTCATCGCACACCCAACTACCCCAACAAACTTTCACTGCAAAACAAACATCCCCAAAAAAACCTTCATTGCAAACCAAACAAACCCAAAAAACTTTCTTTGCAAACCAAACAACCCCAAAAAACTTTCACTGCAAACCTAACAACCCCAAAAAACTTTCATCGCACACCCAACTACCCCAACAAACTTTCACTGCAAAACAAACATCCCCAAAAAAACCTTCATTGCAAACCAAACAAACCCAAAAAACTTTCTTTGCAAACCAAACTAGACTAAAATTGTCAGTGTGCATGAGGGCAATCTATCACACAACATAGAATCACAGGGTTGGAAGGGACCTTCTTCAAAGGTCACCTAGATCCAACTCCCTGTAGTGAGCAGAGACATCCTGCACTAGATCAGGTTGCTCAGAGCCTCAGCAAGCCTGGCCCTGAATGTCACCAGGGATGGAGCCTTCCCTACCTCTCTGGGCAACCTGTTCTGGTGTATCACCACCCTCAATGGAGAAAAACTTCTTCCTAAGACTCAATCTAGCCCTGCCCTGCTCTAGGTTCAAAGCACTGCCCTTCATCCTACTGCTACATGCCCTAGCAGATAGCCCCTCCCCAGATTTTCTGTAGGCAAACACCTCCTCAAGGACTTTCCCTCTGAGTGGAACTCACCGTTTGATGCTGATGAACATGGAGGCAACAAACTAAGAGGGGAAAAATGCTGTCTGTTGAAATTAGCAGCTGTGGGGGCTCCGCCAAGAGGTGTCCCCGGCGCGTACATCTGACCTCCTGAGAGGTTGGAGGCAAAATTACCCAGGTGCGTGGAGGAAGGTGTTACAGAAGCATAGGGTGAATCCATACTGACAATACCTAGGAGAGAAACCAGCAGGGAGTCACACCCAGGCACTCCCAAGGTCTCTATGACAAGGTGGAGCATATCAGGCAAATAATCAAGGGAGAAGGAAAAGTTTCATCCCATCAGTTGTTGGCATGTGTGTTACTGTTTCCTAAAGAGAGCTGTTAAGTCTTGAGCTTCAGACTCTACAAATCTTAACAACCTGCAGCAGTTGAGCTGTGTATGTAAATCACGAATGATTCTTACCATGCAGGCACTTTAAATTGAAAGAAATAATACATGTTCTCATATAATTAGATGTTAGAAATTTAACTGAGCATAGTACTAACCTGCAATTTAAATTCTGTAAGCTTGGAAAACATCTTTCTGCATCAAGAATGGAATAAATACTACTAAAGATTTAAAGACTTGCCCTGTTTTTCATTTTAAAGAAAGTCTATGTATCTGATGAACACTGAGGATATTAAGGAAGCCCATTATTCCTTCATTGCTGTTGAATTTGTATTTTTTCCTGATTGTAAAGCACATGATGAAAGACTTTGATTTATAATTTCACTGCAAAACCCTGTGTTGAGTGTGCCAAAGCCAGAATGATAAGAATTGCATTAAGCTGACAAAATTCACCTACGCAACAACATGATATTCAAAAAGTAAGAAAAAAAACCCAAACCAAAACTGTTTTATCTCTCAACTCCTAAACAACTCACAGGTCTTATCAAAACAAGCCCAGATGGTACAGCCTGTGTGCGTATGCCTCATGAAAGCCACAGAAGAAGCTCCACGAGAACTCCCTAGCCTTGGTGCAGAAAGCTGAACACACAGAACTCTGGCAGACATAAGTTTTCTTGCTCAAATGCAATAGTTAAGAGAACACACCTTTTGTTACACGTTCAGAAGAAAACATTTTTTTTATAATTCTACTGGTTTAAAGATGCTCCAGCCTCAGCCTTGGGCTATCGAATGAGTTATCCCAAACTGGAATAGTTACTAGTTGGTGATAGGGAAGTGAGGTACAAATAACAGTGAAGTGTTTTATTATCTCAGCTGTTGCTGAAGAGTAGAATGGAATGGCAGAAAGAATGCCTCAGCTTGACCTTTATCAAATTCAATCAGCTGTAAGATTGTCAACAGACTTGGTAAGTGGCATTTAAAAGGAAGCTGAACTAAGTTTTTCTTAGAGAATCAAGAATAAGGTGCTCTCCAGCATCCTTTTGTTGCAGGGCACATGTAAATTTAAAGTCTTACATGTTCAAAGAAAAGTAACCACTTCAAGCTGGTTAAACATAAATGTCAAGGTGTGAAAGCAAAACAGAGACTTACCTGAGGGACTTGGAGCTGGCCTCTGTAATGGTGGTCTAAAACCCGGGGCTTTGGAAGTATCAGACTGATGTAAAGGATCTGAATTTGGCAAAAAGGATGACTTTCCTGATAGCATAGATTCTGGCGCCGTCTGAGATGACACGACGGAACCACCCCAAAAGGCATGAGCAGATGCAGGACTGTTCTCAAACAAGGTACTAAAGGGCCCAAAGGGTAAAGGAGCACTGAAATTGTTACTCATAGGCTTGTTGGCCGGGTGGGCTGAATTCTGAGAAGCACTTTGTGTACTTAAGGTAGAAGGAAGCTGCACCGAAGAAGGAACGCTGTGGGGCCTTTTGATGTGGTTAACGTTGAGGACTGCCACAGAGGAATTCTGCACAGGAGCTGGATTCTTATGGATGCTGCCAGTTCCGTGGACAGGCGGTCTAATGGCAGGGGTTTCCATCTTGGCTGCAGGCTGAGAAGACCCCATGGATGTCTGAGTCATAGGGTAAGTCATGGGGGCATTTGTTGGACCCGCCACAGGAGCAGCCGAGCTGGTCGCCGCTAAATTTGGAGGCACAACCATGCGAGGATCTGGTACGGGAACCTGAGGTTGCTGAAGAGGCGGCCGTGCCTCTTGCAGAGGAGCTCCTGGAGGCTGCTGATGAGCTGGGTGGGTAGATGAGCTGCCTGTACCAGAAATGGGCTGCCTACTGCTGGTCGAGCTGCTGGTTTCCACGGCGGGCGGGCTACCTGCTTCTGGATCAGAGGAAGGTGCACCTTTATTGGGAGAAGTCGCCGCGCAGTCGGAAGGACTGCTCCTGGAAACACCCGCTGGCTGCGCAGGAGGAGAAGGAGATGATGGGGAAGATGCAGGGTAGTGTTCTTTGGCAGTAGGAATCGGGTAGGTGGTGCTTGTAGGTGCTGTGCTTGTGTTGCTTGCTGTGGTTGTCACCGTGGTGGTTGTGGCGTTCGACGTCTTCACCACCGTGACGAAAAGCTGTCTTCGGACCGAAGGTGAACTGGGGCTGCCGTTTGCAGAAGAACCAGGCACGGTAGAAGCCACTGAGCTCGTGGTAGCTGATGGGCTAGTTGTCAAAGAGCTTGCTGGATTCACCTGAGAACTACTGCTGTTCTGACTGTTATGGCGAGGCACCATGTGAGGTTTCGGGGAGCTGGTCGCTCTGGCGGGGCTCAAGGGCCGAACAGGAAATGGACCCCAGGTGGACTGAGCTGGTGGGAAAGTACCTCCAAAGTGTGTCATGGGCAACCGAGGCGGACGGATCTGCTGGAAAGTCTGAGCAGCCAGTAAAGCGTGTGCAAACTGCGGAGGAGGATATGCTAAGGGAAGAGAAACTTGGAAACCAGGTCGCACGTTGTTCACTGGGTTCTTGATGGTTTTGTGAGTAGATGCTGAAGAAATCGCAGGCACAGTGAGCGCAGAGGCAGTCTGAGATGTCGATGAAGCAGCTACAGTGGTGACTTTGATGCCCACAAGAGAACTGTTAGCAGCTGTAGTGGCGGCAGGCGCTGACGACCCTATTTTGGAGTTTGCAGATGAACTTTTCAAACGGTTCTTTGGAATAAGCTCATCGATTTCTTTATCTGGATCTTTAATCAGAGCGTTGATCAACTGCGTGGCCTGTCTTGTCGATTCTGTGCCACCCCTACAGAGGGGGAAGGGAAAAGGAAAGAACATTTAAAGCATTTACATACATGAAGGGGGCCTCTAGAAAGACTGGGGTAGAACGTTTTAATAGGATATGTGATGGAAGAACTAGAAATAATGGATGCAAATTGGAAGAGGGGAGATTCAGGTTAGATATAAGAAAGAAGTTCTTTAGGGTGAGGGTAGTGAAACACTGGGACAGCTTGCCCAGTGAGGTTGTGGATGCCTCCTCTCTGGAGGTGTTTAAGGCCAGACTAGACAAGGCATTGAGCAACCTGATCTAGTGGGAAGTGTCCTTGCCTATGGAAAGGGGGTTGGAACTTGATGATCTTTAAGGTCGCTTCCAACCCAAACTATTCTAGGATTCTATGATTCTAGCCAAGTACCACCAACACAGTGCCCAGCCCACCTTCTGTCACACTAAAGCAAACAGAAAAGTAACTGAGCTTGGCATGCTCTTGCAGCCAATGATTATTTAAGAAGCTCAAGGTGAAAACTCTTTGCTCCTGAAGAACAGTGAGCAGATACAATGGGCACAAAGGCAGTCCAAGACGTTGATGAAGCAGCTGCAGTGGTCATTTTGATGCCCACGAGAGAACAATAAGCAGCTGTAGTGCTGGTAGGTGCTGATGACCCTATTTTGGATTTAGATGTGGCTAAATATGTATGCATATTTAGGAAAGCAATCTAACTCTATGTACAGAACACTAAAATTTGTACTAGATGACCCTCTTGAGGTCCCTTTCCAATCCCTCTCATTCTGTGATCCTGTTTATGCTCCATCGTTATCTCAAGTCATCCTCTGCACACAGGCAATAGTACCAAATGGCAGTTGTTCAGGGTTTCCCCAACGCATTAACCTCCCCATCACAAAGAACTGTCTCAACAGGATCTTTTCATGGACAATGAGATAGAGTCATTGCATTTTGCCATGCAGGAAAGTATTCTACAAAAATAATTGCCAACAGAATCAAGCAGCCTGCTTACCTTATCGTTATTATTCTATCTCCAGTTTTGTCCTTCTGTTTGTCAATGTCTATGTGTGCTCCTGTGCACTCCCGTATTGCATTGATGTTACACCCCCCTCTGCCAATAACTCTGGAAATGACAGTTGATGGAACGGAAACCTTCTTGGATCTGCACAGAAAAAGAAACAATATTAACAGGGAAATGCTTGCACAGTGAAGCAGTGAGCAGATTGGGCCAAATAATGTTAAAATTCATGTATTTTGAGAATGTTTTGTTTACCTTCTCACAACTTCCTTCCATCCTTCTTCCCTCTTCTGCCCACGTTTAGGGCTAGCAATGGTTAGCTTCCCATTTGGAGAAGAAAGAGGAGAAGGACCAGACTTTGTGCAAGTAGACAAGGAATTACTTGTCACTTCACTTATAACTTCAGACAACCTTTAAAAGAAAAATGAAAATGCCGTCATTATGCAATCAGAAAAAAAGGAAGGACTGGCTGCCATTTCACCCATTTCTCAGCCTCCTCAACTGATCTTTCTGTTTTAGCACCACAGCAATATATCATTAAGAAGCTGCCTGAATTGAGAAGCTTACATTTTAAAATAGAATCATAGAATGGTTGGGTTGGAAGGGACCTTAAAGATCATCTAATTCCTGCCATGGGCAGGGACATGCTGCACTAGATCAGGTTGCTTGATGTCTCATCCAGACCATCCTTGGACGTCTCCAGGGATGGGGACTCCACAGGCCTCACACAGGGCAACAACCACCTATAAGTGATATTCATGGTGAAAACAACTTACTTTATGGATGATTTGCCGGTGACTGCTTTCCTCTCATCCTTCAGACAAGTGACAAGAACAGATGGCTGCTTTTTGTTGTTCTGTGTGTTAGTGACAGCCGTGGAAGAATGATTGTCACTTTTGTGGCTGCTGTTGCTATTGCTGCTCTCATCGCTGCAGCTGGAAATCCTCATATTGTCACTGTCACCACTCTCACTAGTACTGCTGCTCTTCGATTCACCATTCACCTTCTCTGGTTGGCTGTAGGAAATGGGGAGCTGATCATCAAATATAATCTGAACGTTGTCAGGGGTGACTTTGTTTTTCCTGTTTTTCCTTTTGGAGCTCGTGGTGGTGATGGTGTTATTCCTCTTCCCATGGGAACCTGCTAATGTTGTCCAAGTTGCTGATATACCTATGGTGGTTGTAGTGGTAGCACTAGGAGGCTCCATTGGGACCTCTGGAGAATCTAAGAGTGAAAAAAAAACAAACCAGGGTTAATGTATCATGCAGACATCTTTAATATATATCCCATACATTGAGCCTCTCCCCTTGTTTATCAGAACTCATACAAGATCTCATCCTTTCCTTGGCAGAAGCAGCTTGACAATTGGGAAACTGAATCCAGGCAAGGAAAGACAGACATAAGTAATTAGAGGTCATAAACAAGCATGAGAAATAAAACAAAACTGTCGTGCCTTGTCTTTTAGCATATCAAGAGTGGGGGAACAATCAGAAATGCATTTCCCAGTGTATCATATAAAAGAGGAAGAGAACGATATGCATATGGAATTCCCCTGTTGCCATATTTTTCACTTAATCACCATCATTCTGTCTGTGAGATTAAAAACAAAATCAGCCAAAAAAAATTAATCTACCTGGTCTAAAAGTATTGACATCTGGAAGAAAATAAAAAAACTAAACCCAAGCCAACACTATCTCCATGGTAAATGTAACCCATAAGATTCACTGAAAGTGCTGGCACCAGGTCCTTGTCAGAGGAAAATACAGAAAAAGCCATCAAGGTAGTCTACAGGCTTAGCAAAAAAAGGGAGTAAAAGGAAAGCAAATAAGCAATTATTTAAAACCACCTTCAGCTTTTAGCTTCTCTTTCTCCTGAGCAGCTTGAAGTTCAAAATTCTCTTTATTTTTCGCTTCTATCTCTTCTAGTTTTCGCCTCTGCTCCTCTTTCTTCTTCCTCCTCTTTTCCTTTCTTTTTTCTCTTTTGGCAGCCAAAGCCAGCCTTCTGCTTTCTTCTCTTAGCTGCAAGTCAAACACATGGAGCAGTATTACAAGGTGCCCCACACTTTCAAGGAATGCAAAAATTTCTTCGGAAGTTGAACTTGCATTTTAGACTAAAATATTAAAAAAAAAACAAAATACAGAAGCTTAAATTCTCTATAATCCATCTTTTCACGCATTTCCTTCTCCCAAGGAGACTTCACTCATTTTCACAGAAGACTACCGTATGAACAGAGAATGGAAACTCAGTAAAATTAAGTCAGATTTTTCTGCGATAAATTTTCAGTATTCTTTGTGCTACCCCCGTGAGTCTCAGTGGTAGAGTCCAAAAAACATTCACCTCCCTTTCAAAGATTAGAATAAGGAATGGTTCCACAGAATCACAGAATATCAGGGATTGGAAGGGACCTCAAGAGATCATCTAATCCAAACCCCATGTTGGAACAGGAACACCTAAACCAGCTCACATCCAGATGGGTTTTGAATGCCTCCAGAAAAGAAGACCTCACAACCTTTCTGGGCAGCCTGTGCCACTGTTGTGACCCTCATGGGAAAGAAGTTTCTCATATTTCTGTGGAACCTCCCGTGTTCTAGCTTGCACCCACTGCCCTGAGTCCTGTCGTTGGAGTTCACTGAGAAGAGCCTGGCTCCATACTCCTGACACTCACCCTTTCCAAATTTATAGACATTAATGAGGTCACCCCTCAATGTCCTCCTCTCCAAGCTAAAGAGACTCAGCTCCCTCAGCCATTCCAACTAATCTGAATATAAAGCTTGTGCATACTTATGGGTTTGATTTTCCCACTGGTCTTCTACTATAGCCCTATGGTTTCTCATAACATTATTCCCAATGTTCTTAAATTTAAGTACATGTTCTTAAATCAAAGACACAAAACAGGATCAAGACCTGAAATCCATATCAATATGACTAGAAAATGACCACCTATCATGCACTGGACAAAAAACTGCACTCAGAAATCCTTTCTTTGGTCCCATATTATTTCCAGGGAAATACAGTTCTGAGTTTCTTGATCCAATTTATCTTGAATAACAGCCAAAGTGAAGGTCAAAGATCACCTGAACGCCCATTTATAGACAGTCCAATTTTGGTTATTACACACCCTCCTATACCAACCTTACAAGCATGAGGGATCACGAAACGGGAAATTCATCAAGTAAGTATTCACAGCCCTAAACTCTTTCAAATTTCACCAATCTTCTAAGCCTGAAGGATTGTGAAATGGGTAATTTAACCAGTAAATATTCACAGCCCTAAACTTCTTGAAATTTCACCTATTTCACCAGTCTTATAAGCCCGAGGGATCGTGAAATGGAAAATTTATCAAATACTAATAGCCCTAAATTCTTTGAAATTTTATCAATTTCACCTGTCTAATAAGAATGAGGGATCATGAAATGGGAAATTTATCAAATAAATATTCACAGCCCTAAACTCTTGCAAATTTCACCAATTTTCTAAGCCTGAGGGATTGTGAAATAGGAAATTTATCCAATAAACATTCACAGCCCTAAAAACTCTTTGAACTTGCCTTCTCCAGGTCCAGTTCCTCTAGGAGGATGCTCGCATTTTTGTTGGCCTCAGCAGCTTGTCTATCTTTGGCTTGAACAATTGACTCCATGCACAGGTGGCATTTTTTCAGCATCTCCTAAAGTGAAAAAAGAAGACAGTAAATGACAATAAAGCAGCTTTTACCCATTTCTGACTGAAGATAAAACAGTAACACAGTCTGCACAGGGAAAGAGCAGCAGTCCACTTAATACACTGCAAGAAATCATTTGACTGTCAATATTTTCTAGTATAAACTTCCTAAAAAAAAGCTTTGTGTCTTCATACCTAAAGCCACACACCGCCTTCAGGACAAGTTCATTCTGTATTACCTCCACCCCACTGCAAAAGCCACCATAAATTCAATGCAAATAAGCTCACTGGGAAAAAAAGTGGAGCACAGTAAGGTATGGAGTGGGAGAAAACTTGAAAATAAGCAAAACTAACAAATAAACACCACATTTACTACTGTTCTGATAGCACTGAGGAGCACGAAGTTAAGGAAAAATTCCACCAGGACTTATTCTTGGGCCATCATTGATTCAGAGTTGCTCCTTCTCAAACACAATTATTCCTACAATCTTTACCTTATCAGTAATTGTTGCTATGTATCTCATGCACTCCGAGTCTGATGGGAACTGGTTCACTTCTTTCACTAGGTAGCGCACCACTTTTACATGGCCCTGGAAAAGAAATTTCAAGGATGACCTTTTTTTATCAGGCCAGCTGTTAAGCAACACTTCAGCCCAAGTACTCACTGCAAAATATTTATTTCCACCTCCTTGGCATGATGCTTTCAACAGGGATTCTTTTTTTGCATTTTTGTTGTTGTTGTTGTTTGGGGCTCTGTTTGGTTGGGTTTTTTTAATGTTTTCCACCTCCTAAACTTGTGAGATACATTTCTCAAGCATTTAGGATGGAATAGAAGGCAAATTAGACACAATCTGTAGAAAATTACCTTAATTCTAGCCACTCTTGGATATACCTCTGTCTTTTTGTTACAAATTCTCAGCTCTGGCAAATGAAGAGGATCCTACATTCATTAGCAATTTCTCAAGCACAGCAGAACTCTAACCACACTCCTAAAAATAATTCTCTCTATAGTCCAATGGAGTTAAACCACATTTTCTTGTACATTTTTTTAGAGGAATGCTGAGCCTTTCTTTCATAAAATTTCCCCCAGGTTCTATCACATGTTCCTCTTCTCTGCACAAATATGCTGCCATTTTTGCCTCTCAAAACATCCTGAAGAACTTCAGTGAAGTGCCCACAAAGCAAACTGCAACTAGGCTCTAACACTGATATTATACATACCTACTTTTGAAGATTTAATGCCAAGGATCAAAATTAGTTGGTATATTTTTAAATATGTAGTTCCAGTTTTCCAAGAACCACGTAAGAGCAAAGTTAAACATCAAGTTTTACCTTTCGAAAGGCAGCCATAAGGGGAGTTATTTTCCTGTTATCAGCAGCATCCACATCAGCCCCAGCCTGAACCAAGAGTTGGACAACATCAAGGTGGCCTCCATTTGCTGCCAGCCACAGGGGAGTGTTCCCCTTCTTGTTGCGCACATCGATGTGAGCTCCTCTGCAGAAACAAAACACTTCCCATCACAACTCTGTATCACATTTCCACTTCATGCATCAACTAGACAGGCAGCACAAAGACAAGAGGGTAAAATTCCATGCTCAATTTTGTGTGAAATGAATGCAGCCTAAAACCATTTTTTAAAATACTCCAAATTCATGCTGTCTGTCAGGCATCTCTGGAGCTTCTTGACGTACTTCATTAATTCCATCCATTGGTATACAGTAGAATTGCAAAGTTAGAAGGGACCTTCAAAATTTTAATAGGATATGTGATGGAAGGACTAGGAATAACAGATGTAAATTGGAAGTGGGGAGATTCAGGCTAGATATAAGAAAGAAATTCTTTACTGTAAGGGTGGTGAAACACTGGAACATGTTGCCAAGAGCGTTGTGGATGCCCCCTCAATCCCTGGAGGTGTTTAAGGCCAGGCTGGATGAGTCACTGAGCAACCTGGTCTGGTGGTAGGTGTCCCTGCCTATGGCAGGGGGGTTGGAACTAGATGATCTTTCAGGTCCCTTCCAATCCAAACTATTCTATGTCTGTTTGGTACACATCTTCTGTTGAAGACTTAACACCATCACCTGTAATGGCTGCATATCATGATCTTGAGTACCACCCATTTTGCAAATAATTATTTGTAACATACCACATATTTTGCAAATAATTATTTCTAACATTCAACGGGACAGAAAATAAAAGACAATTCAGTTAATTTGGACAAAAACAATGAAGAGAACTTTGCTTGGTCCGTTTTCATTAACAGTAATGCTCAATAGCCACAGAACCTTTCTAATTTCTCAGTGCACTCTACAGTGTGGGAAATACTAGGGTGTATTAGAAAACATCAGCCTAAGAAAGGCAACATTTAAGACATTTCTCTCCATGTAGCACTTGCAAAGACAGTACCTGCTAATGAGCAGCTCACAGAATTTGTAGTGCCCTTTGTCTGCGGCAATGGTTAAAGCTGTATCTCTTGAGGAAGGGACCGGAGGAGCGTTTACATCTGCACCTTTGTCCAGCAGAACTCTGCCCACTTCTGCATAGCCACCAGAAGCTGCTTCCATCAGAGGTGTCAGGCCAGTCTAAATGCAAGGAAGTGGGGAAAACCAACAATCAGTTGGAGTTGGGTGCATTTTACTGGAGAACCAGGGTTAATTTCACTTTCCATTCACTTATTTCTAGTTCAGTTTTGGCATGCAGATTCCAGTTGTCACCTTGTGCTGGGAAGCACACAAAGAGTGACTCAAAACCCATTTCTCTGGAGATTAATTAAGAGTTTGTAAGAATCCCTTATGTTATATGATGAACTCTAACCCCCAAAACATCAGCATTAAAGTGCAGCCTTTATCCTTCTTTGCAATGTATGGTTTGGCTCAGTCAATCGAACCAGAGAAATTAACTTGCACTGAAGGCAAGAAAATCATCAGATGATCAGAGAAAAGTGATGACTAAGAGTATCTCTTTTAGGACATTCATTCTGCTGCTTGTTCCTCACCTTAGCTCGATGTTCTACATTAGCTTTTCGATCAAGCAAGAGGCTGACCACCTCAGTCCTCCCCTGGAAACATGCCAGGGTCAGAGCTGTGTTCCTGTTGGTCTCTATCTGGGCATTTATATCAGAGCCCATGTCCAGCAACAGCTTGACAGCAGCAGTGTGCCCATTCATGGCTGCCAACATTAAGGGAGAAATGCCCAATTTGCTACCAGTTCTGAAAGAGAAAAAACACTCCATAAACCATAATGTTTCTGAAATGGCTTTAACAAGGCTGGGTGCCTCATCAAGATCAAAACATCAGCCATAAATAAAGGAAACCACAAGACATCTCTTTTAAGTATTGAAACTTTTCTTTAGTCTTCAGCTTGTGCAGGGCACAGCCAAGCTATTTTCTGATTCTCAGTGGATGCAAACACCCTACAGATGTGCATCTTCATGAGAAAAAGCAGGAAAATCAAAGAGAAATACAAACACACATACTTTCTTCACTAATTCAATCAGTGGGTCATCCAGAACTCGAGGATTCCTGTCCCTGACAAAGAAGACTAATCATAAGCTACAAGAAAAAAAAAAATTACAAAAATCCAGAAAGGGAGATGGAGGTTAAAAGTACAAGAAACACAGAGCACAAACCTTCTAACTCATGGGTTACATTGGTGGTGATCAGGTAAGAATGAAATCCTTATGGAAAGGGCAAAAACTAAGCATACTATAAAAAGCTATGAAAGAAAAGGTGAAAAGGGAACTTGCCTGGAATTTATTTCTGCCCCAGCATTTAGCAGAATCTTGATGATGTTCACATAGCCACCGGAAGCAGCAAGGCTCAAAGGTGTGTAATCAGAAACATTCCTGTGCTCTTTGTTTGCCCCTCGAGCTAGCAGCAGCTCCACCACCTGCAGTGTGTGAAGAAATAACATCTGGTTTTCCCCCCAGACTTGCAAATCCATCCAGGACAAATGTTTCTGAACTCTAAACACACGACTGACACCTTCCAACAGTACAAAAACAACCTTGCTCTGTTGATTTCCTATACCCCTTGCCCCACACGAACAGATGGAACTGTTTCCTGAGCCCTGTAATGCTTCCTTTACCAAAAAAGAAAAAAAAAAAAATCAGGATTACTCATTAACACTCATGCCTAATTGTACAGTATATTGAAAAAAATTCTCATTATTATTTCAGCTGTCTTTAAAAACTACCAAAGCCAGAACTTCAGTCTGAATACAATATATGCTTTTGGCCTTCCCTCATTTTAGCACATGGCTCACTATCAAACGAAAAACCCCTCCTCAAACCAAAGCTGTAGAGCAAAAAAGCCAAAAGTCACATGCTTTATCTTACAATCTCTGTGAGTAAAGAAAAAGGGCTTTCCAATTAGAATAATTTTTGGTGAAATCATAGGATAATGCCAAATATAAAATGTAAATCAAGAGAGGAACCCACCACCCTCTCCACTGCCCAGAGCTCATTGTCCTCCCACCTTCTTTCCCAAAAACATGACCCATTCCTCCAAGAAATATTGTTTGAGAAACACAGCTCAATCACACCTCTGAAAAGGTGAACATGAATTCAGCTTTCTACCCAAGGCTGCTGGCCACAAAGGCTGCAGTAAAAAACTGGCCTTGCCCATATCCAGAGACAATGTGATCATCCATGCAGTCAATCCCCCAACACCCCCCAGCTTCCTCAGGCCAAGAGAGCTACACATTTTCAAGAAGATTTTTGTCTATGAAATCCATCACCATTTAAACTCCACATAACTGATAAGACAACTTGCAGAAGCAGGAGAGGCGTCTCCACCCTCATTTATTTGCAGTTGGCTACAGAGGAAGGGTGATTCTGCACCAGAGCTTCCTCTGGGGAATTTGCAATCTAAATAGTAGAAGTTTTAACAGAATTATGCTCTTTAGATTTGCAACAACCATTACAAAAAAGGAAAAAAAATCCAAACCAGTTCCATAATGAAATCAGAGAATACAGTATTTCCCCTAATGTTAAAAAATTTTTAAAAAATTAAACAAAATCTTCCCCTACACATACTTTTGATCAATCATCTGAAAAATGGGGGTTTTGTATTTTTGGTTGGAGACACTGGAGTCTCTGGTGTACTCCAGTATACCCTGGCCCAGACAGTATCCATTAGAAAATGCTCTTGGCTTATATGTGGAACTGATCTTTGTTTAGCTCTGGCTTCTCAACAAGTCACTTTTTATATCTACATTCAACTATGCTGGTAAAAGCTCCGTAATGAGTCTCTAATAATTACAGTTCTGAGGTTAATCTGTGCAGTACTATGGGTCCAGCTAATAAAAGAGAAGCAGCAATCTATATGGAATATGCTGCAACACAAATATATAAAATGTGCAACTTTTGTTGCATCCTTTTTAAAACATACCACCCCAAAACAGAAACTTTCTGTAACTTTTTTGGGAGATTGCTTTTACTACACACTGCTTTTGGAGACTTCAGTTTTACTTTACCTCTTGCCTCCCTCCAGAACAAGCCAAAGACAAGGGTGTGTCCTTGGTTCTCTCTGACTGGGCTTCAATATCAGCTCCATTATCCAGCAAGATTTCAACCACTCCCATGTGGCCAGCTGTTGCAGCCAAAATAAGCGGAGTAAAACCTGAAACAAAAAGGAGATGTTTGGGAAATTTAAGTGATAAATTAAACTTAGGCAATGCTCAGCATGTATTTTTGTGTGAGAGACTGGAAAAATCAGAAAGGGTTTGTACTAAGAGGGAGATCTCTACCTTTCTTGTCCCGGTGTTCAATATTAGCTCCTCTCTCTAAAAGGGTTTGTACTAGTTCTTCGTGCCCACCAGCACAAGCAAGTGTCAACGCTGTGTCATGATTACTCTCAGTCTGGAAGAAAGAGACATCACATACACACAAGGTAAGTATTTCCTTTTTCAAGAGAATGTAAAACACCATCATTCTATTTGAAAGAGCAACTGAGAAACCCAGTGGACTGTTAGACGCTGTAGTAAGACAACACCTCACTCTTCCTCATCAATAAACACCATAATGACAAATCTCCAAAGCCAACATTTCCTTCAAAGCCAACAAGAACTTCATTTTACTTCGATTTATTTTACTTGGCAATTTATAAGCTTGCTCAGCACTGGTGTCTACCCAGTGATGTAGAGGCTAACCAGGTTATGGCAAGCCCTTCTGAAAATGGTCAGGGCAGAAAGTAAGTCAAGCATGAGGAGCACATGCAGTAGACAGGGTGAGAAATCTCTGGAAGCCCAGTCTTTTCTCCACATGGTCCAACATCTTACCCATGCTACATACAGTCCATAACTGTGTGTGTGCGTGTGTAGATATATATATATATATGCTAGTTATTCCATGCACGATTGTTTGATGGCCAGTTTGCCGCAAGTCAACACAAAGTAGCCCTCTTAAAAATTACAGGTCCAGAGGAGGGCCACAAAGATGATCAAAGGGCTGGAGCAAATGCCTTATGAAGGAGTTGGGGTTGTTCAGCCAGGTGAAGAGAAGGCTCAGGAGAGACCTCATAATAGCTTCTCAGTACCCGAAGGGGGCTACAGAAAGGCTGGGGTAGGACTTTTGAATGTGATGGAAGGACTAGAAATAATGGATGTGAACTGGAAGAGGGGAGATTCAGGCTAGATATAAGGAAGAAGTTCTTTAGGGTGAGGGTAGTGAAACACCAGAAGAGGTTGCCCAAAGAGGCTGTGGATACCCCCTCTCTGGAGGTATTTAAGGCCAAGCTGGACAAGGCACTGAGCAGCCTGATCTAGTGGGAGGTATCCCTCCCTATGGCAGGGGGGTAGGAACTTGATGATATTTACGGTCCCTTCCAACCTGAACTATTCTAGGATTCTATGAATACAGAAATACCCTTTCTTTAGTGGACATAAGAGCTTCTTTTAATTCTCCTTGCTAAAAACATGCACAAAGTATTAGTTTCAACACTTCCATACTTTTGGCAAGCTGGGCAATCAATGGCCAACAACTTCAAGCACAACTGGAAAAAAAACCAGCATGCAACTTTTCAAAGCTTATTTTTGTCTTAGTATATCAAGTCCATAGAAATTTCACTGTTCTCTGTTCTTGTAATCACTCTGACAACAAGAAAATAATAAAATCATCCAAAGCCTTTTAATTTCGTTCAGTGAAAGCATGAAGGAAAAGTGGGTTGAGACTCTTGGGGGAATCTCTCACGGCAAATCAAATTTCTAGCCCCAAACTCATTACACAACAGAGCTGATTGCTAGAGTTGAATTCTTCAGGATGAAGGAGCAGAAGAGCTGCAGGACCAGGGGCTCACCTGGGCATCAATATCGATGGCAGGGTAGATGGGAAGCATGGCTGAAGGAGAGATGATGGGGCTCGGAGTTGGCGTCTGCGGCTGGGAGACAGAGGTGGCGATGCTGTGGGTGGGAGTGTTTGACATGGCAGATGCTCTTCCGCTCACTGCTGTTGGACAGAACAATCACACTCAGTAACCACAAAACATCTCCCTTCCAAAGTTTTAACAGTTCAACTTAACAAGTTAACAGTGGGACAGAGCTCCCACTAGAAAAGAATTAGAAAAGAACTATCGAGAGACTTCACTTTCCATAAATACACGTTTTCCACAAATACAGATTTTTCACATGTTTATCCCAATTTTTGAACCTTTTAACTCTTTGAACTATTAACTAGGAAAAAGGTTAACTGTATTCCATCAAAAAAAATAAATAGGTGAAATATCAGATTGGCATGTTTTTTTTTTAGAAGCCTGCTACCAAAAAATTGGTTTTGCTTTTTTTGTTTTTGACCCAAGATCTCTCCCCACAAGAAGTCAGCTATTATTTGATTCAGGAATTATTTGAACCAGGAAATCCAGGGATTGGATTTGCTCTGCAGCCCTGTTTCTAATCAATGGCTATCTAGCTATACAATTTTTCTTAATAAAGATCTTCACAGAAAAACAAAAACCTCTTAGACTTTGGGCCCCCCACCCTACCCCCCAGCCCCTATAAACACAACAAGAAAGCGACAGTGCAGGCCTTGGGATGCTCACAATGCAGAGCTGCTCAAAACCAGAGAAGTGGAAGCTTCTCAACAGGCGTTTTGCAGAAACTTTGGCGAAGGTCATTAGGATAAGTGAAAGGCAGTATCTTTTTACAGTGGACAACAGCGTATGGACACGACACAAAAAGCACTGACTGCCACACTCCCCTGTTAATTCATTTCACATACACAAGGTTTGAAAGCACAGAGTAAATCTGCATCAGAAACAGTGTTTGGGGAAGATCTCCCATTTTACTACTTTTTGTTTTCCTCCTAAAAAGTAGGACTCAATTGTCTTTTCCCTGCCTTTTCCTCCCACAGAAAAAGGTCTTTCCCAGGTGTGATGAGCCAAGGAGAAAGGGAAGTGAAAGTGAAGCACTATCTGCTCCTGGCAAAGTCACATAAGCCCTTTTAACCACAAAAGGAAAAAAAAAGCAGTTTCCACAAGTTGTCAGTGTTCATCTAATAGACGACTCCTGCTGAGTAGCCTCATCAAAATAATGCCCCTTCACCTCCAGCTTTGACAAATGAACAGGAGTTGAAAGCATGTTTAAAAATCAAGCTGCATCCTTAACTACTAGCACTGATAATTAGTTGATAATTTAATTTGGACCCAAGTTTTTCAACAGATGCCACAAGAATTGTATCTTGATGCAGTAGCATGTGTAATCCCTCATCTGCAATTGAGTTATGTTTTTATTACTAATTTAATTGATATGACTTCTTAAACCAAATCCTAAAGAAGCTAACAAAAGTAACTGAGAAAAACAAAGAAATCCTAATCTCCAACACAAAGTATGACTAACCTCATATTTATGAGTAAATCAAGAGTCAAACCAAACTTTTGGATCTTTATTTCAGTGTCTTTTGAAAACTGCTCCCATCTTATGATACAAACCACACTAGGCAGGGATTAAAGGAAATGTGCAGAAGCTGAGACAAAGCATTCACAGAATCCCACAATGTCAGGACACACAGATCAGGTCACAGAGGAAAACATCCAGGTGGGGTTTGAATGTCTCTAGAGAAGGAGACCCCACAACTTCTCTTGGCAGCCTGTGCCACTGTTGTGTCACCCTCATGGTGAAAAAGTTTCTTTATATTTCTGTGGAACCTCCTGTGTTCAAGCTTGCACCCACTGCCTCTTGTCCTATCATTGGAGGTCACTGAGAAGAGCCTGGCTCCATCTTCCTGACACTCGCTCTTCACATATTTATAAACATTAATGAGGTCACCCTTCAATGCCCTCTTATGTATCCTGACATTAAGGTCAAAACCTCTGGCTTAAGGCAATTATGAATAGAGGAGAACTAAGCAAAGATAGGACAAAATATCTGTCAGTGGAGCATCTCATTTGAACTTGCCTCATTTCTTCTTCTGACTTTAGAGACAGAACCTAACTCTCCAACTTCTAATTGGTCTCATAAAGGATAAAAATTTGTCTGCTCTCCTCCTTACATCCATGGAGACATGTAACTTTGAAATATATTTACCTTCTCTTCTGTAAGTTTAAAGAAGCATAAAACAGTAACAGAATTATAAATGATCATGATTCCTGACTCTCACATCTAGTCCAAAATAATCACAGAATGGTTTGGGTTGGAAGGGACCTTAAAGATCATCTACTTCCAACCTCCCTGCCATGGGCAGGGACAGATCAGGTTGCTCAGAGCCTCAGCGACCCTGGCCTTGGATATCTCCAGGAATTGGGCATCCACCACCTCTCTGGGAAACCTGTTCCAGTGTCTCACCAACCTCATGGGGAACACTGAAGTCCTTCATTTTTCCCCCCAGTTTGGCTCTAGGCAGGTTCCACGTACCCCTTTTTTCTCCACCTCCTGCCTCTGCCCCACACCAACCCCAAGAGATTATGTTTTTTGGGAAATGCCTGAAGGACTAACAGTGGGATGCAGCAGTTTTGGAAATCTTGTAGAGATGGTAAAACAGTCTCAAAATTAACCAAATGCACTTCACTTAGATGCTATAATGGCACAATCATCACATAATTCACCTATGAAAAAAGTTAACCCTGTCACAGCAGCACACATATTTAAACAGCTTATAAGAATTACTGTTGTGGTCCCAGCAGGAGAAACAAGAAGCCCCTCTATGTTACAGGAGATACTACTAAATTTTTTAAGACTTAAAAAAGTAGCTAGGAAGTTCTCCATTCAGATAGTCTATATTTTAATATTAGTAGTGTTGCAGTGAAGGGGAGGTGAAAAATAAAGATGACAGACATGTTTAAAAGCCAGCACCCCTCTGTCCACAAGAAACAATCTTTCTTCTACTGAATGCTAACAATGAACATGCATGTTGACTTACCATTCTCATACTAAGTGTGTTTTATGCATCCTTCAGCAATAATACATAAACTCTAATTTATATCCTCACAGCACATTTTACAAGACTAGATATTATTTCTTGGGTAGTGACCTGGATTACATTTATCTCAACATCACCGGTGCAGAGTTAAAATTTAAGGGATGTGGCAAGTGCAATGAATAGGATCTCCATTGTGTCTCAATAAAAAAAAATGGAAAGTGTTTACTAAGTTAAAAGGTTAAGAGCAAAGAGAGTAACCAACTAGACTTGTAAACCTCTCAGTGCATTTAGATTTAACGACCCTTTCCCCTTCTCCCCTCCACCTGCTCTAACAGACAGTGGTAAAATTAAACCAGAAGTCTGCACTTTGACACTATAAACATCATTACCTCACAGCAGAAACAACCAAGTCTTCAAAGCTATAGGAATATTTCCATAGATACCTCCCTTGATTCAGGACCAGCTAGCAGTTTTAATCACATTACAAAACAAGGCAAAGCTTCTTTATGGGAATCCATCACTCCAAGCACCACTTGACTACTTTGAGACTAAACTCTTATTCATTTGTTAAGATAACAGCTAAACTTTATGCTCTTCATATTGATTATCTCTCTGGAAATCTCCACTTCCTCTCAACTGAAATAAGTAATAATTAACAAAAATAAAACCACAGCCTCACAACTACTGTCTTCTCTACCAAGCCCAGTGGCCTCAACATCCAGAGGAGCTTCTGGCCTTACAAATGCAGCCTAAAGATCAGGGGTGGAAAGAGAACAGCCAAGCTGGTAAATTAAAAACCCTGAAAACTAACACGAGATACTTAACATTTGAGCCAAGGGGAGTTTTTCCCTTTACTGGTCTACACATTCCAATTCTGTAACACCACTTTTGGGCATTTATTTCTTATCTCATGTAACATCAACAATAGATCTACAAAAAACCTCCTTAATGTTCCATTGCAGAAAGAAAAGCATTACAAGTAATGTATTTGGAACTTCTGCTTTTTCCCCAACTTCTTTCAAGCCAACTCAACAGGCTTGGTCCATCTCAGCCTCTTCTCCTCTGCCCTCAGTTTCTCTGTGCTATTTGAAGCCATTAAAAGCTGTGGTGCTGCCACACGTGCTTAAACATCAGCAGACAACACCCCAGATGCACAACATGCCTTGAATTACAGGAGTCAAAGTTATGTTCTGAATTGCAACGCAAACACGGGGGCATTGCTTCTGTGCACTGACAGCTCTCAATACCCAAGAGCACAAAGCTCTAAGTGCATTTACCATCCCCATTTGAAAGAATATTGCAACTCACTAGTTACAGCACTGCAGAAAAGCTCTATCTGCCTTCTCTGTGGCTTCTACATAGGTCACAAACAGGACAGAAGCTCCTGGGATGTTGGCACCCTACAGTTTGGGGTTTTTTTCAGTATTGAGCTTCTGTGAAGAACTCACAGAACTCAAGAACTCACATATTAACTCAGACTACTACAGTTAAAACTGACTCATCCCACAAGCCTGCTTCCAGGAACTCACTCATATAAGGAGCACCAAGACTCCTGAAGTTCCTTTGTGTGGGCACTGTTCCTGGACATGAAAGTTAGCTATTAAAACCAGGGAGTTTTTAATTTTTATCTTTAACATACCATATGCAATGTTAAAATTGTGTGGATTCTAGAGTTGGGTACCTAACCCTAAAAAATACATCTATTCACTCTGCAGCAAGCATAGAGCTTGTTCCACATCTCAAGACGAAGAGCCAAGCTTCTGTTTGTCAGATTCCAGCAGAATTAGAATGAGGTCACAACTTATAATGCAAAGATTTACTACTTTTTAAAGAAAGAGAGAGTGGGCTGAAAAGAAACCCAAACTCCACGAATTTGATCCATTGTCTCCAGGAAAACTGTGCAAAGCTCCGCTAACACCAATTGGCTTCTCTACCAGGCAAGGAATTCTACTCTGAGCCCCACAGCTGATCTAGCACCACCTAACCTCTACTTGTTTCAGTCACACACCTGGCCTGGTCTTAAGCAAGGTCTTAAGATGGGAAAATCGAAGTCATGGTTTGCAAATCATTAAGCACAGAGGTAAACATTAGGTAGCATTTGCACAGTCAAGGTGAAGCTTGCAAATAACAGCTCTATTATGGAACTCTTCTCACCTCGGGAAGAGAATAAAATCCATGGGAATACTCTAGAGGGTTCCCATTCAAACCACAAAGCAAGCTACAGAGGAAAACATTTAGTTGCCACCTGAAAGTTTTGCGTTACATTAAGCCCATTTCACCTCCACACTTAATTCTAATACAGGGATTCAAGCTGGCGTTTCAGGTGTTTTCCCAGGTCTGCTAAACTTAAACCCAGACACTTCAGTGAAAACCAAAAAGTAGAGATGCATCTGTCCAGCTTTTAAGTGACAGAACACAACTAAGATGCCATGGAAATGGCAGGTTCTCTAAGTGTTATGTGCAGTTAAACACATTACCCGTGTCCTCACTCTGAGTGTGCTGCACAGATTCTTCTTGAGTAGCCAAGACCTGCAGCTATCCAACCTGAGACCCTCTAACACTATGAAAAATGAAAGTTCATCATCTTCATAAAGAACAACTCAGTCCATTCACACCAAGTGACCTGACTTCAATATTATCTCCTAAAAGTTGATCCCTATTCAGTTAAGAAGTCAAAATGAGTATTTCAGCGAGTACTTGCATGGAAAGTGGGTGAGTAAAAGGAGAGCAGCACTAACAACTCTCATTTCCTACAGTATATAAAACCTGCTTCACTCTTTCATTTTGCTAGTTAAGGCCTTGAAGCACTGATGTCTCAGGGTAAGCAGTGTCCAAAGCATTTAAGAAACTCAGTATAGCTAAATTTGGAGCAGTTTTTTGATGGAAAAGCACATGCTTTTATGAGCAAACATTTTTCCCCAACAGTCCAATAAGTGGTTTATTCAAAATCAGCTGGAGCAGCTCTCACCCAGAAGAGGCTCCTTACACATTATACAGTGCTGGGGATGCTGGAGGACTATTCCAAGTGCTCCAAGCCAGGTTTTAGTCAGCAAGTCCAAAGTACTAACCAAAGGCATGAAGCTATTGGCTCCTGAGCTACAAATAGGCCAAAACAGAACCGTTAGACCCTAGCACATCTTCCCCCAGAGTTATCAAGACATCAAAAAAGTCACCTTGGACATACCAACCTGACAAACCCTGGTTAGCTGAAGAAAATGAAAGCTAACCCTGCAAATGGAGCAATTAAGTCTAGTTTTACCAGTTCCTCGAGACAGGGATGAGTAGGCTAAGTTGTACTTGCCACTGGAGCAAGCAGGAATACACAAAACACACACACACACATATATATATATAAATAAAGAACTGGACATCCCTTCAACTGGTCAAGCAAAGATTATACCTGCTGGTTAACAATATAAACCCACCTGCCATGATGTCATCCAGCGTGTCATTGAGCGTCTGAGCGGGGCTGGCTACCATTAACCCTTGCTGTGTTTCTGTGAGTATTCCTTGCCCCAGCCCTGCTAGTTGCGCTTGGCCCAACACGGGCTGTCCAACTATCACACCTTGCAGTTCTGTAAGATTGGCGATGGACCCCGGAGGTAAGGAACCTGCTGCCAGAGGCAAAGCTTGTGGCATGGCCAGAGGCTGAATGGGTGCAAAACCTGTCTGTGCAGCGGCTTGCTGGGGGTCATCTTTAAGCAAGATGGGGTCCACTTGCTGTAATCGTGCATAGTCTCCCTCTGAGAGTTGTTCTCCTACCCCGACGGGAGTCAGCAGTCCCAGGTGCTGGCAAGACTGTTGCTGCTGCTGCTGCTGCAGCTGTATCCTTTGGGCTTTTACCTCTAGGTATTGCTTTTTCAGCTGCTGCTGAGTTTTCAGCTGTAACTCGCGCTCCACTTTCTGCAGCTCCTCCAAAATCTTTTGCTTCTTCTGAATTTGTTCCTCTCTCGTTTTGTTCAACTCCTCAATCTTCTCTTTGGTGAGCTGGTCGGCGTGTGCCAGTTCCAGGGACTGCAGCTGAGCGTTCTTCTCTATGGCTTCTTTTATCCTCTGCTCCAGCTCTGTCAACTTGCCCTGAGCCTCTTCTACAATGCTCTCTGGAGACTGATTGGTGATGTAACCCTGCACATCCTGGTTGTTTGCTGGCAAATGACTGCTGGACTTTTGTTTAGAAGCAGCTGTGTGAAAAAGAAACCCCCTCAGAACCAATGGAAGTGCATAGGAACGGCATCCTCATTACAGAGCAACCGCTGGGATGCTACAGGGTCGGTTATGCACCAAGACACAGTACCCACAGAAGGTCAGCGCCTACCATAAAAAGGCCCTCAAAAAGTAAATAATATTTTTCTCTAGAAATTTTAGTGCAGCAGCTGGATTGCAATTTAACAGTGTGGATAACCCTACGCTACCCTGATATATTTACTCCAACAATTAATGCCAAATTAAGTCATTGTCCCAAGAGCCGCTGTTCCCAAGTGCCGCTACCAGATAAATGGAAACAAAAAAAGAAGGATTTGCTGCCTCTTTAACGTGATGTTTTGGTTCTGGTACAGTGTTAAAACACAAAAAAGGTACGGATACAGCCCTGAAGCACAGCAAAAGCAATACAAAAAACCCCCTCCTGAGGGACAGGTGACCTGTCGTTGGCTTTGTGAAATAACCCTTTTCTCAGGACTACCAAAATCCTTTTGCTACAGGTATCCAGCTTTGCTCAGCTGCCAAACAGCGTTAGAAGCCAGGGTAGCCACTAATATTTAAAAGGTGATCTAACAGGGTTAAGTTTAGCCACTAAGTTTTATTCCATAGCAGACATGGTTTTGGCCTGTGTCAAAAGCTCGGCTTTGCGCCCAGGCAAGGCCCGTTATTTCAGCCTTCCTGTAAAGATGGAGCGATGGACTAATCCAAAATTCATCTTTTATGAAGAAGTCCACAGTAACAGAGCTGACATGGTCTGCCATAACGGCTGGAGAAGGAACAATCTGTTAATTTTGCAGGGCGAAAAGGGAAATCGAAACTCAGGATCTGAAGGCAGTGGAGGTGCCCAGTTTCTTCCAGTTTCATCCCCGCTGTGTTTCCAGAACAATACAAGTGTACACACTGGATTAAATTTTTACCACATGCACGCCTGTATTTTGTACTACTGCCGATCCTTGGTAAAAATGGTTTGGGGAAAGAAATCTTAAGTACAGAAAAGCATTAAGCATCGAAATAGCCATAAAAAAATAGATGCAAATTTAGTCCTAAGAGGATCTTTTAGCCACATCGGATGAAATATTTTTCTAGCACAAGAAATTCCGCCTTCGGTTGCATTAAAGTCAAACCCACTCCAGCACTATTAGTTAAAGTAAACACGAGTTATCAAATCAACTGTGACAGCAATTATAACTTCCATTATCAAATTTTTGTAGGTTTCTGGGTGACATTTTGCATCAGTCCACTATGCCAGACTAATTATTTTAATGTATTTACTTAGGCAGATTTCTTGATGCTTTATGGGTTAGATGACTGACACCTTGTATTTAGCAGATAAGCAATCCTTAAATTAAAAAGAAAAAAAAAAAAAAAGAAGAAAAAAAAGTTTGCCAATTCCTAGACTGAATCCACAAACAGTCTTCATAGGAACTACTCGGCTAGAAGAGTAACCCTCTGTCTTCTACCTAGGAAGGATATTGAGAAAATAAGCTCCAGAACTAAGACTGACCTTTATTTCTGATGGGAAGGGTTGTGGCCACATTAGCAGGGGGTTTGTCAGGCTCCTGGGGTGGGACGACCATGGGCAGCGCCTGCACTGGTACACGAGGAGCCTAAAATGTTGGATACTAACAGATTACTTTTCTCATACTCTAATCTAGTTATAATTCAATAGAAGGTAAACAAAACCTGTTAGAAACGCAGACTTTCATGGTAACATTTAATACTCCTCTTTTTGTTATTTTTTTTAAATGCTGAGATCATTTGTCAATAATTTGAGATCATCTGACTGCAACGTACTTTGCATTTTTAACCTATAAAATTAGTTGCCAAACACAACTCACTTTAGCATAGTACAGTACTAAACTATGGAAAAGCCAATGTAAGCCAAAGTGGGCTACAGACACAATTCTGAGAAAGATGTTCATTAAAACAGATCTTTTGACTCACTGGTTTTTTTTTTTCCTATGACATTTAGGGAGGAATAAAAAGAATGATGAAAGAACTACACTGTGATGCTCAGAGAGACCTCACAGTTCTCAAAGAGCTTCAA
Organism: Turnix velox; assembly: GCA_013400935.1. Taxonomy (NCBI): domain Eukaryota; kingdom Metazoa; phylum Chordata; class Aves; order Charadriiformes; family Turnicidae; genus Turnix; species Turnix velox. Next base: position 65,704 of record VZTY01014761.1, on the reverse strand, counting down.
GTAATTTCCAGTGTGTTCACAAAACGATGTGAAACTTCAAACTCTGAGTAAGTTGCAACAAGAAATGCAAAAAAGCCCCACAAATTCACCGACAACCAGACCTTAAATCTTACCCTATTCAAATCATGGGATGGTGGGGTCAGTTGAGTTGCATCAGGTGGAGGAGCAGAAAGCAGGTTGTTTGGGTAATCCAGAAGGTAACAAACCACGCTGGTATGACCACCTTTTGCTGCCTCTATTAACATTGTTGATCCATCCTGAAGAAGGAAATATGACAGTATTAAGATACAGCATCATCAAAACATAAGAGTGAAGCATTTTGTGAGACAGGATTGTAAGGCTGGGTTAATAAACATCCATCTAATCTGCAGTAAACCCACAGTAATTAATACTTTTTAAGAATTTTCCTTTCTCTTCTTTCACCATGAGGCACTGGCAGAGGTTGCCCAAAGAGGCAGTAGAGGCCCCATCCCTCAAGACACTCCAGTCCAGGCCTGATGACGTTCCGAGCAACCTGACCTAGTGCAAAACAGAATCACAGAATAGTTTGGGCTGGAAGGGACCTTCAAGATCATCAAGTTCCAACCCCCCTGACACCTTCCAGTAGAAGGTTGCTCAATGCCTCATCCAGTTTGGTCAGACTAGATGGCCTTTGAGGGTCCCCTTCCAACCCTACAATACCATGATCTTCCAATTCTGTCCTTACAACTAGAGTAAAATATTTACATTCATGGCAATAGACCTGTGCTGTACCTGCACTCCTCCCAGCTCTAACTTTTGCAAACACATTCAGAAGCACAATACCTCTTCGTGCCAACACCAGCTCTTACTTGTATTTAGATCATAACACATTGGGCCAGCAGCAGAGAATTCAGAAAGAGGAAATTTCCTTGGACAGCATTAGTTTTAAGATGAAAACTGCCTCTGAAGAAAAATGACAGGTGAACTACAAACCTTCAGTCTATGGGTAGGGTCAGCACCATGAGCCAGCAGTAACTCCACAACTGCCAGATGACCTCCAGCACAGGCCAGTGACAGCACCGTATGATCATTGTTGGCTGTAGTCCTATTCACATTTGCTCCTTCAAAAAAACAGAGTCAGTAAAGTTACCAGGGGAGACTTCAAGTTAACAAGGTACCAGAAAAAGCCTCCAGCATCAGCTCAAGGGAGAGAAAACTGCACTTCCAAGCTCTATATCAACTCTGTGCACTCAACAGCCACCTAAGGCTGGAGCTGGTGGCTCTGATAACACAGCAAGTTACAGTCAGAACTATGAAACAAAGGGGTACTTGGAGTGAGTCTGGAAAGACAATGCTCAAAAGCAGAATCAGGAGATGGAGACACTGTGGAGAAACTACTACTATTGTTGCTGATTTTAGTATGAATTAGAGAGTGGAATATATAACTATTTTTAGTAGAAGCAGTTCTTGTTAATCCCACCAGAAACCAGAGGTGATTATCACGTGCTTGGTTTGAGCAACAATGACCTACTTAAGTTAAAACATTTGAAACAAATCCAAGGAAGTTACACCTCTACTGACACATTTTTAACTTCCAGCATTTCTAAAAGCAGAAAAAACCAAACTTCTCCCCAATCTTACCTTTGCTGATCAAGAACTGAACAGTGCAAACATGACCAGCCCTTGCTGCTTTCATGAGAGGAGTTCTTCCACCTTCAGATTCATGCTCCTAGAGCAGATAAACAAAAGCTTAATATTCAATATCAACACTCAAGCACATTGTGAAGGTTTTAGTTAACCAAAACTTCACTTTTTCAATAACATACTGCTGCATTAAGCTAACTGAAATGGAGAAATGCAGAATCTCCATCATCTTTATATTATTTCAGAACACCAAATAGAGCACATCAGTACAGAACTAGCAAGCTTCTGCTATTTAAGGAAGAGAACAAATTTGAAGACACCAGTATTAACCCATCCTCAGCTCAACAACTTTGTTAAATACCATTCAGGATGCATAAGACAAAAGAGTAAGACTCCCTCAATGACTTGGAAATCAGGTATTAGCTGCCCGAGTACTACAGCTGACCTAAGCACTTTCATGTAATTAAACAAACCAGTTCACTTAGTTAAAAGAAAAAGGTTAAAAAGTGAAAATTAGCTTGAATATAACTTGTGCCCTCAGCACAAGAGGGACATGAACCTGTTTGAGAGGGTCCAGAGGAGGGCCATGAGGATAAAAAGGGGGCTGGAGCACCTCTGCTGTGAGGACAGGCTAAAAGAGCTGGAGCTGTTGAGCCTGGAGAAGAGAAGGCTGCATCTCACAGCAGCCTCCCTGTGCCTGAATGGAGCCACAGGATGAGGGACAGTGGTTTGAAACCAGAGCAGGGCAGAGTTAGATATTAGAAAAGTTCCTAGAAAAGAAGGTTGTTGAGGCACAGAACAAGCTGGCCAGAGAGATGGTGGAGGCCCCATCCCTGGAGACATTCAAGGCCAGGCTTGCTGAGGCTTGATTGACCTGATGTAGTGCAGGATGTCCCTGCTCACTGCAGGGGGTTGGACTAGATGAAGGGCCCTTCAACTCTAACTCTATTCTATAATTCTATACCAATAAACTCCTAAGTTTTCAGCAATGGACAAAAGACTAAAAGAAACAAATAGATGCAAATAATCTTATTTCTTATTTCCATTTTTTAAGAAGGCGATCACTTACTAGATCGGCGCCCGCCTGCAGTAAGACATCTGCTACATCAGTGTGTCCATTCTCACAGGCATATGTCAGCGCCGTGTCACCAGTTGCTGTTGTTGCATGCACATTAGCCCCTGAGGCGGTAACAAGAATGTAAATGTTATGAAGCTCATCACAGAAAAACACGTAAATTCCTTCATAATCATTTCTATTCTAACATCTATGAAATTGACAACTTACTCATACTCTAAAGGAAACAAAAAAAAAGAAAACACAAACTACAAGTTCAGTTTGAAACAAATTTGCATCAATGTAACCTTCAAAAGCTAAATTATGGTCCAACTAGTAAATTACTTGAGGTTCCACAAAGCTTTGCTTTCAACTTCAAAAAGCCACTAATGAAAAGACAAAGAATATAGAAAAAGTTCATTCTTTCTTCAGGTTGCGCCTATGAAACTATTAAAAAAAAAAATTACTCTGTACCTGCAGCTAATAAATATTTAACCAGCTCCAAATGCCCCTCCTGAGCAGCCTCCATCAAAGGTGTAGAACAACCAAGTTCTATGTCAGCTCCTGCTTTAATGAGGAAATCAGCAACCTCCAAAAAACCTCCACAGCAAGCCAGAGTTAATGCTGTTTCTTGCGTCTCCTCTGTCTGAGCATTGATGTTCGCTCCTTAAAAAAAAACAAAACACCAAAACCACACATCAGAAAACACTGGTCACTGAAACCAGTATTGACAGACAAAGCCATTTCCTACAGCACAAAGTATCTTTTCATTATGGATCTCATTTCATAAATTTTCTTTTAAAATCATACTGCATACACAAGTAAAAGATTTCGACTTCATTTAACTGCTTTGGAACACCCTCAGAGGGCCTCATAGCTCTTCTGCACAGGTTCTCAGTTAAGAAGTTTAATTTTTTTTCTGAAGAACAGTTGAGCACAATCACATGCTAACTAAACAAGAAGGATATTTTGGTTTAAAAAAAACCCCACCAAAACTCAGAAAATTCTCCAGAAGAGCATGGGTGTAGGTCAGAAGTTGAAGGAAATAAAAGTTAGAGTAACTCAGCTTTCCCCCACCCCCAATACATGGAGATGAATTACAGCCCATGGAAAGCACCCCAATAGTTACCTTGCCCAAGCAGTAGTGCCACCATCTCTTCATGGCCTTCTCTAGCTGCCTCCATTAGTGGTGTGTAACCTTCATCATTCACCTCTTCTAAGTTTGCTCCACGTTCAATTAACAAAGCTGCCAGTTCCACATGCCCACCACAGGCTGCCAAAGTCAGTGGAGACTCAAAAGAATCAGCAGGCATGTTCACCTGAGCTCCACTGTCCAGAAGCAACCTTGCCACTTCCACATGGCCATCCTGGGAAGTCAAAAAAATACCCCTATGATCATCAAAAGACCATAAAAAACAGAAAAACTGCTCATCTTCTCCAAAGCTTTGAGTTGCCACCACCTCTAACTCCCTCAGAAAACACAGAAGAGACAGAGGACTAAATCCAAATAGTTGAGAGGTCTCTTGACACTCTTGCAGAAGCTTCCAGAACAGTATCAACATCTTCTAAGACCCTGTATTCCTCTTTATAAACACTGTGGGCACAGAAGCAAAATTACCCAAGGAACACAACAAATTCAAGAAGTTACTACTCAAATGTATTTCTTCTTGCATTCTGACAAGAAATACACTACTAAAATCATGAGTGGAGCAGTAAAATTTCAGATAAACAGAATCCTCTCTTGGATACAATAACCTACTGTAGTTTGGATGCAAACCTTTTGTAATTCTAACTACTACAAAACCTTCACTTTGAAAACAAGAGACTCCATGCCAACACTCCCTGTTTTGTCAGAGAGAAGGAATTTTGTTTTAAATTCAACATGCAGTTACATTATTTGTATAAACACAGCATATTCCAGTTGCTAAACTTCCTTGCATCAGGAGTAGAGTCTGTCCTCACATCCAGGCAGACTCTTAGTGTCTCCAAGTATTGACATTTTAGATTATCAGATTTCAGGGAGGGAGGTCAAGAGAAAATATGGCTTAACCTGAGCAGTTTTGCTCCCTCACTTCCTTAAAAAGCTGGGCACAATGACAACACTTGCCTCTGCCTCCTGCAAAATTGCTTCAGTCTTTAATAGCAGGGTCAGGATTGACCTTCTCCCTCAAAAGAAAAGCCAAGACAGGACCACATGGCAGCTATTCCTCACACATTTCAAGAGCCACCTGAACCACAGACTTCCCTCAGCAGGATTTTCCAGATCCCATTATCACGCTATCAAACTTGTTTTACCAAAATGTAGCTCCTACCTTTGCTTTGTCCCTTTACAAACAAAGATTTGAATATATGATATATATCATGCTTTTTTTCTTAACACAGTAAGCTTAGGAAGGATTCAAAGTAGCTTTTGAGCTCTCTGTTCACAGTGGAGGCCTGACAGAGACACCCCACTGCCACTCATTTCAGTTCTTGTTTAGACAAGACTCTCCAAGCTGGTCTTCTCCAAGAGGAAATAACCATCCTTCAAATTTGGAGTCACCTTAATGAGAAAAGGTGTGACATGCAAAACCCAGGAGGGCTACATGGAAAAAAAATCAGCAGCTTCCCAGGAAGAAGAGGCAATCCCAAGGCTGCCATGGAAAAGGAAAGTACACCTTGAGCTCAGATTAACTCCTTAGAGGCAGCAAGCCATAAGGGTTGGTCTCCTCATTCAAGACTGAAATCACAGTCATAACAAGCTCTTTTCCAGAGCAAATACCAAACTGCATCTTGCATTTTGCACTTCATTTTCTAAAGTGTTTTATACCTCCTTCTGATATCCAAGATGCAAAACACAATTTCCTCTCAGAAAAATATCTAGGGCATCAACTAGGACATGTTCACCTTTTCCATGAAACGATGATACTATTTTAGGAAAAAGCTCCCCAAGACTCCAAAAAGCATCTTTCCTCAGGGAAATGCTGAGACAGTACCTCAACAATCAGGGTCTGGTAAGTCAGCTCTGAGCCAATTCCCAACATGTGGTGGCCATCAGAAGAGTAAAGGTATGCTTCAAACCTGGTCATATGGGCCAGGCAGCCTGAAGAATTACTTCTGCTGTTTTACCACCCACAGAAGTTTCATCTTTATTTTAATCTGTTCAGCTCACCTGCAGCAGTTGGATAAAGCCCTGCAACTGCTATCAGACTGCAAAGAAATGGCCTGATCCATCTATACAAGCACAACAAGTGTAATTTAAAGATCAATCCATGGGCAAACAGTTTCAGCCTTCTCTTGTGGACAACCAGGATGCTTTAGTACAAGGAAGTGCCAGCCACACAAACCTGCTTTTTGCTCCAGCAACCCAGTCATGCTGCCCAAGCACTCATCTGCATTAAACCCTCATCAACCACTCTCAGAAATTTTCCCAAATGTTTCCAAGGACAGGATTTAACAGTCTCACTTCTTCATGTGACTCAGTCACACATGTTTTGAGTTCACTGCCATTCCAGAGATGTGGTTCTCTGCTGCTGCTGCTGAAGAGCAACAATTATTTCTACAGAAATGTGCTGCTCTCTCTCAAGTAGAGCTGAAAGTACTAAGACTCTCAGCTATCACTTCTGAGCCAGTGCGGAAATGCCTACTTAGGAACAGCTCACAAATAAGGGAAAGATTTCTATTTTTTTCCTATCAGACAGTAAATCTTAAAAAAAAAAAAAGTCTCAAGGTTTCTGCTATGGATGGAGAAAGGAAGTCAAACTTTCTCCATGGCTCCAAGAAATAGCAACCTTCTCTGCAAACTTAAGCCATCCTGAGGAAAAGGCTACTGCAACATCAAGTGAGGTCATTTTATCACCACCTCCTAGGGAGCAGGCAGCAAGGACAGCAGCTATGACACTCATGTGGCTAATCTATTAAGGGTTCAGTGAGATAATCACAACCTGAACTCCTGTTTTTATCTGCATCCCTTTCTCTCCAACAAATTCTTGAGAATTATAATTATTTCTGTTAATGATTCCCCTATCTGGAGTAATTAACTTTATCTTGAATAGACATGACTGACTGATTTGTGAACCATCACAGTTATTTCAGGAAAAGGGAAGGCTCAACAATGACTTGCAGCCCTCCTTGGCAGCCAACAAGCACACAACCTGACACCATACAAGGCATGAAAAAAAATCAACACAGGAGAAATCTAGTTAGAAAGGAGAGTAAAAATTAAACTTAAAGAGAATCAAAACATCACCCAGTGTGGTCCTGTACCCAAAGGAATCACTTTGTTCATCTTTGGGAAGCGAAGAGAGAGTACATACACCTCCCTGCTGATGCTGGCAATCTCTTACCATGCAAGCCTCCATGAGAGCAGTGTGCATTTCATCCGTCTTGTGTTCCTGGTCTGCACCAGCTTCCAGCAGAAATCTCACCATTTCTAGATGGCCTGTACCCAGAAAATATTGAACAGCTGAAAACTACTTCGGGCAAGTACATTTCATAAGTCATTCAAAGAGTCTAATGTACATAATCAAGGTATATAATGGACATAATTAGCTGCCTAATAGTCTAAGGGAGGCAAAAAAGGCCCGATGTCTAAGACCTGGCATCTAAAAGGCAAGGTCCTAGATTTTCCTTGCTTTCCAAGAGCTGGGAACTTTGAAGTTAAACGATTTCTGAAAGTAAGCAGAGTTATCTGGTATAGCCACAATAAAAAAGTATACCATTCTTAGAATCATAGAATAGTTTGGGTTGGAAGGGACCTTAGAGACACCTCCCACTAACACCAGGTTGCTCAGTGCCTTGTCCAACCTGGCCCTGAACACCTCCAGAGAGGGGGCACCCACAACCTCTCTGGGCAACCTCTTCCAGTGTTCTACTTACTTATTCTATCACTTAGTTCCAACCCCTCTACTTACTCTACCATCTAGATCCAACCTCTCTACTTATTCTACTACTAATAATCACTTATTCTACTTATTCTAATTATGCATTCACTCTTTGTCTCTTAATTAATTTAACTGAGTTTTTTTTTTAAAGGACTGAAACAAAACTTTTATATCTTCACTTGACTCCACACTGATCTTTACTATACCAGTGCACCCACACCACACACCAAGGTAACAGCACCAGAAAGCTTTGAAAATAATTTTGCTCTGGATGGCAAAGCTGAGCATCAAAACTCGATGTTTGAGAAGACTTTTCACACCTGGAGCTTTTTTCCCCACAGTTCTTTTATTAAGTCTGGGATGTGGTTCTGTACCTTTGTAGCAAGCCAGAGTAAGAGCACTCTCCTTGAACTCATTGGAATGCGTATTGATGCCTGCCCCATTCTCCAGCAGCACTCTGGCCACTTCCACATGGCCAGCACTGCCTGCTTCCATCAGGGGAGTGTGACCATTCTCATTATGGTCCTCAATACTGGCACCAGATTCCAGCAGCACCTTCACAACATCAACGTAGCCTCCAGCACAGGCGTAGGTAAGGGCGGTATTGCCTAAAGCCACGAGAGAAAAAAGGTTTGAAAATATGACTTCCTGCCTTCCTGCAGTGGGGGACTTCAACTTGTGCTGCAGTTCACTGCTTTTGCCCAGCTACCTTATGGAACAGATTGTTTTTTGGGCTTTAGTCCAAGAACTACAGGGCGGGTGGGTGAAAAAAAAAAAAACAAACAAAACCAAACTCTAAGTAAATGCTCAGTGCTGACAGACAGAAGATCTCTATGTGCAATGCACATTGATACACCTCTCTTCCCATTCTATCTCAGTTTCCATCA
>VZTY01014761.1:37073-57262 GCA_013400935.1 Turnix velox | reverse complement strand
ACTACCCTCACCCTAAAGAACTTCTTTCTTATATCCAGCCTGAATCAACCTTCTTCCAATTTACATCCATTATTTCTAGTCCTCCCAAAACATATCCTATTAAAAAGTCCTACCCCTGCCTTTCTGTAGCCCCCTTCAGGTATTGAGAAGCTACTATGAGGTCCCCCCTGAGCCTTCTCCAGGCTGAACAACTCCTTCAGCCTGTCTTCATAAGGCAGTTGATCCAGCCCATGGATCATCTTCATGGCCTCCTCTGGACCTGCTCCAACAGCTCAATGTCCTTCTTACATTGAGGGCTCCAGAACTGGACACTGTAACTCCATGTAACTCTGGGGCCTCACCAGAGCAGAGTAGAGGAGCAAAATCACCTCTCTTGACCTGCTGATCACACTTCTCTTGATGCAACCCAGGAAGTCAGCAGAGACACATCAAGTCTTAAACACCTCAAAAGAGCTATTTCAAAAACACCCCCAGTCTTTACAAGGCAATGAAAACAATCACCAATGAAAAACTGCAAGAACATCTATTTAAGCAAAGCAGTCAAAGCACCTGCCTTTATGAAAGATACTGTGAAAACACTTCCAACTCAACACAACGTTACTGCTTCACCAAAGAAAAAAAAAATTAAAAACAGAGGTCTCCTCTGGTATCACAGTTTTCTTCATAATCCATGGTCAGCACTTGCTTTGTCAATGACCGCAGGCTACACAAAATTTCTCAACTTCAATGCAGCACAGAGTAAGAACATTTCCCAGTTTGGCCACTTCAACATAAATAGCCCCACAAAACAAAACACCACAGGAAAAGGAGGCAGGAGGCAAAGTTAGATCAAATAATAATTAAAAAAAAGCAGGCCATCCTCTCTCATTTATCATTTTCCTGTGATTTCCTAGACCTGACAGCAAATAATTCTGTCTATACAAACTGGTGTTAAAATACTTTGTGACAACAAACCCTGAGGATACAACTACTTTTCACATACCAAGGGACCTTATCCACTTTCGTATGTCTGCAAAGAACTAGTATTTTATCGCCTCAGTTAAAAAAAGGCACAAGTTAAACATTAAAATCATGGTGAGCTTCTTGCACTGACTGAAAGCAACTACTCTCCAAATTTCCAGTTTTCCCACACACTGCAAATCTTAGCTTTTAAAGCTGCTTCCAACAAGATGGAGGGCACTTATTTACCTGTGGATGACTGCGCATTCACATCAGCACCATGAGCTAGCAGCAACTTGACAATTTTGACATGTCCACCATTAGCAGCAGCCATCAAAGGTGTGATGTCTCCTTTAATGCCACGGTCCTCTACATTAGCATGCATTGCCAGAAGAACCTGAGAACAAAAGGGTCATCAGCAACATTGGAGAGAGAGAAAACCAGTACATCAAGAGGGCTGACACTCTACACAAAGCCTCCCCCTCCACCAGCACACAGTTTTGTACTAGAAACAGAGTAAAGTGACGTTTTCCACTTCCTTAACACAACTTTCTGGGTCTGTAAGACTAGAATACATTCATTTAACTCTTAATTTGAGATAATACATGTACACTGAAACCAAGGAGGAAACCAACCTGTGCAAGCTCATAATATCCTGCTGAGCAGGCTAAACAAAGGAGGCTTTCCCCTTCTTCTGTGTGCTCGTTCACACTTCGACCTTCAATTAGCAACTTCCGCACAGCGTTTACATCCCCTTCTGAACAAGCCTCTGCCAAGCTGCGGCTACAAAAAACCCAGAAAACACATACAAATAAAATAGGATAAAATGGACTATGTTCTTCCTGCAGAATAGAAAAAAAACCCAACACACCAAGAAGATGCAGACAAAAAAAAAAAAAAAAAAAACCACACAGTAAAAAAGTACTAAAGAATTGCTAATTAAAGATGCGCCGTTTTCACACTTCAGGTTTCCCCAAAACTTGAGGAACCTGAACTCAAGTAAATTTAAATTTTATTTAAATTTCTATTAAAATTTTTATTACATTTTAACCTAAGTTAACAAGAGAAACATTATGAAGGATGAACAAATATTTAGGTTGTCAAATTCCACAACTCAATCAGAAAATATGTTAAGAAAAGTCACAGCTGTGGACTTGATTTACCATCTCAGCACCAGACATGCAGCATAGTCATAGTCATCTAGGTTGGAAGGGACCTTTCAGATCATCTGAGTCCAACCATTCACCCAGCTCTAACAAGCCTTGTACCTGGACAGGGACTTGAACCCTTGACCTTCAAATTAGGAGTCTGATATGAGTTACACATCCAGATATCTTGTTTCTGTAGTTGGTCAAGTTGAATTACTTGGAGCATGACTTCTGAATTCCAAGAAGTACTAATTGCTTCACCCCACATTCCAAGACCTGACATCCCAAAAGTATTCAACACTGCCACAGGTGATAATTTGGCACAAACTCCACTAGAGTTTCACCACCCAGTTATCAATAGTGCTACAAGTAGTTTCTAGAACTAGCAAACTACCCCAGAGTATAAAATGGAGCTTACTTGTCCGTCTGCCCTGCATTTGCTGTGCTTTCTGCTCTCATCCGGGTAAGTGCAGCAGCAGCTTCATCCAACGCGCAACTGACCGAGGAAGTTAGTCTGCGAAGCACCTCAGGATCTGCAAAGGCTTTACCATCAGCTGTAGACAGCTTACCTATTCCTTTCATCCCAATTTACAACAGATTGGTTCGTGTTCCAGAAAGGGGGAAGAAAATAGAGAAGTTGAAATTGAGCCCATGAGATCCGTTGGCAGAAAAAAAATCCCAAGCATCATTGAACTACAGCTTCTGAAATGACAGGATTAACTGGTCTCCAACACCCTTGAAATGCCATACTCTGATGTGATGTGCATGAATAAAACCTTCCAACCAGCAGAAGGCATTATTTCAACTGCTGACAACTACCCCGTATAAGCAACTAGTACAGTTCTTCATGCAGTAGTTGTTACAAAACATCTCATAAAGCAATTTGGCCTGAGAGCCAAGATCAGGGGGATCAAATTTTACACAGTTTTTTTTAGGCATCTAATAATGTCAGAGGAATCTGATTAGAAGCACAGTTTTCACATGAAACCCTGACTTTCCACAACCCTTTAATGTATTTCTTTCTTCTCAATGACTTGCACAACCTTGCCAAGTTCCCAATGCCTTCCTTCCATTCTGCATTTTTATCATGCTCATATGGATTAGTTACACAAGCAGTTCCAGTAGGGTCTCATGTAAGGCATTGGGATTAAACCTGTATGGGACACAAGGACTTACCTGCAGCTTCAAGTAAAGCTTCTAATCTTGCCTGGGTTTCTGGATCTACTGTTCTCAGGTCAGCACCATCGGCCGTACTCGACAAAAGCAGTTTAGAAGCCGTTTCCAACATAGGGTTTTCCAGATCATCCTGATCCAAGATAAATGATTCCACCTGAAAAATAAAAAAACCTAATTTATCATCACAGACAAAAATGTACTTAAAAAGAAAAAAATCCCTTCACAGTTGCAGTTATTACTTAGGCATTTGCTTGATAAGGACTTTAGTAGCTAAGCTATCCTCAGTTGACTCAAAAGGGAATCAATGGAAGCAATGGTATTTTCCAAAAATCACATGAAATAGGTAATTTTTATCACCTTACCTGTTTGCTCTCTATTGAGAAGCCACATCCTGTGCTAGGAAAGTTTAAGATTGATTTCACATCTCCACCCCTCCCTGGGTAAAGTCCAACTTAACTCAGGGAGGCAAAACTGAAAGAAGTTACTGTTCTAGAAGGCCCAAAGGCAGTAACTGCCATGAGTTCATATACAAGCTGTTAGTTTTCCTCCTCCTCAGAGCATGAAAAACACATAACCGACACAATCATTCTGTTTCACACAAGGGAAGCATCTTTCTAAGCATGACTCAAATAGCATTAAACCCTACTAACACACAAATCCAAAAAAAAACTAAGCCATCACTCTTTCAGTGTCAACTATCACCTTCCAACTTGCAGAAAAATTCTCTCAGCTATCTCACTTCATTCAAGGCTGATGTCTCCTAATCCAACGTACTAGAACTAGCAAAATGCTTCAGACATAATACATTCAAACACAACACACTAGAACTACACAAAATATTTCTCCAGAAAACTTTCACTTAAAACTTCACATATGGAATATGCAACCCACTCTTATCTGCCTTCTTCACAAAACAGATGCTGAGTGGTTGAAGTTCCTCTGAAGATTCTACTTTCCTGTTACTCTCCATTGGTTTTGGTTGCAAAACACATAGAAATTAAGGAAAAGATTCAGCACATTAAAAAGGAAAACCCCTAGTATCCATTTGTGCTTTACTGCCTGTTAAAGGGGGACTGGGACAAGCAGTTTAGTAAAGACATTTTACATTTAGTAAAGAATTTTGACAGCACACACTTTTGAGCACTCCTCTACAAAGCTCACCAGCCTCAAAAATTGACACTCTTAAAAGATAATAATCAAATGAAATTGAAAAATAAAAAGCAATACCAAACCTGAACCAAAAAAATCAAACTAAATGCATGCCTGCCAGACAAACTGCACAGGCCAGTCATCCTACAATGTGATTAAAAACTTAAATGATCTGAGGATAAAAGCAGCTACTGTCTGTAGTACAGCAGTCATCTATTTCCACGAGGAAAAGAGTTCATCAAGAGAGAAATACAATTTTTTTTTCCTTAAGATTCATGTATGTCTCCAAAGTTTAAAAGCAGCCATAAGCATCTCAAAAAAAAATTCAAAACTTCCAACTTCTGACAAAAGTGGCTCCAGCCACACTATCTACAGCTGTCCAGTTTGGTAAACTGCTGCAGGCAACTACGAGTTTCCTCCTCAGTCCTAAGGAACAGTTCACTCCTGCCTTGCTAGCACCCAGTGCAGCATCAAAGCCATTTTTAGGTTTTGGTTCATATGAGGACTTGTCATTTGTCTTCTTCCAGGGCTCAGCCTGATGCAGCAAGAGAAAGGAGCTACTATCCTCTGCTAAGAGACAGACTTCCCTGTTGGACAAGCAAACCACTGGTGCTCGACTCATCCAACCCACGCAAAATCCTTATGACTACTTAAGACTAATTAAAAAACATCTCATCTGAACAAGATGTTTAAAGCTGGTAACAGTTCTTCTCAACATTATAAAATATTTGCTAAGGAAAAAAAAAAAAAGCCAGAATTGGAAAATGTCTCTCCCACACTCACATCCTCTCCCCTCAAACTAGTTCAAAATTCAAATGGAAAAATCTCCCTAGTTTCTTGTTAAGAATGTCAGCATGGTATAATTAAAAAGCCAACTATAATGCAAGAAGCACGAGGTGAACATGTAATTCACCAACAAACAGTACAGTACAAGTCCTCAGGACAGACCTTCTCTTGCCTATGGCAAGGGGGTTGGAACTAGATGATCTTTAAGGTCCCTTCCAACCCAAACTATTCTATGATTCAAAAGGTGGAGAATATACATTTCACCTACTAACAACTGTGTCTTCACATATTCTACACTTCTGAGAGAGAAATCCAGTATTCAACATCAAACAATTCCTCTAGAACAACATCAACTATGGTATCAAGCTCCTCAAGTCTCTTCACTACTAGAATCAGTACGTATCTAAACCCACCTTACAAACTCAAAGCAACAGCAAATGTAACCTTAATCTCAGCACAAATACCTGCCACACATTGGCAGTTTGATAAGAAAATTCTTCACAAGCATCAAAACATAAAAAGAGCCTCATCTGACTACAACAGGGTTCAACCTTGATAATACTGCACAACTTCACTGATACAAAGTTCTAATCTTCTTTGATACCAGGCAATGAAAGAATCAAAGGGCAAAGATAGGCTTTTTCATTACACTAATAAATTTGGCACCTTTGAAATGTCATTTTGTTGAGTGTGTGAAATCTCTCTTTTCAAACCTAACACTTAGTAATATTTACACTATAGATATTCAAGGCACAGTCCATATAAATTACATATTGTAATACCATATCATGTGTCATCATTCCAAAGCAGATGGACAGAAGAGAGGGCAGCAAGCAGTTGCTTAACTGTCTGATACATTTAGACACTGACTGGCATTAAACCAGCCTTAACCCTAAAAAGCTGAAGACTATCCATGGCCAAACATCCAGCTTCATCTTCCTGGCAGTAACATAAGTCCCTGGCTGTGTTTCAGCCACTGCTTGTAGTAACAAAGCAGATAATATGCTATGAGAACCAAGACTTCCTGCAGAATCCAAAATACAAGGAACTTCTAATGACTACCACGACCAGGTCAGTTAATATATATCAGTCCCACCATCTGCTTTTGCATGAAAAATGGACCTAAGTCCTTTTAGCTACTGATCAATTCTACCAAGCATCTGCCAATACCAACAGCCTTGGGAACTACTGGCAGACCGTACCAAATTATTGCAAGACACTGCACCAACACAAAAAGACCTAAATTTCAATCTTTCATGCAACTTTTATGAGCATTTCTTTCAAAATAAAGTATTTTTCCACTATTCCCCTTCACGAATATCCCCTATGAGCCTGACACAGAAACTGCAATTCCAATTGCCTTGCAAATGAAACACACAAGAGGAAATAAAACATTTCCAGGGCAGGAACAAAGTCCAGTTCTGACTAATAACTAGTTTTCTTTGCACAGCACCACTAGGTGTTTTTCATATCATATTTTTCATAAACATTCAACACTTCAAGGGCTTTGCTGAAGTAAGAGTGACTCAAAACAAAGCAATGATAGATCTGGAACGTCACAAACCAGACCAAGTGTTGTACCATTTTTTTCACTTGGCATCCAAAAGACTAAAATACACGTAGACAGCTCTAAAACTCTGCAGATTACAATGCATAATTCCATTGTTATTTTAACCTTAGTGGAGTATCAAAGTCTTTATATGTAGCTTTCAACTGTGTCAAGAAATTATCTGGAGTCTTAGAAAGACAAAATACTCCTTATTTCAAAACACCCACTCAAAAGTACATGCACAGCCTATTTTGTCTTATTCACAGGTCAGCTCAGTTTAGGAAAAGGCCGCAATATTTTTCAGTCCCATACTCAAGGAAATGCTTCATGCCTAGTCTTTCATGTCCTTCTACATTACAGCCCTTGGAATATCACCTCTTGCTGTTTCAAAATACATTAAGCCATTTAATTTTAAAATATCAGCTTACTGGAAAAAATACTCTGATCTGAAACATCAAGACAAGCCAATCAATTTACACATGACTTAGAATAATAGAGAAGGAATAAATTTTTACTTTTTCAAACTAAATATTAAGGCAAAGTGTATGGTCCTGCCTTTACAGCTAGGGCTGTCTGTGTCTGGAGGAAATTCCCACCTAGTTAATACAGGTTTCAAGTCATTTTAAAATGCAGATGTATCACATTTAAAATTCCATATTAAAAATTTCACTGAAGACAAAACCCTTGCTGTTTAGTGGGGACAAATCATAAAATGACATGGCATAGCTCTGAAGCGAAAGAGATAGTTTACTGAATATTTACACAAGTCACCATTTCCTTCAGATAAGTATCAGCTCACTGGCTCCTGAAAAGGAAAGCAGAGACTGAAGCCAAGCAAAGCAAATTATTTTGCCCACTCAAAGACTTGCAGGTTTTGTCTATTTTTTTTTCCCCCTCTTCAAATCTATTTTGAAAGAGGAATGAGATGTGATTCTCCCTTGCTGCTCCAGCAGCACTCAGTCACCACAGACACAGTCTTAAAGCAGCACTTCTTCACATGCAGCAAGGATTGCTTCCAATTACCTGGGATGCATAAATCTACTGTATTTTGCACATGCAATGATCCTCCCCCCAAATCTAAATGCCTCGTCCAGCAGTCAACCCAAGTCCAGCAGACTGAACACCTCAACAGTATCTTATTTTCTTTTATTCTATCAACTGCATACACCGTTTCTCTCACTGCTGCTAAGACAAAAAAAAAAAAAAAAAAGAAAGGGGAGGGAGACTGGTGAGAAGAGTAACAGTTATGCTGAAAAGGCATAACACCATCCTGATGACTGGCACAGGCTGGGTTTCTGCTGCAGGGACACCTGCATTATTACCGCAGTGTGTTTCTGATGACGAGACAGGTGCTGATCTATTCACTATCCCCAGCATTACAACACAGACACAGGCAGAACAACACCTAGAGCTGCAAGAAGGAGGTTGTGAAATGAGGGAAAATCCCTTTGGTTTAATATTCTTCCCCGTTATTTCAAACCTTCTGTGCAAACCAACACTTGGTGTGCTTGCACAATAAGTGAATTCATACAGTAGCTGGTGTTCAGCTGCAATCATTCCTTCGAGAAAAACCTCATGCCAAGATAAAAATATCTTAATTTATTATCTTACTAAGTTCCCTATCCCAGTTTCACATTTATGTGGGTGAAAAAATAAGCTTTAGTCTCCGACATGAATAACAAACTAGGAAACAAATCACTCCCCTCCCATTATTTCAATTCCTCCCTCAAAAAATCAGCAAAGCACTTTTCTAAAACTGCCCATCACCACGCTTCTGAAAGCTCAATACCTTCATATTAACAATTAAAAAGCTGTCACATTTCCAAAACAACTGCTTGTACACAGGCATGCACCTTTACTCTCCTCACAAGCATCACCAAAAGCTTAACATGAACATCTGACTTGGAGTAGGCTTGGAAAGAATTGAGCAGTGAAGCAAAACTTTCTTGCCAGAATATGAGTAAGTCAGGCTGCTGCTGTCTCTCCACCAGCCCCGAGATATGCTGGTCTGCATCAAAGCCAACCAGCTTATAACAAAAGGCTGCTCTCATACTGTCAAGAGAAAAGCAACATGGCAACAGTTTTTGAAAAGTAAGGATGACAACTCTAGGGTATGAACATCCAGCCTGCCTGCCCCTAAGCACATTTTGCTGCCCCTTAGCAAGTAACCTGTCACATCCTCCCAAACAACTGAGTGAAAAAAAAAAAGGGATGTGTAAAAGCTACAAAGAGATAATCCAGCTGAGCTTCACAGAATCACCCTCTCCCCTTGTTGCCCAAATCCCACAATGTCACACCTGAACAACCAACTGCAACCCTACAGGCTCTCTCAGAGATAAGCATCACTTAAGCTACTTAAGAAGTTACTTATAGGGCCACCTAAAATACAGCCTGGAGGGTTATGCTGGCTCTGCCCACCCAACCTATTCTCCAATCAAACTCGTTATCACAAACACCCTGTGATAAACCTCCTCAACTGTCTAAATGGTATTTTAGAGCTTTCCCACCTCTCCTCCTCATGCTGAATGGTGGCTCATGGACTTTAAACCCCTCTGGATAAACTTGCACTCAAAGGACATCCTGACACCAGAC
The DNA here is from genome assembly GCA_013400935.1 of Turnix velox. Taxonomy (NCBI): domain Eukaryota; kingdom Metazoa; phylum Chordata; class Aves; order Charadriiformes; family Turnicidae; genus Turnix; species Turnix velox. Next base: position 47,923 of record VZTY01014761.1, on the reverse strand, counting down.
TGAACCTCCATCATGACATGGCCAGCTTCCATGAAACTAGCAGCAAAAACTAAGTACAGAACAACATGACTGCATCAAAAAGTCTCTTCATTTTTGTCATTCATGACACAGTAAAAGCTGAGGGAAAAAAACTAAGAACAACTCTGCTCTCATCAGATTTTGGCCATCTACCTGAAAAGGACCTCACTTCATTGGAAGGCAAACACCTCTGAGCAATGTGTGCACTAGTGGTAAGAGACTGAGCAGCCCTGCTGTGCACTGTTATATCCCTTCCTCACTGCCCTACTTTCAAGGGACTAATTATTCTCTTAAGCCTTGTTTGAGGAAGGTGAGCTCACAAGAAAGAGAAAATCCTTCTCTTAACAGTTGGTCACGTTCCTTCTCCAGTGGACTCACCTTTTGCCTTGACTACACACTCAAAGGATAGACTGAATGGGCGAGTTCTCAGTAAAAGCATTTCCAAACCTGACTGACTGATTCATGTCATCTCATGTACAACCTTGAAGCACCCATCCTTCCTCTAAACTGTACATTACAATGAATTGAAAACTTAAAATATTCAGTTGTCAGAAGCACAAATTTATTCCTTCTACTCTATCTCTTCTAAAAGAGCCAAGCTCGAAATCCCAACAATAATTTGTTTCATCAAAGGTTAATTTTGAGGACTTCTCCACATGTTTGCTAACCACAGAGTGTGCAAGGAGAGTTATTTTGAGCTTTCTCTTCACAGCTCAATAAGCAGCAGCTTCTCTGTCACTCTCTGGCTTTGCTGTAACAGACCAAGAACCTAAACTAATCCCTTGGGAAGGGAGTTTAGAGCAGGTTAGCCCAGCTAGAAGTGATCCAAATTCTCCCAAGTGGAATATTTTTTACCTCTTCCATTATTCTGGCTGGATGCATTTTAGTGAAGATTTAGTTCAGAACCATGCACACCCATCCATCTCCAGCTGAAAACAAATTGTTATTCTAAGGAATGTAGAACAGCAGAGCTGAACAATGGAAACACCGTATCAGAATTTCTACAAAGTAGACATAGCAGCAGTAAAGTTCCGTGCAGGAACAAGGCCCTTGCCTTCACTCACATTTTCTAACAGTGTAGTTTAAGTCTGCTAATGCAAGGAGAGTTTTCAGATTTGAACACATGCTTATTTCTTGCTTCAGCTCATCTAAAGCAGCTTCTCTGTAGTCCATGCCAAGGAAGCCACCAAACTTAGTAAAATTATGCACATTCAAAGTAAAGTGAAAACCTATTTGTGTCAATGGCAAGCAAGACAACCCTCCTTTCTCTCAACACAAGCAATACAAACCACCACAATCCTAGGGACATCCAAAATGGGTTTCCAAAGAGAAATTCTCCACTGATACTGGGGAGTCCACAATGGGAGTTCTAACTGACAAACTGTAACACTAAGAAAAGGGAAACCACCAACTTTCCCTGAGCTTCAGCTTTGCTATACTCAATGTGACAGAAAGCATTTCTGTTAGCACGATGTGATGGTCAACTTGGCTTCTTTCTTCCCTATGTCTGCAACCCACTAAGGCGTAATAAGTCAGCTGCCATTCCCACTAGGAGTTAGCTCCTGTTCCCTATGGTCAATGGATTAGTTTCAGATTTTAAAGCCATACTTATTTCCCAAAGAGAAGGCAGCTCACATGACGACTTGTATCACAAAACCTCCAAAGAGCAGAAAGACCTCTGTTCCCTTGAAGCTTCTGATAGGCGAACAAGCTAAAAAGTCAACAGCCCTTTGCTTCCACACAATCAGAACACAAGCAATCTGTGTTTGTCCACATCTTTTCATTTCCAGAAAGAGATACAGAGTTATACAGAATGATTAGACCACAGGACAAGATAAATAATGGGAAGAGAAATAAAGAATCATTGAATAGTTTGGGTTGGAAAGGACATCAGAGATCATCTAGTTCCAACCTCCCTACCATAGGCAAGGACACCTCCAACTACATCAGGCTGCTCAGTGCCTTGTCCAGCCAGGCCTTAAACACCTCCAGAGAGAGGGCATCCACAACCTCTATGGGCATTAGGATTAAGTATTTTGCATTATGTCACGACAATAACTATTACCCTCAGATCTTCTGATGCACTGCTTTATTAACAAAAACACCACATCTCCCATCTCTAGGAAGCTGCCCAAAACATCAGTATCAACTTTGATAGCTCCAAGCTTTTAAAACCCTTGTACAACATCAGGCTATCACCAAAAAAAAAAAGTGAAGACACATTTGATTTCCACCCCCACACCCTTTTCCTCTGGTCAGGACCAATAATACATATCAGACATCTCCATGTACTGCTTCCTGGAGAAATTACAGTAGAAGTGAAGTATGGTGAGTGTCCTGCCTGACAACAACCTCCCTCCAAGAAGGAGCACCAGGAACCCTAAAGCCACACTACCTGTCCTGTAAAGGCAAAACACAGATCTATGCCGCAGGGGTTTCCAGGAGCAGTCAGTTGCTTGAGGAATGTTTTTCATAAACCTGCACTAGTGGTACTGTGTGGTAAGAACCCCAGTTATTTACTTTAACATACCTGGTTAAAGTGCTTAGACAGATCTGAACACAGATCACAAACTACACACTCCTATTACACCTGCAATTAGCTGTTAAAAGGCATTAAAAGACAGCTATTCATAAAAGGCAGTTACACTAACATCATGGTATATAACCATTACAGACATTTTAGCTCATCACTCGCATACCAAGAACTGCATCTCCGAGTGGAACATACTGAGCAGTAAAAAAACCTTGAGTTTCCCTCCCAAAGCATTTAATTTTTCTCAGAAATCAACATGGAAGTTAACATAAAATCTCAAGAAACAGTCTGCCTGAAACCTGCCAAAGAAAAGGTTTATACAACAGTTTTGGGGCAGCAAAACTATAGCAGCAGTGCAGTGAAGCAATGGAATTGAAGGGTGCTAGAACCTTTCTGGGCCCTACATGAGGCATACAGCCATGGGATCCATCAGCTCTCCCACTTCCTTCACTGCCACAGCATTGGAGAGGGTACGTATCCAAACTAGTCTAAAACATCATCAGGGATAGAAGAAATGATGCCATGCACTACAAACCAACCTCCCACACAAAACGCTCCCAACTCCTCCTTGTCAGTGACCCCCACAGCAGCAGAGGAAAAAATGAAGACCTACTTGAGAGGAAAAGCCATGTCAATGGCAGACATACATTTCTCCCAGTACAGCAAGAAATAAAAGCTGCTCGCCTCCTACTCCAGTCTGCCCACAGTGTATACTCCCTCCAGAACACTTTTTCTCTTTTAAGACAGTACAAGGAATAAAAGTATTTAAAAAAAAAATTTAAAAATTAAAGATAACTATTCTCACTGCTCTCAATGAATGAACAATGCTCTGCAGCGTCATCTCTCCTCTTCTTCCTAAACTGCACATTTTCTCCTCATAATTCCTGTTAAAAACCAAATTGGCCTCAGAGTATCAATTCTGATCAGTCTTGTACATAATTCTTTCACCTGTATTTCAGTCATGAGGTCTGTAGTCACCATAAAGATACAGATTTATTTTGTCATTCACTGTAGCTACTGAACATAAACCAGAGAGCAAGTGGCCTGAACTGCATCACTCTAGTTGTGTTTGAGATTGTAAGACAGCACAAAAACTCAAATTTGGCAGAAAACCATTCCCTGGTGCACATTTGTCTTGGTTGCCTGTTCTTCACAACAGCAAGCAAGTGCTCTGCAAGGAAGTATGGAGCAGCAGAAGGGAAGGAGGAATTGTGGAGGAGGGAGAGGATGAAAGCACCAGCAGCAATTCTGCTGGGAGTCCAACTCGGAATTCCCTTTGGCACAAACAAAAGACTGATGTGTGCATGAGGTAGTTCAGGGCACTACACCATCAACTTGTGTGCAGACATGTAAAACAGAAATGCAAGAATGCTGCAACAATTCTTTTTTTCCTTTCAAGTAGCACAATGTGTGGCTTAACTGAGTCACAGCAATTCTTTCCCATCATCATGGTCATCAGAGAATCAGTCTACTATACAAGACATCACAGCAAGTATGGTACTGAATGTCTCTTCATAATCTTAATGCAATATGTTATCCCAGGGAATAAAAACTCAAGGAAACACCTTGCCTGTCCCACAGGTCACCTTTCTTGATGGTAACTCCTTTAGTCAAACCATGTTACACTAAATGGTCAAAAGACAAAAGATGTGGACACTAATGTGCTTCACAAACACAAAAAACCACACAACTCATGGAAAAATATAGTTACTAGACAGTTTTCAAATATTACTAAATTAAAAAAAAGGATCAAGACATAGACATCTGTGTTTTGTTTCTCCCATCATGCAGCAAAAAACATGTATGTTTATGTAAAAATATTTATGAAATTAAGGAAAAAGTTTGTGAAACTATGACTAAGAGCTTTGAAATTACTTTAAGTAATTTATCCTTGTTCTATACAGCTACTGCCCCAGAATAACCAGCCATGCTTACAGACTGACCCCAACAGAAGTTAAATGGAACAGACTGAAAAACATAATGCAGATTTCCTTTCCTTTTTTTTGGCATGTACAATTAAAGGTATTTTAAAATTTTTTTTCTCCAATAAAGAAATTGGAATGGTCTAGCTTACCCATCTTCTCTTCTGTTGAGAAGTGAGAGGATAAAGTTACAGTAGGAGAAAGTCAAATTTTGTTATGTGATTAGAATTCCTATAGTCACTGCCTGGGGAACAGAGAACCAACAACAGAAATTATTTCTGGTACTTTCAACTCATTTGGTTACAGTTCTGATAAGCCTGATGGCCACTAAATTCTTCCTTCAATACAAACTACCGCTAGGCATACCTAATAAATGAATTACAATCTATTTTTGCTCTACTCGGAACACCCACAAGAAAGCTTCTGCATATTGAACAGGTTTGAACATTTTTACACATGGTACATTTAAAGTCTTGGGAAGGTCCCTAACACAATTCACAAGTATTTGACCAAATCCAGGTGTAACTTGCTCAAAGATGTCCTTTTAAAAGGAAGATACATCAAGGTTTAAGGGAAAAACATGGCATCTCTAAGTGGAGTCTTTATACCATTTGCTTTGCAGGTTAGATGTAAAAATTATATGCAATATTCCTTCCAATCACTAGTAGAACTTGAATTTCTATTCTCCCCTTAATGCTTTTGATCACATCTCTTCCATAAAGATATTTTAGTGTATTTCCACTAAATACACTAGTATTTAGAGGAACATATCTCCAATATCAGCTTCTCAGCTGAAGAAGCTGCATCACGACTCATTTCCTCCCCTGAGCAAAATCTACATTCACTGATGTAACAGCAAAATGCAAAGTTTCTTTTCCCACTACAACGTGCTTGTCCTCAGTCACAGACAGAAACAAGACACTTCTTCCTTCCCTAATCCCTTCTCTCTTTGCTTAAGATGTTCAAGTAGACCACCTACTAGGAGGGATGCAGCTGGTTTAAGTACAAGAGATGGAAAAGGCTGCACAAGAGCTGTGTGGCATGGGGAGTGCTGCCACCATAAAGTGACAGAAACTACTATTTCTATCAGTCAGTTGTTCATGACACCTTAAAGTATGATTGTGATGCTGAGGTGGTACAAAAGGTAGTTTCAAGACTGGGTTAGAGTTTGAGAGGGTGTTACTTCCTACCAGTCAACACACCCAGCAAATCCCAGTAAGGCAAGGATCTGAAGGGATTTTATGTACATGAAGAAGTCATGAAAAGAACCTTTTTACACATTAAAGGCTGGATATATAACAAGGGAAAAATCTATATAAACTCCTGTCTAAAATGTCTCTCCTAATTCTCTTGTTTTTGATTAAGTATTTGACTTGAACAGTTTAAAAAGACAGAGGAGTCTGGGTTGGAAAAGACCTTTGCAGATCTTTCCATCTCACCCACTAGTCAGGGCTTTGGTTAAGTTATCCCAATTGCCAGCTGATACCACCACTAAATAAGGTTGACCTTTTAAACAGCAGTTACCTTCATACCAATTCACATATTGCCTGAAAGGTTTGTCACACAGCAGTTACATTTTCCTATTACTATACGATGAACAAGCCATTGATGAAAAACATGAAACAATAAAACATAAGTAACAAAAGTGGTTTCCAACTGTATCATCAACCTTGTCACCTCTTGTCAAGGAGAAACAGCTTAAGACCCAAAGAAATCACATCTACCACCTTTTATTTCTGATCTGTCACACAAGTGAACCCCAACTCAGCAGCTGAAAAATCAGCTCCTCACCCTGCAAAATGCTCTTGTCAAATTATCTGAAAGGGAATAAGAAACTGAAATCAAGGATTTGCTTTTCTGGAAGACCCAAGATATGTCCTCATTCTAAACTCTCGGCCTTGCAATGCAAGCATAAGAGGCAGTACTAGGGGAGAGCCATTTCAAGGGAAAAGAAATCAGCTCTGCACTTTTAACGGAAGGGAAAATTTTGCGTGAAAGCACTTAGATGAAAGCACAGAAAAGAAAGAATCCCTGGGAACCAGCCAAGCAGCTTCACTCCAGTTTCCACTCACCTTGGGGAAGCCACAAAGAGACGAGCTGGCAGAGGCTAGGTGACTGTCATTCCCACTGCTTTGTCAGACTGACACCATTCTGTCTGTCTCACTCAGCCAGGGAAGAAGGCAGCACACCACAAGGAGATTTTTGCTTGCACAGTAGATTGGTAAGGGGCATAAATACCTCAGCCAGCATGACCAGAAATTCTTCAGCCCAGAAAGTCCCTCTTCTCCAGGTGACTCACAAGAGGAGCAGCAAAATCAACTAATATTTTTGAAAATTTACACGATGTTACTAGCCAGGGAAGGACATGGTACAAGTTGCAGTATCCTGCTCTTTCTTATGAGATGAGCCTACTTACCCTCACTGCACGTGGCTAAGGATATTAGTGCAATCTCTTAAATAAAAGGTGGCTGATGAATTTTAGCCTCTCATACTCACATGGTCAGCCATCTTTCCTTCAGGCCGATCTTCCTCCTTCAACAGTACTTCAGACAAAGCATGTTATCCACATTCAGTTCTCTCTCATCCAGAGACCTCCTTGAACATGAGTTCACATGTTCACACACTCTGAAACAGCAGCCAAAGCCACATGATACTCAAGTTGGGGCAAACCAAGGCACAATTCAGCTAGCTATGGACTGAGACAAGTGCACTAACCCTCATTAGCAGAGCATGCAGCCTGATAAAAAGTTAGTTTCTACTATCAGACAAGAGCACAACTCCACAGCATGTACAAGTCTAGCTCCTTATGTACTTCTCACGCTCCACACCGTTTCCTTCCTTGCCACCAGCTCCAACCAAGCCTTTCCAAAGTCATTGTGGGAGTCCTCCTTAACATTTGCTCCATATTTCTTCAAAGTAAACCCTTAAATTCTACAGCCTTGGACTCAGCCAGGAATGTAAGCTTCCAATATTCATCACCTGGGCTTGAGAGTACCCTTAATAAAAGGAATGCTACAGCAGTATAAAAAAAAAACCCAAAAACATATCAAAACGTTGTTCTGATAATGTATGAACAACTGCAGTGAACCAGTAGGAAATGCTGGAAGCCATCAGAAGTCAATGCTCTACTTCTACATCCTATCAGATGTAAGAACCAAGATTCCCAGGAAAATGTATGAAAAAGAACACAGGGAAAGGAAAGATCTGGGATGTGGGAAAGCTACTAATGCCCAAAACAGAAATACTGTAATACAACCTGATTTTAATCTTCAGACTGCAAGGTTTCTAAATATTAAAAGCCATAGTCTGTTAGAAAAGAAATAGCATTGCAGAGGCCTCCCTGGTCTCCAAGCATGTGTTATAGACATTACTCTTCTATTTAATGTTTGCTTCCATTGGTATTTCATCAAGTACTCATGTGCTTAAGCAGGGACTCTCCACTCTCTATAAAGTATTTTGTCATTTTAGCTATGCTCCACTGTCAGTGCTGGGACTTTTAGAAGGTACTGAAGGTGTAACAGTTGAGTCTTTCTTATCACCTCTCCTCTTACCAATGTCTGGAGACAAAGCAACGAAGGTAGGATCTTCATTGTAACCAAAATATCTCCATGGCTGACGTATAAAAATCCATCATCATCCACAGTTAGGAACTACTCCCAATGTGACAATAAGAAATTAAGGTTTGTTTACAATGATTTTCAGTTCCAGTTCAAGGTAGGTGAAACTTACTTGCCTTATGCTAGAAAGCTAAAACTTTTTTTTTTAAATGTACTAACTTAATAAAAATGTGAAGAAACTTCCACAAATGGCCTTTGCATTATACTTCAGGGTAAGTCAAGCACAAACAGGCTTTCAAAGAACCTGAAGGTCAAAACACAAGGCTGCATCTTTTTCAAAGCTTAAATCAATACAGGGAATATAAATTTACTACTTCCTAAGTGGTCTTCTGTGCCATGTGCTTGAGTTCAGCACATGACAAACACAGACCACATCCTCAAACATGATGACAAAACACATCTTTTCTCACAAAACAAAAAGGTTCTGTTGATTAACTTCACCATCAAGAACACAACTATGACTTTACACTTTGCTTTGAACCCCATAGTCAGGTCTCCTGCACCACAACCATTCCTCTGACAGCAAAAATGAGACAAAAACTGAGAAGTTATATGAACAAAAAAAGCTTTGGTGCCAGTTTGGTCACACATCAACAAGAAACTATAGCAAAGACATACCTATCAGAAGAACGGTGAGCAGAAGCTAACTGCACACCAACCTCATGATACTTCAATATAACTCAAATGCATTCTCACACAGTCAAAGCAGAATCAAGTAGGAGAGCCAAAACTATGTTCCCCTTGAGCCAACAGCAGCAAAGCCAGCTCAAGTTCTGCATTAAGTGCACAGTAGGATGAAATCCTCTAGGCTCATAAGCATTTCTGCCTGACATTGCATTAAACTTGCTGAAGAGTTATTTTAGTTTTATCCTCTGACAGGGAAGAAGTATTGGGAAAAATGATTGCTAACAGAATCCTGCAACTTCAGTGTGAAACTAGCAGAGACTATGCTTTTACCACATTGTCCTCAAGGAAGCAGTCTTCACACTAGGGCAAGCTAGAAGATGTGAACTAGGACTTACTTTAATATTATCCAAATTTTAAGCTCAGAACTGATTCTGGTCCCACAATCATCCATTCACTTTTTGTAGCAACACAATTTGAACAGTCTCTGCAGTCTCTAACAGTCTGTCAGTCTCTACATAACTCATCAACATAGCTAGTATGCTACTGAAAAAGCTTTTTTTTTTTTCCCACCACCCTTTTAAATGACAACCAACTTGGAGATTAAAACACTCTTGAAGGCTTTAGGAAGATGCAAGGACTGGTCTCTCCCGATTTAACTAAGTATTAAGCACTACCAAATCTACTCAATAAAATAAAGACAAAAAACATAGATTCTGCTGCCTAACAAAGAGAAGTGCTTTTAGTCTTCATGCAGCTGTCTTTGAATGACCATCAGCATTCTCCACAAGAAGCAAAGAGTCCTAAATGGGAAAACAAAACACAAAACATAAACACACTGTTCAACGCTGCAACTTTTGGAACCCTACTGGAATTACAATATGTAATGCATCTGATTAAGAAATTATTATAAACTGCCCAAACCCCAAAGTTTTTCAGAGATTCATGAACAACTGATTCAGCCACAGTTCACACATCTCTAAAATCAGATTACACGCACATGATTTTTAAAGATGTTTCACCTGGATAGAATTGGTCTCATGACCAGGAAAACAATCCATGACAAAGTTAACAAACCAGAAGTCTCCACATCCAACTGTGAGAAGAGATAATTGCTTAGCTCACAAACACAAACCCAAAATACTGTTATACTGACACAATTCATTTGCCAGCCACCTGTCCAAACAAGAATATTAATAAACACCAAGTGTTTTATTCACCTGATATATTGTTTAAAAAAAAGAAAAAGCTTTCAGGCTTCAGTAAGTCAAGTGAAGTACCAAAACCTATGTCCAACAGCAGAAAGCCCAGTTAATTTTTGGTCTTCCCATCCCACTGCAGGAACCTGTTCACAAAGCAGATACTGATAACAACACCTTGCACATACATCTATACCGATGTCTTGAGCATAAACCAAGTGATTATGTCACGATTCTGGATATTATTATGTTAAACAGCTTCAACACTGACAAGGAAATTAACATCAACACTAAGTATTTCTATTGATTAAAAATTTTAGAGCAACTTAAAGAATAACATAAATACAGCCATGAAGGGGGGAAAAATGCATAGGACAAGCACCACTGAAAGCACTGTTTTGTTTAAATTTTGGCAGCAGTTGATAAGGTCCATGCTTCTTGTTACAATGAAGAATAAATGCAGTTATTTTCAAAAGTCATCCGGCAATGATACCATGTTTTTACCTGCAAAATCATAAAAAACACAGGAATAAAAAATACTTTACTGAGCTATTGCAGGGGATATATTGAGGAAAACTGCCACTTTGAACGGTGTAAGATTTCAGCCCCTCTTAATTTGGCTGAAATGGCTTTTTTTTTCGTTTCACTCACAAGAAGAGAAAACCTTGTTTATTTCATTATGCAGGGTTCACTTTCTGCAGGGGAAGTAAAATAATAGGACTGCACTTCAGACAGCTGGAAACACAGTAGTAAGAAATTACATGGGCCTAACACACAGTGCAAGAAGCAGGAATATTGGCAAAAAGCAGGGAAGGGGGGGAGGAAAAAAAAAAAAAGAAAAAGAAAAAGAGGGGGAGGAATTATGCGAAGGAGACCTTCTGCTGCAGGCCCGAGATCTCGGCAATCCCACCACCAGGCCAGCTCCTTGGGGGGGGGG
>VZTY01014761.1:25337-35589 GCA_013400935.1 Turnix velox | reverse complement strand
GCGCGTGCGTGTGCGAGAGTGTGCGCGTGCGTGTGCGAGAGTGTGAGTGGGAGAGTGTGTGTGTGAGAGAGTGCGCGCGCGTGAGAGTGCGCGTTGAGATATCCTTGAGATATCTTCTGTGAGGAACCTTCTGGATCTCCTGTAGGGAGACCTCCTCAAGTTCCTGCTGGGTGGGGATGGGAAAACATCTCTGGAGGGGGGGAGGGCTGCTCCAAATCCTTGCGGGGTGCTGTGGTGGAGGGTGGCCCGGGCGCTGTGTGCCAGCCGTGTTTGGCGCAGGGCGGGTGGCAGTAGCCAAGCCCCCGTTGAAGAGAAGCGAGAGCCGGGCGTGTTCCTGGCGGAGGAAGGGCGGTCCCGGGCTGGTTTCTTAAGTTGAGGACTCCAGAACTTGTCACAGTAACTCCAGTTGGGGTCTCACCGCAGCTGATAATGATTTATGCTTATATGTATAAAGAAAGAAAATAAATATCCACCATCTCCCACATGATCATTCATATCTCAAAAGACTACTTACTCAGGCTTCCAAGCATTGGAAAGAATTAACAGACATCTTGTCAGAGAATCATAGACCTTCGAAGGCCATATAGTCCAACCCCCCCTTCAGTGAGCAGGGACATCCTGCACTACATCAGATTGCTCAGAGCCTGAGCAAGCCTGGCCTTGGAGGTCTCCAGGGATGTGGCCTCTACAACCTCTCTGGGAAAACTGTGCCAGTGTCTCACCATCCTCATGGCAAAGAATGAAATATAAATCAAGCCTACCCTAGTTTAAATCCATTGCCCCTCCTCCCATGGTTACTCACCCTGGCAAACAGGGGTGAAAATGGTGAACACAAACCCATTTCTTCCTAACTTTCAAGTCCAGCTCTATGAATTACTTGAAATGGTAATTTCTAGGAGAAAGAAATTATCTTTTTGAAATGTCTACAGTTCCATTTGAAAGCTGGAAATCTTTATTTGCCATACTCTGAATCAGTACTCCCATCTATTACTATCTCCTACTAAAAGGCAGCCTTCTGAACAGCAGCACCTTAAAGCCATCCAAGTCATCCACACTCATAAATTTTCTTCTTATGGTTCCTTACACTCTGTGTAACACACAGAAAAGCCCTTTTCTGTTCCCCACACAGTCGGTTTAGGGAAGGAAACATCTCAAGTGAAGCTTGAGGAGATAAAATCATAACAAAACTGCTTACACCCACCAGGGAAAGAGTCTTGTTCTGAAGCTTGGACCAGACCAGTGGAAATTCTGTGAATGACAAAACTAGCGCCAAGGAGGTCACTAGACAGTTTTTTAAAAGACTTAGTTCAATGTTCTAGAGCCACAGAGGCCATCAGGAATTCAGCACCACTCATATCATGTCACCCTGAACACAAGCATTTGAACAATTGATTCGAGACAGATTGTGGTGCCCAGAAACGTTAAGCTTTTGAACAATCAATCTGACAGATCCCACTTATATCACAAAAGCACAGTTATCTACGTTCAGCTGATCAGGCAGTACTGGTCACCACCAGGCCCCAAAGTCTACCAACACCCTTCTTTGTGTGCTTTCACAGTCACAGAGCTTAGTGTCAAGATTCAGTTGTTCAAACCGTGTCACAAGTGGATGCCACCACCTTACTCAGCAGAACCACAAGGTGCATTCAGTAGTAAAAACCAGAACATTCTGAGATTAAAAAAAAAAATTGAAAATAGCCCTTCAGTACCGTATGAAGTATCTCTCAGTAATCACTCTAAACATGGATAGAGTGCTCCCAAGTATTACTCCTCTGAGCAGCAGGTAGACAATCCTAACATGATGCCCTTAAACAGAATGATAGAATCAAAAAGTCTGAGAATAAAAAGCATACAGGGTGGTTTCTGCCACAACTTACTGAATTCTGATTTTCTGCCACGTGCAAAGCACTAAAAGGAGCAAAAATCCCAATCTTGTCACAGGAAATATCTTGTGAACCAAGATACAGATCTCAAACAAAAAATATATATAAAGGCTGGGGTGGCACTTTCTAATAGGGTCCAGGACGGCAGGACTAGGAGGAACAGATGCAAATTGGAACTGGGGAGATTCAGGCTGGATAGAAGAAAGAAGTTCTTTACTGTGAGGGTGGTGAAACACTGGCAGAGGTTGCCCAGAGGGTGCCCTCTCAATCCCTGGAGGTGTTTAAGGCCAGGCTGGATGAGGCACTGAGCAATCTGATCTAGTGGGAAGTGTCCCTGCCCATAGCAGGGGGGTTGGAAGTAGATGGCCTTTAAGGTCCCTTCCAACCAAAACCATTCCATATTTGAACATGTCAAATATGCCAGGAAGCACTTCCAAAGGCAAGACACTGTTGTTGCATATGGATTAGAAACATCCACGAAATTTGAGAACTCAACTAATTCACATAGGATAAAATTCCAGCATTAAAACTTCCTAGTCACAAAGTCTCCTTTTTTTAACATAAAACACCATCATCAGATGAGATGTGGGAGCACTTGTTTCAGGCTATAGAAACATTAAAGGAATATTCACATAGCTTTTTCAAAGGGTTCTTCAAACTTGTGTTTCAAAGACTCCATGGGTGAGAAGCCCATCCAAGTGAGTAGCAGTAGACAATATGATGGAATAATACTTCAGAACTTGATCCATTACAGGCTGTCTCCACATTTATCACTGATATGAGGATAGTACTCCTGTTACCACTTAAGAAGATAGCAAAAAAAAAAAAAAAGAAAAAAGAGATAAAGTCTAAAACAAGAACTACCTACAGAACTATTATATGTTCATTAGTCAGCATTTGCTGACTTGTCATAGTCTGAATATTCTGTTTTAAAGGCTGAAGAACCTTGACCTTTAGAGGCAACAGCTACATAGAAGATTAGGAAGCCAGTGTCCTTCTAAAGCAGATGCAGTGTCTGAAGCTATTCTGTATTCAAAATTATCTGAGATGGCACAGGGAAAAAGAAACAAAAAGACAAGAAACCTAACTTAATTGGGAGATGGACTAACAGGTAAACAACTTCAACTGACAGACTGCAATTATCCATCACCCCCTGCTAATGATAGCTTTTAGCTACATGTTGGGTTCATTTCTTCCTTTTATTTTACTTTTTTTATATAGTGAAGATATTCCCACCCACATTCCTTTTGCTGGACAAGCCAAATTCTGCCTATCTGGTCTCCAAGAAAAAAAACAGACTTTTTCAAAATGCTCTACAACTAAGTCAGAACTGAGGTTCTCCAGACACCTTCAAAGGTACACACTGCTCCAGATAAAATCACTGCCTTAGCAAATAAATCCTAGTATTTATCAGCCTTCATTGGGAAGCACAACCCCACCTGTGCATGCACCTTTGGTCACTCCATCAACTCAGTAGCTTGTTGAGACAGCCACTAGGACACAAAACATGTTCTCTGTTACTTTTCTTATCACCTGTCTTGGGTTTTAACTTTAAATACAAAAAATGTTATGCCACAAAAGTATGATAATTATGTTTATAGTTAACATGAGTTAACACTTCCTGTATTTTGTCAAGTCCTCCAGTTCTATGCCAACATCAAAATGAGCTTTAAACCTCTTGTTTCAGCTTCTTCATCCAGTTGAATCCACCATGCTCCCTTTTCTCGATCCTCAATGGTTAGTGATTACATAAAATTAAATCCACCCAAAATCAGGAGCATCTGAATTCCTAACTCTCATCTTCTTTCTCCGTTTTTACATATGAGATTATTCACTTGTTCACTTCTCACACCAATCAAATCCCCACAGTCGCCCCGATTAATTTCCAACATCCTTCAGGTAGGTGCTTCACTCAAGTTCAAAGCAATTTACTTTCTTCTGTTATTAGGGAATGAAATCTTCCATTTTTAGCGCATACTTTTATTCTAATTTCTTTTTGTTCCTTTGTGCCTATAATTCAGTGCCTCTATTTGAGCATCTCAGGCTTTCCTGACACAACTCACAGTGGAGCATTCAACGAGTTTCCCAATGGCAAGATGATTCTTGCTGCCCATCCATAGCATATCACAACACCTTGTGTCAGCTCGAATCTCCCACATATTTTTTCTTAACAACTGTGTGGCAACCTCTTTGACCATCCACTCAAATAAAACCCCAAGCTTTCTTCCAAGAGAGACCTTCTATTTCTGTCTGACATATTCTTCCCTTGGCCTAGGGCAGCAGTAAGAGATTCAAGACCCTTCTGACACATTCCAGTTCTTGCTGTTCATGTAGTTTGACTTGATTTGGGAAACACACAAAACAGAAGAAAATGAAAAATCTATTACTCAAGGGGCCTTCACATGGTATTTCTGAGACCTAGCTTTTCCACAGCTCCAAGGAAACTATTATCTTTGAAAGGCATCCATTCTCAAAGACCTCTAAAAGTGCCAAGATAAATGCATGCTGAGATGGCATAAAACTAAAGAAGTTTAAGGACTGACTGTTGATGACAGATGGGGACGTTTATGACCTGCCTGATGGAATAAAGCTGCCCCATTCCCTTTGCACAAGCCTCCCCAGAACTGTCCTCCCTGAACAGAAGCATATCACTACCAAAGTCTTCTTGGCAGCTTACATGAACTAAAGGGGCCTGGTGGGATCAGTTAAGAAGACAATTTCACACCCAAAAAACCTTTTTCAAATACCTTTTATCTCCTCCTGGTAATAGGAATTTCAGCATTCTTGATGCCACTTTGTATAAGATGTTTTCAGTTAAAAAGAAGACAATAACACAACTAAAAAACATTATCAACACAATGCCAGGAAGCCATATGGATTTACTAATGGCACATCCAGGCTCCAAGCAATAGCTTTCAGTTCAGAGAACCTTTCTGAGGAACTCTAAGACAAGGATCATCAAAAGCTAGCTCTGTCTGAAGTGCGACTGCAACACTCGAGAGTCATAACAGTTAAGAGTCTTAAATTCTATTAGCAGTCCCTTATCTTCATACCATCAATCTCTAAGCAAGATGTAGATACACAAAATAAAATACACTCCCAAAGTAAGTCTTCATCTATGCCCAAATGTAGCAAGGAAGCAGTGTTGTATCAGAGGGTGAGAGCCCTTCTAATCAGCAAAAAGCCTTCTTCCCCTCCAAGTGCTTACACTAGCCCTGTTACTTTGGACTGTGAGACTAATCTAAGCACAGAAGAGAAGAAAGGAAAGAAAATATTATTACTCATCCATAGCACTGCCCTGAAGATGAACTAAAGCAGAACATCATTAAAAAGTAACTGTGTCAAGACATGTTCCTGCAGTTCTGCCTCCTCATTTGTCCAGCGCATTTTCTCTCTTGTTAGAGGAGCCCCCATGGTTTTTTCCCTGCGGAGGAACTGTAAATTCAAACAAAATTGACACCAAGTTGCCAACTGAGGAAAAATTACATAGCATAACAAAAGTATTTTAGACGTGGTTTTCATCAGAAATGGCACAATTTTTTTTCTTCCTCTGGGAGGCTTTCTCTAAGAGAACTTGCTTTTAAGTCATGTTTTAAGCTTTCATTAGATAGCTAGTGTTCCAAGTCTTTAGTCTAAAAGCTTTCAAGGGACTAAATAAATCTGATTTGGGGCAAAGCCATCCTCATTTAACATCTGCTCTGTGCAATCTTTAACATGCAAGGAGAGAACACACCAACTTGGAGAGGAGTTGCTCTTTATTTTTGCCTAAAATTAAAAGTTAAAAATTGATACCTAGGTTCCCAAAACACCAACATTTTTTCCTATACCTGTTGTATCACAATACATTTTTGGCAATTTTGGCCAAAACCAAAATAATGAACAAGTAATAATGTAAAACTTAGTAACCATCAAAAGGACTGAATGCAACATGGAATCTAGCTGCTTATTTCTACTTCTGTCATTAATGAATATGGATTGGATCTTGCCCAAGGTTTCAATCTTAGCACTTTCTGTAACTAAGCATTTGAAGTCACCAGAAGTTCTTAAACAGTTTCATGGGCAAATGTATTACTTGAGAAGAAGTAGGAAACATTCAACTGGAAAAATTTAAAAGAATCTTTATAGAACCAAGTCTCCTCCTCTTTTTGAAGTGGCCTATAGTCCATGATCTTCTTTCAATGCATAATAATATGCAATTAAGTGAATATTGATATCAAGTATTTCCACATCAATTTCTGATTCAAGATCTGCCAGATCAGGATGTCCCTGTTGCCCTTTATGCAGCTATGAACCTGATAATTGTTTCAAGACCTCTATGTTCATGTACGTTTGTAAAGAATTTGTACTCAGTCAATAACAAATTTTAAGACTGCCAGGGAAACAAGCAGGATCCATAGCAATGTACTTTTTGTCTCCTTCTTTTACAAAGATTCTAATAATCAGAGTTATTTGTTTGGAACAGTCAACTTTATGGATTAAACTGCGTAGAAAACCCACTCCATACATTAGCAGCAATATTTAGCCTGGAATTTAGGAGACCAAGCTTTTAGAAAAGGCTGAAGAAAGAAAAAATACGTAAATTGAATAAAAACAGTGAGCCTCTTGTGTTCTCTACACAAGAATAATATTGCTGTTTTCTTTTTTTGTCTCTTCCAAAGTTTCATGGGAGATCAAGACACACTGGGGACCACAGAGCAAAACTCACAGTATAAGAAGAGTTGAATAAGTCACCAGGATGGCTTTGCCCCAGTCCTGCCGAGCTAAACACTGCTTGTTCTCTGGATTTCAATACTTCCTCAACCTCCCTTTGTTTTATGAAAACGTTATATCACAGGTTCAGTTAATCCCAGATTACCATAAAACACAACAATTAACTTGCAAACATCTGCCCCTCTCAATTCAAGATGCACTAAAAACCTGATTTTGATCCAAGACTACCTCTAAGGGCTTTCAAAATCAAAAAACATCATCGGTCTTGCTAGACCCCTCAGCCTCACAGTTGAGGTTCCCTTTCAATACAACCTACGTGTGCCCCTCTCCCACAGCAGAACCTCCTCCCCCTCCACAGACATTTAATTCTTCTAGGTTTCATCAGTATGATTTTTGATTCTGTGACAAAGTTTAGCAAGTGCATGGAAGTCCACACAAAATGGACTTTTAACATGTTCTGGACTGTGTGCCCAAAGTGAATAATTACAGTTATTCCTATGAAATATGCCAGTGGCTTGGAAAGACTCCCTACCCTGAAATCCCTATTTCTGGATTACAGTGAAAGCCACCATCAGAGAGTCCCTTGAAAAATTAAGAGGGGTTTTTTTGAGGTAAAAAAAAAATTTATTTTTTACTTTCATGTTCATTGAGAGTACTACTACTAACCTTGTTACAAGTCTGATTCACTCAAGGGAGTGCTTGCCAGGTGGCACGACTTCACACACCAGCAACATTGATCAAGTTACCAGAGGCAGAGAGATTTGACATCTGAGGTTTTTGGCCATACACCAACAGAGCTAAGCCATACTAGGACACAATAGCACAGTTACAAGGCACAAGAGGAATAAGCATGGATTCACAGGTCTGCTAGAGAAAGAGAGTGTTGGCAAAATCAGTGTGGGAATAGCACCACTTGAGTGAAGAAATTTCCCCCTCTTGTAAGCTTCTTGATCAACCCACTACATCATGCCTTATCACACTCAGCTTCAGTGCACACATCAGCATCTTCCTAAAAACCCCACATAACTCACCAACACGGGTACATTTTCTCAACTCAAACACTCACCAACACTTAGAGCAATTTTAAACACATGAAGAAGCACAAACATCTCCCCACACACACACACAGAGGCTTCAGAAAAGCCTTTTATCAAAGTTTAGCACGTAAAGCTTGCCACTATATTTATCACCAGGGAGATCCTTTATAGAGCTGATGCTTGACAAAAATACCAGCATACTGTTATGCCAACTTTCACTTCTGTTCCTGACTGCGATGGATAGAAGGCATATGTTCATATATCTAGCAGACTGTTATGTTGAAAGAGCTCTTTTTTCCTTCAAAAATAGCTTGGTTTTGTGTATTACCATTACTACGTGGGACACAGTAGCGTTTTGTGACTTTTATACTCAGCAGCCTATAAAGTGATTCTTCTGCTGCACTAAATATTGCCAAAGCTGTGATGTTGATATTCCAAAGTGGAACAACATTCTAAGAAAATACTTCTTCCTCTCTTTCTCACTATCCTTAATAAGCTGCTCTCAAGAACCCTAAGAAACACTAGAGATTAAAAAAAAAATTAAAAATCCAAGCTCATTTTATCTCAAGAAGCAAAATTTCTCTGATTTCTCTTTCCAGAACTTTCAAATAGAAGATCCAATGGAAGCACCAGGGGAACCACTTTGCCCTTTAATGTAAAAATTCTCACACATCTAAAAGTATTCTTCACAATTTGAGTCCTCAAAGACAATACAAGTGTTTCTTTGACTGACATTTAAATGAAGAAAAAAAGGCAGTGCCTGTCTGTCCTCTCTGCTCAAGTTCCTGGCTCTTTGCTGTGTCAGCACAAGCTCTGACAATCTGGATGGAGGAACCCATCAACTGTAAACACACTTTTTCTGTTGCCAAGGGTTTTTTTTTCAACAAGATCATACCCCAAGTGGCTGGGAGGAGCAACAAATGCTTTATTTTATTTATCTATTAATTTTGGCAGAAGTGCAATATTCATACAAGCTCCATTTCCCCAGCTTCAGTGGAACCCGTCAGTACCCAGGCTGACACAGCAGATGATCAATACTCAGCACTTCAAATAAAAAAAAGAAACAAACAAATCCAAATAGAAGTCACATCATGATTTTAAATTTTACACTTCATTAAAGCATTGTTCACCATTCGGTGGAGGAGAACAACTCACAGCTGCAGAACAGCATGAGAAGGAAAAATGCAGCTGGTAAAGTATTTCAGGACAGGACTGAACAAAAGGGAAGGAATATTTGAAAATTTCGAAAATTAAAAGCTCAGGGGCATGAAAACATGTGAGTCACCAGATTCCCACCAAACACAGATGTAGCAAGGACCTAAAGGAACAGTTTTCCCTAAAGAAAGAGTTCTGTTCTCCTGTATGGGAAAAACTGTAAGGATAAAACTGACCTTCCTCCTCTCATCTCTGAATCCTTCCCCGCTTTAGCAAGGCATTTCAACCGTCCCCCTTTTGCTGGGGCTGTAACCCACAAAACACTTCCTGCAAAAGATAGATACAGGCTGAGAAAGAATCATTCTTTTTTTATCAGGGCAAGGGGGAAGCACAGCTTAATTCACCTACAAGGTAGCCTCCTTTGCAGCAGGAAAAAAAAAAATCCTTAACACCTGGAAAATGCCTTTCATTTTTAACCTCAGGGAAAAAAAAATACAGGCACTTCACCTCTTGAGAGTTTCAAGCTGAACTCGAGAAGAATAAAAGGCAGAACCCCAAACTGGTATTCTAAACAGTGACATTCCATCATACTTCTTAAAACTGCAAACATACTTTTCTCTAGCATCTGTAGAGCTGAGCATCTGGGCATTCTGTCCATCAACAGAAAGATCCAAGATATTGCGGTGGAGCAGGGAAATATAATAAAAGCAAGGTTTACTTCAGCTCATTTCCTAGAATCCACCATTACATTCTTAAGACTTGAGGATTCAGCTAAAATGCAGCAGAGGAAAACACACCTGCACATCAACAAGTCATGTCAGTTTGTCAAAAATGGCTTTGGGTAACACAAAAACATCACAATCACATCCAGCCTAAAAGAACATCCTGCAATGACAAATGAAGATGTAATAAAGACATGCTTCGTTTTGTGGTTGATTTTTAGCCTGGGATATAACTTCAGCTCCTTTCAGATGGTGGGGGTGAGAAACGATATTGAAAAGCGTGTGGAGGAGTGAGATAACCTCTCTGAGCAGCGATTAACACAAAGCACTAACTGTTTAGTGAAAACAGAGGAAATGCTGCCCTTCATTGGTCAAGCATGGGATGTTTTTTGACACAATGCCTGCCCAGAGCTCAGCAGTATTCACACCCTCACACCAGGGCACAGCTCCATTCATGGGAAAGTCTAACCACACATTATGGAAGAGAGGGTTTTTTCCCCCTGCCTAAGTACAGGTGCCAGTTAAATAATGTTAGCCAAAACATTTGCTAGCATTAAGGCCTTCCTCACCCACACAATTGAGCATTCTGTCTTGAAACCCCAGAAGTTACCAGAAAAGGCACCAGAAGCTCTACAGACACAGCACATCTTCAAGATACTATTTCAACTTAGTCACCTAATACATCAACAAACCAGAAGCACATCAATCTCAGGGAAAAAAAAAAAAAAAAAAAAAGAAAAACATC
>VZTY01014761.1:0-18732 GCA_013400935.1 Turnix velox | reverse complement strand
CAGCAGGTCGCACACACGCACCAGCCCCCGCGGCGCCGCTGCCGCCCCGGGCGGTGAGCTATCGGCGCCGCTGTTCAGCCCCTCCGGAGGACCAGGCCCGGCCGTGGCGCTGCCGGCCTCGCCACCGTCGCCACCTCCCTCTACCACCACCGCCGCCGCTGCCGCCGCGCCAGATGCCTTCTCCATGGCCGCCAATCCGCCTGGTGAGGAAAAATGAGGAGGAGGAGGAGGCACCCGGGGCCGCCGCCGCTGTCTCGGTCACCTCTAGCGCCGGCGCCGCGCCACCTCTCGCGATACTTGTCGCCGCCTCTAGCAACGGCAGCGGCCGCCTCTCCCGCCTGACGAGCCGCCGCCTCCCTCCGCTCCCTTCCCCGTCCTCGCCCCGACGCCGCCCGCTGGTCGCGGCTCCGCTCTCGCTCCACCGCCCCGCCTGCGATCCCTCGCCCGCTCGCACGCTCCCTCCGTCGCGGCAGCCTCCCGGCGGCGACCCTCTTCCGTGCGTGCCTCGGTCACCGCCCCGGCGCCGGAAGCGTCGTTGACGTCATCAGCCAGCGTCGCCGACGTCATCATTCGCGGCGACACGGAGCGACTCTCCGCCTTTTCGCTCCGTTCTCCTCAGCGCCGACGCTCGCTCCGCCCTGCCCCGCCGGCCCTCGGTGGTGGTGGAGAGAGGTCCGCGATCCCGGGGCTGAGAGTGGAGTGGCTTTATCAAATTAAATGGCGTGAGAGAAGTAGAAGGGAGCCCTTGTGAAGCGCCGCTGGCTGGGCAGCGGGCGCAGGGCGCGGTGATCTCCACAGCAGATGGCGGATCCTTACCTCACTCCATCCTGCCACCTCAACGTACATATTCCCCGGTTACAAGTGATGTTCTGAGCACTGAGCACACAAATACAGCATGGAAAGGGCCATTTCAAAAAGAAGGCTTGGAGGATATTGCTGAAAAAATAGAAAATAGCGAGATCAGGAATTGGAAGGGGCCTCAAAATAAGATCTCATCTAGTCCAATCCCCCTGCTGGAGTAGGAACACCCAGATCAGGTCACGCAGGACCCAGGTGGGGTTTGAATGCCTCCAAAGAAAAAGACCCCACACCCTCTCTGGGCAGCCTTTGCCACTGTTCTGTCACCCTTACTGTGAAAAAGATTTTTTGTTATATTTCTGTGGAACCTCCTATGTTCCAGATCACTTTGAACATACATTCTAATTGCATCCTTTAACTGTGTTCTTCCACATGAGGGTGGTGAGACACAGGAACAGGTTGCACAGAGAGGTGGTGGAGGCCCCATCCGTGGCAACATCCAAGACCAGGCTTGCTGAGTCTCTGAGCAACCAGATGTAGTGCAGGGGGTAGGACTAGAACGGCCTTGGAACATCCCTTCCAACTGTGATTCTGTACCCATTCTCTCTACCACCCTTCTTTAGCCTTTTGTAAGTAGTTGCAGCGATTGTGAACTTCAGAGAAGCTTGGTGTTAGATTCATTTGGCTTATAAGCTTTGGTTTTGTCGTTGGCAAAAGCTGCTAATTAAAGTCAGCTACCATCGAGCTGCTGATGGTTTGGGGAAACATGAAACTTGTCCAGGTTGCAGAGAGAATCCAGGAGAGGTTAAAAATCCTGGACCAAAGAGCTCATGAGAGAAGAGCTTTATAAGTTCTTTCCTGTGAGGGTGGTGAGACACTGGAACAGGTTGCCCAGAGAGGTTGTGGATGCCCCCTCAATCCCTGGAGATGTTTAAGACCAGGCTGGATGAGATTTTGAGCAACCTTTTCTGGTGGGAGGTGTCCCTGCCTATTGCAGGGGGGTTGGAACTCATTCTTTAAGGTCCCTTCCAACCTGAACTATTCTATGATTCTATGATTAAAAGCTCTCTGTAGTCATCTCATGTGACAGATTCTATTAGAAGTTTTATGGGACAACTGACACATTTAAATCTAAGTATCTGTATTGATCTGCTTTCACTTTCATTTATAACAACTGGAAGCAGTATCATCATGGAAGTCAGGAAGCAGGGATATTGAGTTTTGTTCACAAGAAGAACAAATACAGGTACTAAAAAGAGTTACTGTTGATTTGTGTCCAACACACACATGTGATTTGCAGATTTTTACACCCTGCGGGTCTGACTTTTGCACCCACCTACCCTTCTGCTGTGATTTTATATGTTCAAGTTCTCCCTCCCAGTTCAGGCACATCTCTGCCATCCAAGCAGCCCTAAACACACTCTGTTACCATTCAGCTTTTAGTTCTTGTGTATTTTTTTCCTCCTGAATGATAGTCGGCTTCTGAAATTAACAGTTGAGGACTGGAGAGCAAAAAGGGTTAAAGAAGGGAAGTGTCTCATTTTTGAAGAGCAAAGATTAATTAATCTAGCTTTTAACTTTGATAAATTTTATAGTTAATGCACTGAAATGGCACTGCTGAATCACAGAAATAGCTTTCTTTTTGGAAAGGATAAATGTATTTTCTCTCTGGCTTTGTGAAAACTTCTTGAATTTTTAATCCAAACTCAAGACTGCTCTAATGGCCACCAAGGCCATTTTCTTTTCCCATTGTCTCCTTCAGTTTCAGTATTGGTTTTTCTGGTTTTGCGGGTAGAGGTGCTTCAGAGAAAGTAAAATAATTTTAAACAGAAATAATAAAATTGAAGTTGTTGAGCAATTGTGGAGCTACTGCTGATCAAGTCTAAGGGAGAAAGAAGTAGAAGAGATACCTGCATTCAGAAAGGTAGCGTTTTCTGTGAGATGTTTTGAGATTTGTTTCAAACACTAAATAACTGCAAATTGGATGTTGAAAATAGTCATTAAAATATTTTTTATACAGCCATGACATTTAAATTATTTATTTTTGCTCCACTACAGCAAGTTTCCTATGAACTGCTCAGTTGTTCTGGCCTCGTGATTAAAGAAACTTTGGGAAAAATCAGACAGGGTTGAGAATTCAGAAAGAGTATATGCAGAAGGGAAAATATTTACACGAATGCTGACACTCAGATACACACAGAATATGAAGGCCCATTCCAGAGTGACTTCTGCCTCCATCTGGTGATGGTAAGCCAGCTAATTTTGCCATTTTCTGCAAATACCCACATCATTGTTGATTTTAAATAAATCCACATCCTGTTTGAATATCCTGAAAATTATTTGTATTCCATCTCAGGTACTGATAGGTTATTATAGTTACCCTTAAATCCTACTGTTGTGCCAGCTTTGACCATTTCCTTTTGGAGAGGATTGGGACGCAGTACCTTTGGCATTAAAATTAAGGGATTTATGTAATTTTGCACATTGTATTTCTATGAGCTAGTCACTATATTATATCCATCTCTGTAGTCCCAGTACTACCCAGCATGTAAGAACATGAAGTTCTAAAGCAATTACTAGCTAACAATTGACCTAAAGTGTTAAGCTAGAAAGATATTCATTATGTAAGATATGTAGTACTTTTGAAGTCTGTATCTTATTTAAGAAGTGGTTGAAGCACTTGGAAGCCTAAAACTTTTTGTTAGGCTTGCATTTTTACAAGGATAAATGATTTTTGAAAGTAGATTTCAGTTTCCTGATTTGCTTCGTGTGTTTTTGAAACATTTGCCATTTTTTGAGTATAATATAGAAAAATACCATGGCAAATTGAGGCAAATAACATCTAGATGAGATCCTGGATTTCTTTCTGATTCTCTGCAAGTGCTATGAAAGATAGAAATTAGATCAACTCAAGAGAAACCATAAGATAAAGAGAAGGTTTTTGTGTATTTTACGTATAATGGATGTTTTTTTTCTTTCTTTTTCTTTTCTTCTTTCCTTCCTTCCTTCCTTCCTCCCTTCCTTCCTCCCTTCCTTCCTTCCTTCCTTACTTCTTTCTTTTCTGTCTTCATGTGAAGTTTGCCTAGGAAATATTCATACTACTATTTTTTTTTAATCTCTGGACAAGAAAGGGAGTGAGAATCTCCATATAAGATCTTGGTTTCAGTGAAGGCAATGCAAGGAATTTCTTTGATTTACCCGAAAAAAAAGTATGTCAAGGGGAAGAAAAATAATTTCATGGAGTTCAAGTGATAACTAGTAAAAATATAGTTTAAAAAGTCCTGTCATCTAAAATTATTTAACTTCTTCAGGATGCTGTGGAGCCTCTGTTTTTCCAAATAGAGCCTTCCCTGCCTTTTTTTCTGTGTGCTATTCTACTTTTTGCCATTTTGCTTTGCTTCAATGCATTTCTTTTCAGTAGCCATATATTACTGATACCCTATCTCTTATTTTAGAGGCAGGTTGGGATGCAGTTTTTATAGAAAAGAAGAAATATCAATCTTTCTGTTATTTTAGTTTGGCACAGTAGATGGAGCCAGAACTTGCCAATCTATCTTCATCTAAAACCAGTCAGAATTGACAACCATGAATGACAAATTGTTACGCTTTGCAACATTCTGGAAATGAGATTTTACTAAAGAGACTGATTCTTAAACATATATGTCCTACAAATATTTTATTTTTCTTTTTTCCATTCAACAGTAAATATAAATAGGTAAAACTAAAAGAAACTGCTACAATTTGGAGCTAAGGGAAAAAAATTAGATGCTTCCCTATACCATGTTTCTGCTCAGAATATCATCACCTGGTGTTAGTTGAATAAATCTATTTAAAGTAGCATTTCTAGCTGCCTGCAACATGCAATCATAGATTCAATTTTTAGTTACAGCAGCCTGAATAAAAGAGGGCAGAAAGTGCAATTAACAGAAAAACCCCCTGTATCCTGGTGTAACAGTGTAGCCTGACTGCTGCAGTGCCATCAAAGTGCCCCAAATAATTGATACTGTAATGTTTTTAGGTGTTTCTGAGGCATTCTTATGCCTGTGGGACGAAACCCCTCACCGAATTTTTATCCTGGAGTAGTTATTCAGTAAATAGAAATAGTTTGTAGCAATGATGTGTCTGATTAGCTGAAAGAATAGCCCTTGTATTGCCCATCAAGAGGTTTTGGGGTTTTTTTAATTTCATGCCCGTGGCTTCTCTGTGCAGAGGAACTCTGGTGACAGTAGGTGGCTTCCTTCTCCCATCTGAGAACCTGGAAAAACCTTGTTGCATTTCCACCCAGATCTTTTCTTACCCAATGCTGGCTTCTGTTTGCTTCAGGACATGTGATTATCTTTCTCTGCCAGAGCAGCAGGAAAGAGTTAGGCTGTAGATCAGTTTTTAAATAATCTGGATATAATCCAAAATCAGACCCATTTTTTATCATCCATACTTGTGCTTCCTGCATTTATCCCAGAGCTCCTCCCAGTCTGTGATATTCCTACAGCTCATTCCAGTTGTTCCATCTATTCTCCCCCCTTTTTTGAGTAGGTAGTAATTAATCTTAATTCTTTGCTCTGTGACATGGACATTTGGTGGTATTCCTCTAACCAGACTAAGAATACTTGTGTGATTTAGGGTGAAATAACTTCCTTAAATTATTGTTGAGACCTTCTAAAGTCCATATGGAAAGATACAAGATATCTCCTGGCAGTTTTGAAAATTAAGCCCCTATCTTCCAAAACCAAAGCCTAGTTAAAAAACATGCAGGACAACGTCCCACTGGCAGTTGTATCCACTTCTGTGCATTATTCCTACAGACCTCCCTTCCACCATTCTCTCTGGTTGGCACACACTGTTGATTTTAATTTTGGCCTGCCAGGAATCAATCTGTGATTTTAGGTTGTTACTTTACTCAAAAAACCAAAAAAGTTTGAATACTTGATTATTCACCTGCTTCTCATCTTCTTGACCATCCAGTTCTCTAGTAATACACTTTTCAAAAGCACAGTTTTATCTAACACCATTTCCAGTGAAGTTAGGTGATTTTTAGCACTGAATTCAACATGACCAGAATTACGCTCACAATGAATATATTTCAAAATCCTGCACTAAGGACCTGATAACCTTACTGAGTTGTGGAATACCTACTTAGGCAGTGCCTAAGAGACAGGAGTGTCTGATTTGTCTCATTTAAATCTGTCCCCTTGCCTAAAAAGAAGTATAATTACCTAGTAAAAGGATGAAGGGACTCTTTGACTTTCTTTTCAGAAGCAGGAGGTGATAGATTGCCTACTTGATAGTCAGGAATCAAACAAAATAGTCTTCTTTTTCCCTGAAAAAAAAAACCAAACCCAAAGTACAATCCTTGGCAAGCCTAGTCTAAATTTCTCCACACAACAATTTTCAGCTTCAATGTTACCTCATTCAATATTGAATTTTATGACCAGCTTCTGTGTCTGTCAAGATAAAATAACCTGACTTCATGAGTGGGAGCAGGTTTACATGTCACTGAAACTAAGACAACCCAATCTGCATATTCCTAGAAACCTGAAGAGAAAAATAATATCTGTTTTAAAAGGCTAAGTCACAAATACTCAATCTTGGGTCTCTAAAAAGAGACATCAAGGTAGGGCATAGCAGCTCTACTTTGTCATTTCTAGTCTGAGAAATGGACATTTGTCCTTGTAGGTCATAGCTGATTACTGGTTCTAGGATAGTGGCAATGTAGTTTGTTAATTTGTTTAGAATTTTTATTGGGTATAGGTCAGGGTTAGCAGATTGAAAGATGTTTGTCATATGAAGGGTCTGGACATTTTAAACCTTCATTCTTTCTTAAAATGTTTTGGTTGTAGAACACAAAACACCATGCATCCAGAAGAGTTATTTCCAATGGTTTCAGTGCTATCATAGCTCAGACTGCTGTTGGAAACTCTACTGTTATCTTCAGTAAGAGCAAAAATGTGGTGGTGATATTGCTGGTAAATTAGACTTGGTCTTCCTGTTGTATAGTTTCACAAAAATGTGAATTAGTTGAATCTGGAGTGTTACACTGGAAGCAAGAGAGTTCTGATAACTTCGTGTTTAATGAAACTTAGTGTTTCCTATAGAACCTCTCACGCTTTAGCAAACCTTTGTCTTAAACTCTGTGCTTGTGGATCTCTAGCTTTGGGGGACACAGTCAAATGGGCCAAGAACTTCAGTGCTGTGAGATGACAAAGCATCCATCACAAATTTTATAGAATTTATAAAATTGATAAAATTTAAGGGCAGAGCAGGATTCCTCTCTTTTTAAAGATGTGTTTTGATGGTAGATGTCCTGTTTGTGTCCATACCTATTACATCTGCCCTGACTTTAAAGGAAACTTGGAGTCTCTTTGCAGTGAGAATAGCTCAGGTACCTGGATTGTAGACACTTGGAGCTTAATAAGACAAATCCCAGTCTATCCCATTACTTATAGTCATGGAGAAAAGTCAGGGCAATTATAAATTCATTCCTATTATTTAATTTCATGTTGAAACCTGTAGATAGATTATTAGCATGCTTAACAGCAACAGTGGTTCAGTGTTGCCAATTAGAATAAAAGGAATTTGAACAGAAGGCAAATGTCAAGGACTGTCAGTGTGGGGTTGGAGGCCAGGATAGAGTAATGGCCTAGCGAGTATAGCCACCAGCTAATTGATCCAAAGAACAACATTAAAAGTTTCATGGGCAAAGAGTTTGTTAATATTTCTTTGCATGACTTGAGGAGAATTCTTTGGTTAACATTCAAATGAGAAAAAACAACACAAAACCCACAGATCTATCTGGTACCTCTTTTTAATTCCTTTGATGTGACGGTCTGGACCAATCTTTTCATTAACTTTTTAGAAGAACTACATGAACCATATAGGTCTTTGCTAAGCTTAATCATGTATTTTGGTCTCGGATTAAATTTTTTGGATTCTTGGGATGTTCTGAGGAACCTCTCTCAAAATCAATTTTTCTTTTAAATTAGGTGCCACAAATCACTAGTCTCCAATGAAAATCAGTGTTTGCAAGGACTAGTTGAAAGAAGAAAGAAAAAAAAAGTAACAAACAAAACAAGCAACATTTACTCAGTTTCATGCTACGTTTTACATCCTGGGAAACCCAAGTTCCTGGGATTAAATGCTATTTGTAACAAATAGAGTTAAAGGAGAACAAATGAAGGAAAAACACCAACTAAAGAAGAGAGAACTTCTCGTTGCTCCTGCTGCAAATCATATTCTCTTCTGAGAGATCATTACATGCTGATAACATCGGGAGTTTAATTTATGTTTAAGGTGCTGCTGGACCTGGAACAAGCCAGAGACCACCTAATAAACACGATCTGTTTGAATGCTGCTTGAAAAGTTTTCAGCTGTTAAAAACAATCGATTTTTTTCAGACAGAAGAGTACACAGGCTTAGGTTTCACTGATTGAACTTTGCATCCCAGGCTAAGAAAAAAAATGCTACAAAATTTCACTGTGGACTTGGATTTCACCCTGGGGGGGCAGAAAGCATCATGTTAAATTCACAGCCCCTCAGAATTCATTACAGCAGGATAATATAGAATCATAGAATCATAGAATAGTTTGGGTTGGAAGGGACCTTAAAGATCAACAAGTTCCAACACCCCTGCCATAGACAGGGGCACCTCCCACTACATCAGACTGCCTTATCGACCGGTGGCTCAAACACCTCCAGAGAGGGGGCATCCACAACCTCTCTGGGCAACCTGTTCCAGTTTTTCACTACCCTCACTGTAAAGAATTTCTTTCTTATATCTAGCTTGAATCTACCCCCTTCCAATTTGCATCCATTATTTCTAGTCCTTCCATCACATATCTTTTTGAAATGTCTTACAGAAGTCCAGAAGTGAATTATCTTTTCATTTCAGTGAGTAAGTGACAGGAGCAACTTTCAGAATTTCTGAACCTGTTTTCTTTAAAACAATGGAACAGGCTCAGACCTTGCTGTAGTTGGACTGCTTGGTGGCCTGCAGAGCTCTAGACTCCATTTCTTTCTTTTCATCCTACCTCTTACCCCATAAAATTGCTCTTCAAACTCCTTTTCTTCTGGTAAGTTGCCAGTTGAGGCCCTGACTCTTAGCTAAGGAAATACCAAAGGCAGTAGTGAATGTTTGACGTGGGGAGCATCATTCCTCCTCCAGGTCTTCATTTAAAATAAGCTTGTAAAACAATAATAATAATAAATAATAGATGCAAGTTGGAAGAGGGTAGATTCAGGTTAGATATAAGAAAGAAGTTCTTTAGGGTGAGGGTGGTGAAACACTGGAAGGGGTTGCCCAGAGAGGTTGTGGATGCCCCCTCAATCCCTGGAGGTGTTTAAGGCCAGGCTCGATGAGGCACTGAGCTGCCTGATGTAGTGGGAGGTGTCCCTGCCTTTGGCAGGGGGGGTTGGAACTTGATGATCTTTAAGGTCCCTTCCAACCCAAACTATTCTATGATCTTTGCATTTTTCAAAGCTGTGTGACCTTTCCTTTTGGGAGTTGCTTACTCAGAAATGGAAGAAAGAATGAGAATAGGAGGTTTTTTTAATGCTTGAACAAGTTGTCTCAAATAGATAAAACTAATATTTTCCCAAGAAACAAACCAACATTGAAAAATCCAGAGGCCACAACAGGAAAACCAGCACAAAGAGAACAATTACAGCAGCAATACAGAATCTGTTCCTATGGAGATGGACACTTCTAGGCCAGGAGGGGAAAATAGTAAGTTTATGATTTAACTAATTGAAAAATAGGACAAAGTAAAAAAGTCATCTGTGCTGAGTAGCAAAGGCTCTCAGAGATGCAGTAGCATCAGAGAGTGTTGACTGTGGTATAGAGGAGTCTGTGTAGCTTCTCAGGGATTTTCCAGAAGTCCTACAGCTCTACTAGACAGAGCCTTTTTTTTTTTTCAACTCTTAGTGTTTCAAGTTGGGAGAAAACAATGGCTCTCAGAGTCACTAATTTGGTTTCAACGTTCTTTTCTTCAGATTTTAGCAAACACACCTGCTTACACTTGCATCAAGTTTGTAGCCAAGTTTTTTGCAAATTTGAGCTCATAGATAAATGCATTAAAGCAATTCAAACCAAAACAACAACAAAAAAACCCTCTCAACATTTTCTGCCCTTCCTCTGAGGTTTTCAATATCTCTCCTGTTGCTAAACCTGAGGTATGTTGATACTAGGGAAAAAAATACCAACAATTTCTCACACAACAGAAGTTTTTATCTTTGGCTCTTGATTGAATTTTGTTCACCAGCTAATTCTTCTGCACTGACCAAAACCATCAAGCTACAGTGGACTCCAGTTTCTCTTTTTCCAGGCATGGTGCCACCAACAATTTCTTCTCTTTCTCAGTGAGAATTTTCAGAGAAATTATAGTTTGGTCAGAAATGCACAAAGCACCTCGGAGCTAAAAAGAAACATAAGTAGAACAAGTTGAACAATAGTTTATAAAACAGGAAAAAGCATAGAAAATGTATCAAAATTAGTGGGAAATGAGGAACAGCAATCAAAAAAGAGTTTAAATAAAATCAATTCTTGTTATGCTACTGACAAACCACTGTAATGAAACACACATTCCACATCTATGAGCTTGTACAACTGTTTTTAAATGGCACCTTAAAGAGGAATGGAAGCAGCCACTGAGAACATGAGCTTCTGTGGAGAGATGTCACCAGCAGGATACAAAACCAGCAAAAATAGGTGGATCATGAAACTTCAAAGAACGGGGGGCACAAAGCTCAGGCAGCAGCATGGAAATTGGGATCTGAGTGCCAAAGAGTTTCTAGGGCACAAGTGAATGTACTGGATTCCAAAGGCCTCCAGAGAATTATGTAAGAGGAAGAAAAAAGACATTTGTATGAAAAATCCCCATCAGTTGTACCACAGCAATAATCAAAATCCTGGATAGCACAGTAAAAAAGTTTCTAAAAAGTACTGAAGCTAAACATTCTTTCTGGTAAGGACTGCATTTACTGAGTAATGCTGCACCCAGAATAATTCTTTCCTTCAGTTCTTTTGTGATTAGATGTGCACTTCACTCAGACCAAAACATCGCTCTGATGGGCTTTTTTGGGGGGACCTTATAGTAAGAAATGGGTAGAATGATCAAGCTTTGTGAATTTATTGCATTTTACTGACAGAAAAAAATACTACAGCTATACCTGAGAGATGGGAAGTATCTGTCATGCATAGGAAGATGATGGAGTTGGGGTTGTGTAGCCTGGAGAAGAGAAGCCTCAGGGGGGACCTCAGAGTAGCTTCTCAATACCTGAAGGGGGCTACAGAAAGGCAGGGGTAGGACTTTTTAATAGGATATGTGATGGAAGTACTAGAAATATTGGATGTAAATTGGAAGAAGGGGAGATTCAGGCTAGATATAAGAAAAAATTCTTTACAGTGAGGGTGGTGAAACGCTGGAAGAGGTTGCCCAGAGAGGCTGTGGATGCCCCTTCAGTCCCTGGAGATGTTTAAGGCCAGGCTGGACAAGGCACTGAGCAGCCTGATGTAGTGGGAGGTGTCCCTGCCTATGGCAGGGGGGTTGGAACTTGATGATCTTTGGGGTCCCTTCCAACCCAAACTATTCTATGATTCTGTGATCTAAGGTCCAAGGCCAGGCATTGGAAATGTGCCACATTCCCAGTAGAGCTCAGTATCTGTTAGAAACACACAGAAATTCTCATTACCCTATAAACTATTGTTCAGGTTTCTGGAAGTGATATCAGTTGTCTGACACTGCTGTAGTGATTGCTAGGAGAAAAGCAACATAGCATTTTAGTGGATAGACATTCTGCTTGATTTCAAAATGCTTATTTTAAGGAGAGAAAACTCCTTAGAACTGCAGAGGAGTGGCTGATCACCCCTGAGGAATGGCTTAACATCAGAACTGTGGATATATCCAGAAGATAACACCCTATCATGGGATGCTGTTAGCTGCACCTCAACAGGTCTCTACCTTTTGAGCTACAGTGATTGCATCCTTTCCACATTTATGTTTGCACATCAGATGGGCCTTCTGGCTCATTTTATATCTATGGGTTCATCTCTGTTCAAATAGAGGCCATATATCTGTTTGAGATGTTTGACTTCTTTCACATGGGAGCCAAACATCAGTGATAAGAATAGCAAACATTAATGCAGGCAAAGGCTGGTGCCTGGCTACGTGTCCAGAAATACAGACATAGAAATATGTTGATAATTACAGGCATTAGAAAAAATGAGCTGCTGTACAGGGGAACAAAAAAAAAACCCAACAGCTAAGCCACACATCTGTAGGTAAAGGACTGGAAATAGGAGGTAGCAACAACTTTTTCAGCATTATCTTATCTCTACCTGCAGACAGATGCAGAAAAGTAGCACCTTTTGCTGCTTCCATCTGCTTAGGCATTCCTTCCTTCATTTTGAGGAAGAAAAAAAAAAATTCCTGGTTGGCTGCCTTCCTTCATGTTGTCATTAGATAGCAAAAAGGCAAAGCAAAACAAAGAACCAAAGCACCTCCATAACAGACCTGTGGTTACTGACGATAGTGGTGATGCTGGCACATAAACATCTTGAGGTTTGATGTATGTGTCACCATCTGTCCACACAAATAAAACTTCTGATCTTCAAAACCAAGAAGAAACAGCAGTAAATAAAGCCAAGAGCCACAAAATTAGAGGGTTACTACCTCTTTGTTTTTTTGAGAGATCATATTGAAGAGGATTTACTTTCCCAAAGTGCTTCTGTCTGTTTTTCTTACAATGATACACCAAAATAGTTACTCAAAAGTCTCAAAATTCTAGGACATTTTGATCCAAATATGTGCAACTTTTAATAGGGAAATTAGTTCCAGTGAAAAATTAATCACTTCCCTTCCGACTGCTGAATACTCCCTGTTCCTTCGAGTACAAACCACCTGAACACAGAGGTGAATTAATGGTTTTTTTTCTGATAAAGTATTGATGTAAAAATCATGACTCAGAAAATCCTTAAGAGCTATGGCTCTATCATGGCATCTTTTCATCTTTGCTAATTGCATTGCATCCAGCTTAAGAGAGCACACAGCACAAAATGAAGAAGAATATGATAACAAGTTCATTAGGGAGGCATCTCTGAAAGCAATTCTCCACTGAGAGTCCAAGAATTAAGTCATTCACTTGATATGTACAATTTTGATTTGCACAGTATGTTATGAGGGAGTATTTTACACCAATGCATCTGGTCCCCCACCTCTGAAATAACTCTAATTACCCTCTGTAATTTTAGATATAGATACATGTCAAAATGAATTCATCTTAAAATGCAATCGATGTGTCCCTCTCTGTGACAGCTCTGTTCAAAGTGTGCTCCCTGCAGTATGGAAGAGTTGAGCAACAGGAAGCTCAGTATAATACTTAATATTGTTAAACAAACATCAGCATTGGAGTTCAGGCCTCTCAGCAGTTATATGAAAAGTTGGCATGAAGTACAGGACAGACAACAGAAGATATCTAGAAATAAACATGGACCCTGTATTGCAAACTTACATATTAACTCTAGGGGACCAGGGGTGTTCTTGCTAACACTGCACAGTGCTCCAGGGGAAAATTCCAGATACCTTTCAAGATGCAACGTTGCATTGTGAGACTTTCTCATGTGCTAGCTTTCAGTGCAACAGAAAATACTTTTTCCTCCCAGTCCTTAGCTAAGAGCATTTCAAGAGGTTTGCTAAAGCATGATTTAGCACTGCCACATTTTTTTCACTGCTTTTTTATTTGAGCAATGCCTGGTTACCTTTTACAGTCATTTTATGGTTGTCAACAAGACACCTGAATGTGTGTTTTTATATCACTGAACGTTCTGTTAAGAGACACAGGTTCAAGACGCAGGTAAATCAAGCTGGAAAATTATATTCCTTTTTTAACATTGGCTTTCATTGGGTTGGAAGATGCTTGCTGGGTTGCTGAATTAGCTCCCTGCATTCCTTTGATCAGGTGTTTTGGAGCCATTGTACCCAGTATTCCACATATCAGCAGAATTTTTCCATCTCAGAATGCTGATATAAGCCTCTGAATGGACTGTGGGAAAAAAAGGCTGGGCAAATCAGCCATTCTGATGGTTACAGGTTAATTAAAATATTCTTCTTTGACAGAGGGATGTGGTCAGTAAAGCCTGACCTGCTCTCCCCTGGGATTCTGTAAGGCTAAAGCAGCTCGGGTGTAAAAGGTTCAGACTGTGCCATCACTCTCCAGAAAGTTGGGATTTTGCTACAATCAGCTGAAAATCATCCCCATTTCCAACATTATGACAAAACTGTGATGTTTGCCTCCAAGCTGGTCTTTCCCCCACCATACTTCACATAAGAATTAGCTATGTAACTTTTAATTCCCTAAATAGAGTCTTGTTCCTTTAGATTATTAAAAATAGAGGTAGTTTTCACCTACATGGGTAACAGGAGCAGACTGAAAAGAGATGGAACTTTGTTTTGCAAAGGCAACAGCTAGTACAAATGGTATTGCATCAAGCTATTCTCTAAACCCTCCCAAGTTTTGTGTTGATATTTGTGGAGAGCAGAATGGTCTTTCTGAAAGACAAGATGCATTGCCTTGACGTTTTTTCTAAATAAAAATTGCCAGAAATATTTTGTGCTTAGGCATCTCATTGAATTAATTGAAGACATTTTTAAAAACTCAAGTACAGAAGCCTTTTTTTGTTTTCTCAGCCGAATTATTTGTACTATTCCCAGTAAAAAAAATGAAGTTTAGGGAGTAAGGAAGTGTTAGAAGACCTCACTTTAAGCTCTACCAGGTGGGAACTTGCTACTGGAAGCAATGAGTTACAGGACACAGACACAACCTCCTGCAACACACTCAGAATAGTTGTGGGTTGACATCCAGCCACCAGGGAGAGGTATTTATTAAATCATATTATTTCCCCTCTGTGGAATTTGCATTCTGCAAGGATTCAACCTTATACTTGTTATATTTCTTTTCATCCTCTTACTGAATGTTCTTGGAAAACTTCCAGTTCTATTCTATTCAATTTCTACTTTCAATCTCTATTCTATTCTATTCTATTCTATTCTATTCTATTCTATTCTATTCTATTCTATTCTATTCTATTCTATTCTATTCTATTCTATTCTATTCTATATTCTATGTAGTCTCAGGGCTCTGTGCAACCTTCCTGATTCTTCCTGCATCCAGTCCCCTGAGTTACCAACTAACTAATAAAAAAACAATTGCAGGGAGCAGAGAGTGGTGCTTAATTATGAGATTGTTCTTGGGAGGACATCAGGGACATCAGGTTCTTGGGAGGACATCAGGGCAAATGAGGAATAGCCAAAATCCTTAAATAAGAGGAGATGTTTGCAGACGTGTTTGGCCTGGGTGCTGATTAATAGCAGTGCCCACAGAAAACCAGTATGGTACCTAACAAACCAGCTGCTCAAATCAGTTCATGGCTGTTTGAGCTGCCTTCCTCTTGGATGTGTGTGTCCCAAAGTTCTGTACAGTGGAAAAATATCACTTCCAGCTTACTGATACAGACCGTTGTCTAAAAGAAGTTGTTCCTCTCCAGAACTACAAGTATGGGGAGATCCAGATTCCTTCCACACTTCTCCTTCTGTTTCTTTTAAGAAAGTGGAAGCCAATTTCAATTTGAGATGCTGTTTACCTGTGTCTTTGTGCTCATGACTGTGTTTTACCAATCACTATTATTCTTATACTACTGTCTAGATGATCTATCACATCTTTGTGTAGTAATTTCAAATTAAAACTATCTAAGTGCAAGCATGTACATGGACTATGACCTACCTGGGTGAATTCTTACTGTACAATACCAAAATGCTCTTCTTCTGAACAAATATTTGCCAAAAAAAGGAAAAAAAAAAAAAGAAGCGCAGCTATAGGATTAGACTTGATGACTTTTTCGTCTGATGCCTTGAACTCCTTGTTTGTTATTTGATAAGGAAATTTACGCAAAACTTTTATCTATTTGGGTGCTGGGAGGTTCAGCCTTTTCAGGACAAAATGGCCCCGAGTAATACATAATCAACAAATAATATCAATTTTATTTTTGGCAAGGACAGTCCAAGTTTTGTAATCTTCTTTAGGCCAAATGGAAATCTACGTTAATATTTGACAGGCAGGAGTAGTAAAGGGTATATAAGCAAATGCTTTCCCTGCAATCTTCCTAGCATTTCTGAATAATTTAGCCCACCTCATAATTGGGAACCATGAAGTGGGTAACGTTAATTTCTTTCATTTTCCTCTTTAGTTCTGCTACATCCAGGAATCTGCTACGAGTTGCTCGAGACTCAGGTAAGAAAGGGCTTTTTAGTTGCTTTTGCAGTCTTTGTTGAGTCAGTTTAATGGCTTTGATGCAGCCCCACAATCCATTTGTGCAAGCTTGATGCAAAAGAGAATAGAAAATCTGGGATGAGTTGAGAAGATGGGTAGGACACTCAAGTGGGTGATGTCCCCTTTGCAGTATAAGGTGATGCATTGATTATTTGGAATCTCTTACTTTCCAGCATGGCAAAAGGCAAATGCCTTTTGAATGGCATTTTGCATGTGAGCTTCTCACCAATGAAAGGCAATGCTTTTCACATCAGTTTGCCAAAAATGCAAAAATCTGCATCTCATTCAGGCTATAAGGTGAGGTATAACCTCTATTTATCACTGAGTGAAAGCATTTATCTGCTTTCCTTCTCATAAGGGGCACAGGTGATAAATAGTGGGTGGAAGAACCCTAATGAATCTGCCAAGCTCATAATGATGTGCTCTTAAAGAGAAAAATTCTACTCGTGGTTGCTCTAATCAAACCGCATCTGTGTTCCTCTATCTGTAACATAGACATGTTTGCTAGGCCTTACCAGTAATTTGAAATATTTGAAGGAAATATGTGCTGACAGAGTTAAATATTGCAATAGAAACCCAAAAATCTTATGCCTGGCTTCATTCAGAAAGAAAAGCATGCCCAAGGGTTAGATGACCGCAGATAAATGACAACAATGGTCATCTCAAACAACAGAGTTCAAGGTGAAGAAAGATTTAGGTTGAAGTCCCTGGAAAAAGAGTAGAGTTAACACAAGATGGTGACCCAAAGGTAGGTTTTTATGGGTGCTCAGCATTAGCTTTCACTGTCTCAGAGCAATGTTATTACTCTTCTAAGCATAAGAGAGAGGTGAATGGCAAACACTCCTGGGAATCTGCACACAGAATGTATTCTTTGAGGGACCTGGCACAGCTGATGTCACAGCAGTTGTCACTGTTATCCTTGTTTTTCTTCCTAGAGCACAAGAGTGAGATTGCCCATCGCTACAATGATTTGAAGGAAGAGACATTCAAGGCAGTGTAAGTGAATGTTCAGTTTACATTTTCTCATTGTTTTCTGTCTCTGTTGACACTGGCAGGGGGGTTGGAACTCAATGATCTTTAAGGTCCCTTCCAACCTGAACTATTCTATGATTCTATGAAAAGGGGAAACACAAACACACTGTATGAGCTAGAGAAGTGTGTACATCTGACTGAAATTAGCCTTCTTGCTGTTAGTCTACAAAGCTGACCAACATTCTAAGATCATCTAGTTCCATGGGCAGGGACACATCCCACTAGACCAGGTTGCTCAATGTCTCATCCAGCCTGGCCTTAAACACCTCCAGGGATTGAGGGAGCATCCACAACCTTTCTGGGCAACCTGTTTGCGTATCTCACCACCCCCACAGGAGAAAATTTTTCTTATCTCCAGCCTGAACCTCTCCTCTACCAATTTACAACCATTACTCCTACTCCTGCCATCACATATCCTATTAAAAAGTTCTACCCCAGCCTTTCTGTAGCCCCCTACAGGTACTGATAAGCTACTATGAGCCTTTTTAGTAGCCTTAGTAGTCCCCTGAGCCTTTTCTTCTTCAGGCTGAACAACCCCAACTCCTTCAGCCTGAGATGCTCCAGTCCTCTCATCATCTTCACGGCCCTCCTCTGGATCCACTCCGACAACATAATGTCCTTCTTATGTATACTGGTAGATGTGTCAGAAAACCAAAATCCCAGTATTTTCTGGTTTATTTCTAATCTGTTATCAAGAGGTTCATTCTTGGGAAAGTTAAAACTACAGGATTTGGTACTGTGCTCTTCATGTACTCCGATTAAAGCATTTGTGCCTGCCATTTGAACAAACAGTTTTGAATCTAAAAGTGTGTTGAGTCTTAGGTTTGTCATTTCTATATTCCAAATTTTGCTTTTCTGTTTCAGTTCCATGATCACATTTTCCCAGTATCTCCAGAGATGTTCATATGAAAGCCTGTCTAAGCTGGTGAAGGATGTTGTTGACCTGGCACATAAGTGTGTGGCCAACGAGGATGCTCCCGAGTGCACAAAATCACTGGTAGGCAGCAAATCCTTTCCTATTTCCTTTCTCCTCATTCTGTGCCAGCACCAGAATAATCCTCATTCATCATTTATACCTTGGTCTTTTTGTTTGGCCCAGTGCTGAAACAAAGAACTTGTGTCAGGTTCTGGAACTCTGCCTGCATGATCCCTGAGGCATCACACTTTGACATATTAAATTTAGCATTGCCTGCAAATAAGTCTCAGTATTTAGTACAAATATCCCCAGTTTCAATGTCCCAATCTAAATCTAGATATTTAAGACCAAAGCTTGTGGCTTTTCACCCTCACGCTGGAGTGAATTTAAAACTTTTTTTTGTGGTCATTTAAGAGATTTTTAAAAAAAGCTCCTCATCTAAAGAAATCTTCAGATACACATTTATGAATGCCCCTTCCGCTCAGACTGCCCCTTCCAAAAGTTAGGTGCTTGTTGTCCAGACCAGATGACTCCATTAGTTCTCCCCAAAGGTTTCTCTAGATGACCATCAGGTAGAACATGAAATCCTCCTTCAATTAATCTGAATATTCAGTTTAGCCAGACTCTAAGTAAAAGATCTCCCTCTTGCACAAAATTATCATTTTTTTTTT
>VZTY01014759.1:38106-67769 GCA_013400935.1 Turnix velox | reverse complement strand
AAGGATGTGCCCTTCCTGCTGATGGTGCTGGTGCCCTCAGAACAGAATCATAGAGGTGGAAGGGACCTTAAGGGTCATCTAGTCCAACCCATGGTTGATGTGATCATGTGCAAGGATATGCCCTTCCTGTTGATGGTGCTAGTGCCCTCAGAACAGAATCATAGAGGTGGAAGGGGCCTTGAAGAGTCATCTAGTCCAACCCCTGGTTGATGTGATCATGTGCAAGGATATGCCCTTCCTGTTGATGGTGCTGGTGTCCTCAGAACAGAATCATAGAGTTGGAGGGGACCTTCAGAGGGCATCTAGTCCAACCCCTGGTTGATGTGATCATGTGCAAGGATATGCCCTTCCTGTTGATGGTGCTGGTGCCCTCAGAACAGCAGCACAGTGGTGTTGTATACATTGTGTTAGTCACTTTTTCTTTCTCCTGTTGGTCAGATAAGAGTTGAGGTGTGTTCTGCTCCCTTTTATGCAGCTCTGTGTGGGTGTTTGACTCCATTTATTTCAGTGGAATTAATCTCAGCTTATGGTCTAAGGAAAACCAAACTTCCTGGTCTAGTGGCTTGTAGTGTCAATGAGTCAAAGTCTCCTAGCCTGAGAAGTAATCTGTCATGTGATTACTGAGAAGAAAAAGATCTTGGTTTGTTTTATTTATTTTTTTTTTTCTGACTTAGGGCCATGTCCTGTCTCTGGCAGGACAAAGAAGCATTATGTAAATGCAATATTTGATGCTACATCAACTTTTGCAACAGGTTGCCCAGAGAGGTTGTGGATGCCCTCTCTCTGGAGGTGTTTGAGGCCAGGCTGGATGAGGCATTGAGCAGTCTGGTCTAGTGGGGGGTGTCCCTGCCTATGGGGTTTGGAAGTAGATGATCCTTTAAGGTCTCTTCCAACCCAAACTATTCTATAATTCTAAGTTTCAATGTCTGCACAAGGGCAGGTTAACCTATTCCTTAGTGTGAGGAAGATCACAGCCAAGTCTGAGCCACCAATCTGCCCTGCACTAGACAGTGTCTGAATTTCTTTTTATTTATTTATAAGTCAATTCAGTTCCTGAAAAATGAGCTGGTTTTGACAGTTGATGATAGCAATGCCCTTGGTGCTTGTGGCACAGCCCTGCTCAAGCAGCAGCAGAGAGGACTTCTCCTGCCAATGTGCCTCCACCCTGGCCTGTAGTGGAGGAGAAGTAACTTTGCTTCCCCTGCTTCGTTTAATTCTTGGCTCTGAGAGCTGAGAATGGCAACAGAGTTGCCAGTTGTGGCATGCACATGGATTGCTAGGAAGTGAGCCAGAACCACCAATCCATTTTGGGTAGACACTGCACAGCTCTGGTAAATACTTCTTGTTCATTACTAACCTAAGCCGGATTTGAACTGAAGGCTTGGAGGTGAAAGACTGTCTCCCACTCCTTAATCCCCTTAGCATTTCAGTCTGCCTCATAAAATGTTCTAAAAAACAAATGTAAACCTTGTGTATAAAATTAAATCCAGGAGAAAAAGGAGAAGAAGAAAAAAAGAAGGATATCCAGAGCGAAGGCTGAGTCTGTTTTCTTCTTCAGAATGTTCTTTGCTAGTAGTGACCCTGGAAAATTGTTCTCTGATTATTCTCTTGAGAGATTACTCTAATTTCTTGCTGCTGTAGATGGCCATATGATCAATTGTCATCAGTTGCTGCCTGATGATGGGTCATTACTTACCAGTGCATACTTGGGGGAAAAACACATGAGACTTCCATTAGGAGGCAGAGTGCACCTACATCAAATATGAAGTATTGAGTAAGTTCTCATTAATAACATTTCAAGACTGTCCTCCTAGAGTTCCTAACACAGGAGCTGCCTTCACAGAGGAAGAACTGAAAGTAAGAAAGATATGCAGCTTACAGTCAAGGAAACCAGTATTCCCCTAAGTTAAAAAAAAATAAACTGATTTTTAGTTGAGCATTTCAATAATAGGTTGGTTTTATTGGGAAGGAAAGGTGAAACTTATTGTCTTCTGTTTGTTTCAGGGCCTCCTAGCTTGAGACTGCTTTTGTATTTCAATTAATTATTTTAATTAAGACAGAGTCAGTATAAATGTTCCCTTTTTATCCTGTTTCAAAGTTAAGGATACTTTAGAAAATGCTGCCTCTCATGGGTACTGTATTGGTCAGGAAATCTGGAT
Source organism: Turnix velox (assembly GCA_013400935.1). Taxonomy (NCBI): domain Eukaryota; kingdom Metazoa; phylum Chordata; class Aves; order Charadriiformes; family Turnicidae; genus Turnix; species Turnix velox. Next base: position 65,610 of record VZTY01014759.1, on the reverse strand, counting down.
GTCTTCAAGAGCACAGAGAATCATTTTAGTTGAAATTTGAAATATCTTTCATATTTCTTGAAATGTTCTAGCAGCAATTCAAACAGACCTTCAGCTGAGTAAACTATTGAGAATTAAATAAAGTAATTCTATGCTGAGTGGCCTTTTCAATGGGTTCTGCAAGGACAGGCTCTTCCCCAGGGACATGAAGGCAGTTTTTGTTTAAATCACAAGGGTTTACATTTAGACTTTGAAAGTGAAATGTGGTAGACCAAGAGGAAGAAGGTTAGAAAGAGGAGAAATAGAAGATGCAGTTGGTTTTTGGGACACAGAAAAAGGAGGATGCTGAAATACAAAGAGATAGGAGTGGATGGGGTCCAGTGTCATCTTGTCATGTTGTTCTGCCTTACAGCCTGGCAAAGAAAGACACACTGGGTCTGGGATTGACTGTTGTGGGTGAGTAGATACACCCTTGGGTGTCCTGTGAGTGGGATTGGTTTCCCAACTTCCCCAAAATCTTTGTGGAAGACCCCTTAGAGGAAGTCTGCCTTGGGTGAAAGAAAAAGGAAAGTTCATCCTCTGTCTGCTGCTTGTTGGTGTCTTGTACCAAATGCCAATGAGGACACTGGTGTGTAATCTCAAGAGGAGAATTGATCTCTTTCCTTTCTTTTTATGCTTTAGAAAAAGAATGTTTCACACAATGTAAAAATGCAGAGATTAGTGTAATAGCTGCAGTGGAAATTAGTGTCAGACTCATTATTTTTAATCACCTCAAAGTCATGGAAGGGAGTGGCCAGCTCAGCCCTCATGTCAGCTTCATGTATGGAGACAGGACCATGCTTCAGCAGAGGCTGCATCTCAGAAGCTTTGAATTAACCAGCTTGTCTACCTCAAATTGCTTAGATGTGACATCCTGAGTCATTACCTAAGACCCTGCTGAAGCCTGCAATGCTCTCAGTGCTTGAGATAACCAGTTAAAGTCATTTGGAGTGTGTCCCCACCTCTGGGTTGCAATGAAAGTTCTTGCAATGAATCACAACTGCAAACATTTTGCTTGAAGGATTTGTCAGCCAAGCTTTGGCCTCCTTCCTGAGCACAAATTTGCTCTGGATGGTTACTTGTAACGTGCTCTTTAACTCTGGAATGTATATTCTGGACACATTTTGGGAAAGGATCTCTTTGGGAAATACCATGGACTCCACACCTTCCAGCTCAATATACTATCTATATTTATTAAGTTGTGGAAGTTTAGATGAGGAATTTTATAGAGTTAAGTTTGAGACACAATCCCATCAAAATATAGGAGAGGGATGGATAACTCCTTCCTTTATAGACATTTAGGTAAAAGACCTTTATAGAAAGTTCTATTTGAAATCCTTTAGGGCTGTGTAGATGCCAAATGGAGTGATTGAGGGTTCCAAGAGGACTGAGGACCACTGAAAGTCAATAGGTTTTAGGCTCTTTTTGGTATCCTCCAGTGACTATATTGCTTCTTCAACCATTGAAGTATGTTTGTAAATCTCACCCAGAGCATTCTTTAAAATCCTACTCTTTAACTGGTGCATTTTTGTTGCAGATTAATGCAACCATCCCCTTGCACAGCTACAGCTAGAGAGTGCAGCATTCCCAATGTGTGTTCCTCTCTGGCACCATCTAGTGACTCCAGAACTAGTCTTCCAGCCATTCTTGTCTTCCCATTGGAAAACAAGACGTGTTTTCCTTTGGCTGTGTCTTAAAATTTAGTTCAGTGCAGATGCTGCTCTCATGGAAAAAAAAAACAAACAACCTCACCTTAGAGCAATGGTTGCAAAGCCTTTTGGGAGAAGGCTTTGTAGTGTGTCTCTTGTACTAACAGTTTAGATTCATAATTCAAGGTGCAAAACTGCCAAAGCACATAAAAAATAATGTGAAGATCTTGTTATAGATATTTTGTTCCAGTAAGAATCAAGAATGAGTATATGTGTGTGTGTCTATGTCTGTTTTAAGACTGTCATAGTCTTTGAGCATCTTTTTCTAGTCCTAATAAAATAGCTGAGAATGAAATGAGCACACTNAGATTAATGCAACCATCCCCTTGCACAGCTACAGCTAGAGAGTGCAGCATTCCCAATGTGTGTTCCTCTCTGGCACCATCTAGTGACTCCAGAACTAGTCTTCCAGCCATTCTTGTCTTCCCATTGGAAAACAAGACGTGTTTTCCTTTGGCTGTGTCTTAAAATTTAGTTCAGTGCAGATGCTGCTCTCGTGGAAAAAAAAAAAAACAACCTCAACCTTAGAGCAATGGTTGCAAAGCCTTTTGGGAGAAGGCTTTGTAGTGTGTCTCTTGTACTAACAGTTTAGATTCATAATTCAAGGTGCAAAACTGCCAAAGCACATAAAAATAATGTGAAGATCTTGTTATAGATATTTTGTTCCAGTAAGAATCAAGAATGAGTATATGTGTGTGTGTCTATGTCTGTTTTAAGACTGTCATAGTCTTTGAGCATCTTTTTCTAGTCCTAATAAAATAGCTGAGAATGAAATGAGCACACTTAAATTATGGAATGATTCAGGGCATCGTGTTGTTAATAATGTAGAGAAATGAGATATAAAAGCTTTTACTCAAGCATACCCTAAAGCAAATTTGAAGTAGAGCACACAGCCATGATGCTGATTGTTTTCACAGGTGTTGGCACCATATGAATTAAATGAAGAAAAAAAAAAATAAGAGAGAAAAAAAAATGGTGAAACATTTATGACTCATTAGAATTATGTGGTTTTCTGTCCTGTCCTAACAACTGAAAAAAGGTGTAATTTACATTTGCAGCCAAATGGCGTGAAGTAACATTATCCTTCACTGACATGAAAAGAGGAGGCTTCCAGATGACTACTATTCTGAACTTCTCTACTTCTCAAATCCTGGATTTTCAGCTTTTTCACGTGGACTTTTGAGAGCTAAAATTACTGCCCCATTAAAAAAAAAAAGACTAAAAAGGAATATGGTGGATTTGGATCTAGTGAACATGTGTTTTTAAGGAGCAAAGTGTCATTCACTACATGTAAATCCTTTATAATCAACTTATTTCTCTTTTTCATCAAAGAATACACTGGATAGATGGCAAAGGCAGCCACATCTGTGCTTTTTTAAATAAACAGAACTCTGCATCCTCCTTTTCTTCTCTCCTTCTCAGAGTTTAATTTTCCCCTATCGGGATTGTTTTGTTGGAGATCTTAAATATTTACATGAAGGAGGTATCCTGACAGGCTGATCTATAGCAGGAAAGCAACAAATAAACAAATCCACGTCTAAAGTATTTTAGATTCTGGTTTCCTGAGCTGCTAAGTGTTTATTTTTCCTATTGTGAAAACCTGCATTGAAATGCATTGGAAATGGAGTTCACATGGCAGCTTTCATGCAACATCTAATGTTTTAACAAAGACCTAATGTAAGCCTCAGCTTCCCATCCTCTGCATAGTTGGCCAAAAAAGAGAGCAGCTGATTTATCAGAGGCTCCCTGTGCTCTAGATGAGTCTTTAGCAAAAGAACATGTCGTTCTTTGCAACAGAGACCTTTTTGCAAACACCTAATAAACCAGAAAAAGAAAGTTTTACTGGGCTTCACAAACACATTTTTCTCCTCTCACCAGAGCACCCAACCCAGTTTGCAATTCTGCTTTCATGTATTTCATCCTCACCTGAAATTTCTTATAGCTCAACCTCTCTCACTTCTGCCTGGCTAATTTGCATCTCATGGCCTGAGTGTCTCTTTAGGGGGTGAACTATTAAAAATACATTAGCCTGGTGTTGGATGGTGATGGGCCAAATGCTGCTGGTTTTGAAGGCAATCTGGGAAGCCTCATGCTCTCTCTGACTTTTGATAGCTGTGTTTGCTTTTGCTGCCCTTAGACTTCTCAAGTTCTAGCAGCAGATGTAGGTGAGATGATTGTTCTTCTGAATGTCTGGATTGAGGAAAGCACTTTTTTTTTTTTTTTCTCCCTTTCCAAGCTTGCTCTAATCTTTAACGTTACCCTTATTTCTGTCCTGCCAGGACTGTGTCCTGTTAGCATCCAAAAATGTTACACATAACTTTGGCTTGCTTACAGAAGATGATCCAACCACTAACATTTGCCTTCTGTAGCCCAATGCTGAAAGAAAAAATAATCCACATTTGAAATGTGAGACTTTGCTGCTGTCAGTTTCTGGAGCTGATTATTAGGGCTGTGATTTTTATCTGCTGGCTTGCACGGTAATTAAAAGCAATTCCCTCATCAGTTACCATCCTGCAAAGCCAGCTTTTAAGCAGGGCTTGATGTACAGTTTATTAGCCTTAAGCCCACGTTGAAGGAAAGGTGACATAGTTTAAATAGTAAGGATGAACACATCTGCTCTGAAACAAAAGAGCTGAATGTAAAATACAACCTTTCAGCTAAACTGGCAACAATGGCCCTTGTGATTTTAATGGGCAAAGCAGGAGTCATCACCTGGCTTAGCCTGGTGTCTCACCTTCATTCCATCTTTCTTTTGCTTTGCTTCTTCTCACACTTCCTCTTAAGGGGTCTTCCACACAGATTTTGAGGAAGTAGAGAAATCAGTCCTACTCACAGGACACCAAAGAGATCAATTCTCCTCCAGAGATTACACACCAGTGTCCCCACTGACATTTGGTACAAGACACCAGCAAGCACCAGCCAGAGGATGAAGTTTCCTTTTTCTTTGCTTCTCAGACTTTCTCTTAAGGGGTTTTTCACACAGATTTTGGAGAAGTAGGAAACCAATCCCACTCACAGGACACCAAGGGTGTATCTAGTCACCCACGACAGTCAATCCCAGACCCAGTGTGTCTTTCTGTGCCAGGCTGTAAGGCAGAACAACATGACAAGATGACTCTGAACCCATCCAGTCCCACGTCTACATATTTCAGCATCTCTGGAGGTGTTTAAGGCCAGGCTGGACAAGGCACTGAGCAGCCTGATCTAGTAGGTATCTCATGGGAGCTGGAACTTGATGATCTGTAAGGTCCCTTCCAACCTGAACTATTCTATGATTCTATCCTCCTTTTGCTGTGACCATAACCTGCATTTTCCTATTTCTCCTCTTTCTAACCTTCTTCCTCTTAGTCTATCTCATTTCACTTCCCAAGTCTAAATGTAAACCCTTGTGATTTAGTCAAAAACTGCCTTCATCTCCCTGGGGAAGAGTCTGTCCTTGCAGAACCCATTGAAAAGTCCACTCACACATTACTCACAGCATTACTTAGTTTAATTCTCAATAGTTTACTCAGCTGAAGGTCTGTTTGATTTGAGTTACTGCTAGAAACTTTCAAAGATATGAAAGAAATATATTTCAAATTCAAAGGTGTCACTTTTCCATGGATTATGTTCTCTGTGGATGGATCCTGTCATGGTAGAGCCTCAAGGAAGAAAATAGGGCATCAAGTCCTGTGGCATGCTAGAGAAGAAGAGTTATTTGGCTGCCTGACAGCCTCTGCCACACCTTCTAGCAGGTATTGACGAGCACAAATGCCAGTCAGTGTCAGCTCCTTGTCCAAGATGTTTGATATTAACTGAATATTGTGCCTCCAGCCACCAAGGTTGGAGATGAGGATGTCTTTATTGCAGAAAAGATATGCCAAATAATAGATTAATATCATAATCTTCATTGTCTGTTTTCTAGATGGGTGCCAGAGATGTGCCATCAGCCTGAATGAAGGCAAACTGGAGGTGAGCCCAGCTATGGATCTAGCACACCGGAACTTCAAGCATCAAATCATCTGGGAATGCCCAAGGATTAGAAAAAGCAGGGATTTAGAGAAGAAAATGAGGAGGAGCACAAGTTCCTCAAGCTTTACACACTTGAAGAGGAGCTGCAGTGCTGATGTGGTGGAGGTGCACATCAGAAAGGGGAGCTGAAAATAGCTCTGGTGTAAAGATGCTGTAGCCCAGCCTGATGGACTCCTGGTGTATGCACAAAAGGGAAGACAATGAGGTGAAAAATGAGCACTGGTTCTGCTCCTCCAAATAGAGCCATTCAAGGCAATCCTGGTGTGTGACAGGCAGTAGAGCAATTTGGGATCCATGGCCAGCCAGATAGGAAGGAGTAAATGCCACGGGAGGTTGTGCCCACCCCCCAGCTACACCAGGAAGTGAATGAAGAACTGCACGGGTTCCATTCTAAATGGATCTGAACAGTAATCCTGGGAGATTTAAGAGCTGAGATCATGCAGTGGATACATATTTCACACCTGGGGATAGAGACATGCCTGAGATGAGCCAGGAAATGTATCTACAGCCCAGGCGTGAACACCCGGTTGAAAGCATCCACGGAAGAGTGCAAGCTGAGCAAAGGATTTAGTGATTGACAAGAAACGCCTCATGAAATCCCAGCCCAGCCCCAGGAAAAGGTCAAAAGAGACTTGTTCACTTCTAATGAAAGAAACTTTATGGCCCCAGTTGGTTGCTCATGCAGTTTTTGGAAGAGCAATGATGAGAAAACTAAAGATAGTGAGATGTGCTGGAGCTCACCCGCTGGGACAAACTCCTCATAACTTCAATTTAAACATTTGAAATTTTTGGCCCTTAAAAACTTTTTGCATTAGATTTATGTTCCTAAAAATAAGTAACAGAGTAGGAAGATGGCATCAGCCTTGCTGGCAGCCAAGAGATTGATGGCAGTGTTAAACAGATAATAAGGGGTGTTTGGCTTGGTTATTTTGAACCTCATAAATGTTAAATGTTTCCATGGCTTAAAGAGAGTCATGCCCTCAGACACTGGTCTTGCAGTTTAGGTGAGCATGTCTACAAAAGCCTGAGGCAAATATAAGTGGTATTTTTGTCTTTATAGTTCTTAGAAAAGCAAGCAAACCAAGCAGAAAGGGCTTAAAACCTAGAGGTTACTCCATGCAAGAAGGTATGTGTGAAATTAGCCATCAAGTTGTTATGAAATGTAAGAGCACAGAAGCTGTAATTTGGTGCTGGGTGTGAAATGAGTAGATCAGGAAGGACAAATGAAACTCGAGACACTGTGAGTGGAGTCAGAGATAGCACCAGAAGATCACAGGCTATTTAGCTCACTCCATCAAGACCAAAGGCATGTGGTCAACACAGTGAATCAACATGATTGACCCTTTCAAGAGCTTCCAGTCCTAATAGAGAGCAAGGAAGGAAGGTTGGACAGCACAAAGAGGGCTTGGTGGCTTCATCATTGGCATCCTGTGGCATTGTAGCTATTAGAGATTAGCCTGTCTGGCATTTGTTTGCTACCCTGGTGGGGTGTCAGTCTGCTTCAGGTCCTGCGTCAGATCTGCTGTCCTCGTGCAGATGTCCCTCATGCCTTTGGGCCTCTCAAATGGCACTGGGCACCTGTGCATTGGGCAGAGAGATCCTGGCCTTCTCTTGATGCAGCAGTTTGCTCTTGAAGGGCCTCAGCAGTGTGGTAACAGTGATGAGCAAGCCCAAGAAATATTTAAGCAGGTAAAGCTGTGCAGTAACCATCTTCATCTTGGGCTTGGCTGTGGGCTTAGCCCTCCATCTTCCTGCCTTGGCCATGAATGAATTGCCTGTGGGGAGGTGAAATTCCCAGAGCAGATTTGAGCTGTCAGATTCCCAGTCAGAAGTGATGGAAAGGGGTACAATATTTAACTGCTCCTTTTGGGCAGGAGGGATTGAGTGGAATGGGTGGTCTCTCCAGCCAAAGAGAGGACATCATAGATAAAGATGCCTTAACAGGCTGTCAGGTATCTATGTAAAACACCTAGAGGAGAAAGCAATCAAAAGACCTCTAGTGGATGAATAAAAAAGGGAAAAAAAAAAAGTTGAAGAAAAATTAAATTAGTCTGACAATGAACTTAATCACCAAGGTGCCCTTGAAGTTTATCAGACCACCTAGAGGAGCAATATCCTAGACAGGCAATGAGTTCTCAGAAATACCATTCATCTAATCTTTTTCTTATTATTTTTCTCTGCCCTAGAAAGATTGGAGTGTGTTATGGTTTGGTTTGGTTGGAAGACTGAACTATCTTGCCAGAGGGAATTGAGAGGAAACCAGAACAATTTTCCCAAAGAGAGAAGGTAAAGCCCAACCACGCCTTGCAACATCAGATCTTTAATCATGTACCTGCCTGCATGGCAGCAGCAATATCCAGGCTTTCTGTAACATCACTCATGCAAGAATTTCAAAGCACTTCATAAGCACTAATTAATCAAACCTCACAAAACCCTCAGCAAGCAGCAACTTTGCCCACCAATGAAGAGTAATCACTTCTGAAAGGGAAGGTGATGGCGGTTTGATAGCGTCTGACGTGACGCAACAGGTCAAGGCAAGTAGAACAGGAGCAACTGAGGGCACCTGGGAAGTTCCCATCCTTAAACAGCTTTGCAGACACAGTGCTCCTCTTCCACGGGATGTGTTTTGGGTTTTGAAGTCCTATCTGAGACATGGTGATAAGTCTTAGCCTGTTGCTGCTGTTTTCTCTGAAGGGAGCCCAACTCGAAGTCAAGATCCTCATTTCAACCTTTGGAAATCTTTTGGCTGCTTCTTCTCAGTGACCTCCAGTGATAGGATAAGGGGCAATGGTGCAAACTGGAGCATAGGTAGTCCCCTATAAATACAAACATAAACATTTTATGGTGACAGCACAGGTTGCCCAGAGAAGTTGTGCAGTCTCCTCACCCAATCTGGACACCTTCATGTGTGACCTGATCTAAGTTTTCCTGTTCTGGACTCTGGATTGGACTAGATGATCTTTTGAGGTCCCTTCCAATCCCTGATATTCTGTGATTCTGTGTGTTTTGTGGAAATACTTGTTGAAAATATTTAAATGAAAAAATATTTCTTTCATTGCACCTAAAAGAACATTTTGAAATGTTTTTTTTTTTAATTCTTAGTGGAGCAGCTAATGCTGAAGGCAAATATCTGTGCTTTGCAGGGTCCATCCATCAGAATGCTCTCCATTTACTGTGAGATCTTTCCTTGTTTCTAGCCAGTGGCACCTGCAGATCATGAAATGAATGACTTCTGTGTGCTTCTTGACCCCCAGGTGCTGCCAGTTGGGGTTCCTCAGGGGAGGAAGGAAGCTGTGGCAGACTGCAAGCTCTACCTTCAGCAACTCTGCATTTTGAGGTAACATCTGTTACATTTAACACTTTGCTTCCCCAGATGGGTCTCTGTAATCCATACTCACAAAACCTGCTCCAGTGCAGGAGCCACAGAGCCTAAATTAGGACCTTCTCTTGGCCCAGTTAAAGCTGTCAACATTCCAGTTGACTACAATGGGAGAAAGATCAGGCTGGCCCAGCTTCTTTCTTTTTCTGCCAATCCAGTCTTGAGGAGTTGACTAATTCAGATGTGTATATGTTGCTAATCCTCTGAGCTTGTGTCTTCCTAATTAAACAGATGTTGAATAAACCTTGAGCTTTTCCACAAGGTTTGAGGTCTCCCAACCCATCTCTTCTCATCCATAATGAGAAGAAGCAAAGGGGATGTGGAGATATATTTTTTTTGACATCATAAAATGAAATTACACTGTAGTTGTATAAAACAATGTGCAAGCCATTAAGTAAGAATAATGAAATGCTGGAAGTTAAAACAATAAGCTTGGATGATTTAAACCTTGCTAGGTTTTTTAAATGTGCAATATGTTTGCAAGAATGAATTGGTCTTTGGGGCTGAATAAATAGTGCAGATATCCAGCCCATTTTGGAAAGAACAAGTAATACCTAGGCACATAATTTAAACCAGGGTTGTAATTAGCTGGTCATTTCACATTACTAGAGTTCTGCTCTTGTTTGGCTTTATAAATGACCCATGCAGTCATCTTCTAATTATACATGATATGTTTAAAAAGAAAAAAAACCCAACAAAACCCACCAAATTGTTTGGATGAGAGTCTTTCCTTTGGCAGAACAGAGAAGAGTAAATTATTTAGATGGATTATGTGGTATATTCCCCATTAATATGCCTTTGCAAACTTATTTAAAAGCCTCAGATCTGGAGAGTCCCTTAACCATACCTTCAGGATATCATAATTCTCCCTGACTTCACTTCCTGAACATGAAGCAGCACAGTATTTCCAGTCAAAACTCATCTCACCCTACATCTAACTGATAAATAATGGATATTGCTGTGAATTGAAAAAGAAAACTCTCTTCTAAAATACATTCAAACTCTTGCAGGTTAAATGGAGAATCCAGTAGGGTTGGGCTTCTCCTTGGGACTTGTCTTCTGTCTGCAGCATCAGGTATGAAAATCTTTCTGCCTTTAACACTTGGTCAAACATGTAACAGGCCAATACTGAGACAGAAATCAGACCTTTCCTTAGCCTCTTCTTGGTTACCATCAGCTTTTTAAAATGTTCCAGAAATCACTTTGGTTCCCTGAATTAATTGAGAGAGAGATTTTCCTACTCATATTGCGCCACCTCTGGAAGGTTAGTAAGGTCTAAAATTGTAGAGGAATACGCTGTAAAGTTGTGGTGTATGGGATTTTAATTTTTATTTTTAAAATCCAGCATTCTCAAACAGAGCACAAAGGTGTAAATGCTTGGTTAAATTGGATTTTTACCCTTTTCCTTCCAGCCAATTGCTNCTCTTGGTTTTACAAGTCAATTGAAAATCCACACTGATTATAGATTTGCTTTAATAAAAAAAAATTACATTGTCTATTCGTATAAATACACTAGAAATTAGAAGTTACTTTATGTTACAAAAATTGAGAAAAAAGTTGAGTCTCTTATTTTTCCTTATTCTCTTGTTTTTACAAATTGATTGAAAATGTGCACTAATTATAGATTTGCTGTAATAAATTTTAAAAATTACATCATGTCTATTCATATAAATACACTAGAAATTAAAAGTTATGTTAAAAAAATTAAGAGAAAAGTTTAAGGAAGTAGTCTTATTTTTTCTTATCTATTGGTTTTACAAATTGAAAATCTACACTAATTATAGATTTGCTGTAATAAATTTTAAAAATTACATCATGTCTATTCATATAAATACTCTAGAAATTAAAAGTTATGTTAAAAAAATTAAGAGAAAAGTTAAGAAAGTCTCTTATTTTTCCTTCTTGGTTTTATGAATTGATTGAAAATCTACTCTAATTATACATTTGCTGTAATAAAAAAAAATTACATTTTCTATTCATATAAATACACTAGAAACTAAAAGTTATGTTATAAAAATAAGAAAAAAGTTAAGAAAGTAATCTCTTATTTTTCCTTATTCTCTTGGTTTTACAAATTGATTGAAAATTTACACTAATTATAGATTTGATGTAATAAATTTTAAAAATTATATCATGTCTATTCATACAAATACACTAGAAATTAAAAGTTGGGGGTGAGAAATGAAAAATTCATAGCCTTGGATGTTGAGAAAGTCAGACTTGCTGTCTCCCCTTGAAGTCACCTAGGCAAGGCTTTTTGACATAATGGAAGCATCAATGAACTGCTCTTGATTAAAAGTTTGACAGGTTGACACTATCCCCCTGAACAGGAAGACCAGGGTTGAAAGAAAATTTTAACACAAACAGAATTTCATTAATACCACAGTTTCCTATAATGGGGGTCTTTTTTTTTTTTTATCCCCCCCCCCTTCCCTCTCCCCACTGTTATTTTTGCTTAGATGGTGTCATTACCTTTTAAAGGGGGAAAGACACTCTGGTTAAGCTTTGTCTCAGAAACAATGTCATCCTAATGGAATGGGAGCTTTCAAGTAAAATCTGAAAGAAACAGCCTGGAACAGTTTTGATTCTCCAGGCACAAACCAAAAGAGTTTTAATAAAGTGATTCCTTTAAACCCAGGCTCTATTCCTTGAGCTTAATGTTTATTTTTTTTCCCAGAGAATACAAAAATTCATTAAACAATATAAAATAATCAGTGTAAACAGAATATTAGAATGGCCTTACATCTCCCAAGATCCAAAAATATAGCCTCACTTCACTCTATTTACCTTCTGAGAGCTTTTTTTTTTTTTTTCTAATGTGGTAACTGTTAGAGTCTATCTGCTCTGCTCAGTGTTAGGGCTGTCAGGATGAAAGTGCATAAACAATATAAATAATAGTTGTTGGCACATGAAAGGAGCTCTGAGTGGATTGTTCTTTTGGAATCTAACAGTCAGGGGTTTTGTTTGACTCTCAGGGATTTCTTTTTTTTTTTTATTTTCTTTTTATTATTATTTTTTTTATGTTTAATCCAAAAAATTCTTATAATCTTAAATTGATTATTTGAAAAACCATCATTCTTTTTTAAAATTTACATTGCAATTTAATATTTATAGCTGGATGCCAGGCGGTTCTCAGACAATTTAGTAAATATTTATTAAATCAGACTTGTTTTTAGAGACTTATAGTTTTGTAACTGCTCTCTAGCACTAATACTCTTTGAAGTGGAATGTCAGCCTGTGCAAGTCAGTTCCTATATTGTCTTCCCATTCCTTGTCTGCAGTGATCCTTCTTGACTTCTTTTCACTGCTGAATAGTTAAATAGTTTAATCTCTTTCAGATCCTTGATATTATCAGGTTATATAACCTCCCACTCCATTCCCACACATCATCTCTGAAATGCAATATTTGCCCCTGGTTTTTTTTTTCTTTTCCCCATTTGAGATCTGCAAAGGCCTTTAAAGCATCATCTGAACCCACAACATCTCTCTTTGGGATGCATTTTTAATTTCTCATTTACAGACAGATAAAATGACTTACTGTGAGGTTATGGTCAATATTTTCCCAGTATCATTAAATCACAAGGGTTAGTTTTTCTATGCAGGGCTGGAGATATTGACCACCTCACTTGCAGAGTCATTCCAACTCTCTTTTTGAAGATGATGAATGTTGAAGGATTGGCTCATGGTGGAAAGTGGGCCATGTACATCTCCTCAGCTTTTAGAAACCTAAAACTGAGCCTTCTAAACCCATGAATTTCATACAACACCATAAACAGCTCACCCAGTCACCAGCAGAGTAATAGACCTTGGGCATCTGCTTCACATTTTCTTGTTGTCCTCTCTCCTTAAAGTATCATTAAGTAAAAGTGGATGTGTGAGGAACATGGGGAAGAGAATGTAGAAAACAAAGCTATTTCAGAGCATTTCATCCCTTCTATCCAAGTCAATGGCAGGTGTTCTATGTCCTATTACAGCCTTGATAGTGTGTTATATTGCATCATTTTGGCTACTTGCTTTCAGACCAGGCAACTGAATGGCAGTTCAGATGGAGCTTGTCCCATCCAAATGTTCCACAGTTGGATGGCAGCAAGTGAACAGAGAAAAGCCTAGTTCAGGAGCCTGTCCTACACATGGAAAGCTGCTTTTATTCCATATTTTGTTCATGGGAAGAAGTAGATGTGGATGCCCTCTCCCTGGAGGTGTTTAAGGCCAGGCTGGATGATGCACTGAGCAACCTGGTGTAGTGGGAGGTGTCCCTGCCTATTACAGGGGGGTTGGAACTAGATGATCTTTAAGTTTCCCTTCCAACCCAAACTATTCTATGATCCTATAAACTAGGAAACATTTTCTTGTGGTCCTGTGATTCTTTTGTGATTAATTATGGACCTACCAGTGTTGGAGAAAAGAGCTTTTCAGAATAAAAATGAACAGTTCTGATTATCCATCTTCCCATTTATTGACACACAATGGGCAACAAGCAAAGTGTTGTAGTGAAGCTTTTTTTTTTGCTTATATTAGGGATCATTTCTTTGCTAAAACACCCATGAAATCAGCCTCTTGACATATTCCCCAGCAAGTTAATCTGATCATGATTGGCTGTGAGTGAAATGGAAATGAGAAAATTCCAATAAGCATGTGAACATACAAACTGATTTTCAACCCATTTTGAACACAGGTTGGCTGAAGACATTACTTGTATAGGCAAGTGAGAAGCTGAAGTGCATCTGAATGTAAAAGCCAAAATCAATTTGATTTTAAATGATTTTCAACTGATTTTAAAAAGCAATGGTGTGGAACTCATGTGCAAGGTTAAAAGGCTTCAATTTTATTCCCTTCAGAGTAAAGCAAGCTTATTTTTTCCCCTTTATTCAATTTGTTGGTTTTTTTTTTTTATCCCAACTCTTTTCCAAGGGTCTGTGTGTCACTTTTACCAGCTCTAGTGAGACTTATTGGACCAACAATACAAAGTATTTTTATACACAGAAGTGAACACCAGATGGGACTCTGTGAATATTATATTATTCATGGGCATTGAGTTAGAGATGCCTTAAAAGAAAAAAGTTTTAAAATCTAGTCTGCTGTTTTTATATAGTCAGCTTCATTCTAACTGCAAGGTTTTTTTACCTACATTCTTTGAGTAACTCAATGGACTCTGTTTATTCTCAATTTCTCAAAACTGTAATAGTGTTTAAACAAATGGAAGTGCTTTTCCACCTTAAAAAAAAAAGAAAAATAATAAAGTTTGTAACTCTCTGCCACGGGTTGCCATAAAAGCCAAAATATAATTAGATTAAGAGAGCAATTTTTCTAAGCTTGTGAAGAGTATGCTTGTCCTTGCAACTGAAAAACAAAATCCTGACTACTGTAAACAAAAGTCTTGATACAGACTCAGCTCAGGAAGTCTGGAAGAGCTGGTTTACAGGATAGATGCCAAAGAGAGGAGCCCTCTCTATTATATGTGTGACTTCCCAAGCATTGCTTTGCCACAAGTTTTAGGTTTTGTGCTTTTAGTGATGAAAAGGAGGAAAATCTTACAATGGTGTTATTGCCATCACTAATTTAAGCCTACTTCAAGAGTAAATATTGCTCCTTTTATTTCTAGGTATGCTGATAATGCACTTTCTCTCTGGTACTTAACAACCCTCTTTCCTGACCATGTTTAATACTCTGTATTCCAAAAAAAGAGCTCTGGAGGATGTAGCATGTCCTAGAAGAAAAGGTTCTGTTCACATGGGTGAACAAGCAATGTTTTGAACTTGACTCCCAGTAGCTCATGCATGCACCTACATGTAAATGTGAAATAAAGCAAGAATTCCTAACCCCAGGCCTGCAGACTCACTGCTCAAATACCACAGTTTAGTCCTGAAGTGGATTCACCTCAATGAGGGACTCCAATCTGCATTAAAATATAATGAACCACCATTCAAGTGTTCTATCTTTTGTTGAGAAGCATTTTGTCCATGCCTGTGGCAGTGGGGTTGGAACTAGATGATCTTTAACCCAAGCTATTGTATGAGTCTATGTTGTGACCAATGATGGGTTTTTTCTACCCAAGACCTAATCCAGCACATAAAGGATGAGAAAATTAGACAGTTGCTTCTTTTTCTTGCAATGTAGAAGTTGGATTTTCTGATGGGACAGAAGCTGAGTTGCTCAGGAGGATTGCACTACCATTGTACTTATTGCTTTATGGTGTTGTCTCAGCAAAGCAGAACCTACTCTTATCCAGTGCCATGAAGATGAGGAAGGGATTGGAGCATCTCCCTTCTGAGGAAAGGCTGAGGGACCTGGGTCTCTTTAGCTTGGAGAAGAGGAGACTGAGGGGTGACCTTGTTCATGTTTATAAATAAGGAAAGGGTGAGTGTCAGGAGGATGGAGCCAGGCTCTTCTCAGTGACCTCCAATGGTAGGACAAGGGGCAATGGGTGCAAGCTGGAACACAGGAAGTTCCACAGAAGTGTTGACTGAGCCCATGGTTAGAACTTGCCATGGTCCAACAGCCTGTTGTGTATTTCAAGAAGGGAGGAGAGCTCTTAATTATTGTCTCTGCTCAAAATTGTATTGGAAGAGTCTGGACATGCTCCATCAACCTCTTGTGCCATGTTGAATGGAGTTACTGCATGGCAGAAAGTGTTGAATGAAGCCATTAAACTAGTTTTGTTGAAGGTTTTTTTGGGTTCTGGGTCTTCTGGATGCATTGACCAGCTTTCTTGCTTCACCTTCAAGTGCTCCTTTCTGTTGGCAAGCACCTATGGAGGCTAAAAACTCTTGAAGGTGATGGGCTGAAGAACCAGCACTGGTGAGTTTGGGGCTCTGAAAGGCAGGGGGAAAGTTTGGGTGCATAAATAAGCTGAAAAAAATCCTCACTGTCAAATGAAATGTTCCTCTGCTTTATCACCATTATTTTTAGTGAGATTTTGCATTATGGTACCTTGAGTTTTAAATTAAATGTCAAATATAATTTGGCACTACAAAGAATGAATTATGTGACTGCCCTTAGAGAAAATCAGAAGGCTTAGCTCTGTGAGTTAAATTGGTATCTGCCTTACACTGAGCTGATGGGGGCTAATTGATTAGGAACTGACAGGATACCATATTGCAAATTCAGCACAATCTCTTCCATTAAAAAAAAAATAGACCTAAGGTACCTTTAGGGAAAAGGAAAAAAAAAAAATCTTCTGTAGAACAGAATGGGGAGAAGGAAAAGAGTATCTTCAAGGACTCTCTTTCACACTGATGGTTTAGATTTCCCCTCCTCTTAAGGGTACAATCTGGATGTTAATGTGCCCCAGGTCACTTTGGGAGCAGATTTCCAATCAGATTTCAGGTTGTTCTGGCCTGATTTTTTTAAAGAGCAGCAAAATATTTTCTCAGAGAGCTGACTAAATCCATCTCCATAAGAAGTGAGATGACAAAGTGCCACTTTAGATCATTAGAGGAGGGTAATACATTTTAATCAGCAATTAGATGAGGAAGGACAAACCCAATGCTGTGGCAGTGGGGTGATTTTATAAACTGGGTGCTCGTGGCCCTCTCCCTTTCAAAGGGCATGATGCTGTTTCCTGGAAACATCAGTTTAAAAAAAAAAAAGCAACTATTGTCAAGTAAACAAGCCTTGTGTTTCTCACAGCCTTCATGTCTGTGTAGTCTGGGTTTAATTTTCTGTTAAGTATGGGCAGTGTTGAAGGGGGGGGGAGGACTAAGTTTGAAGTTCTAATGTAGTCAGGCTGGAATCTGTCACTCAGCTTATTGCATGTTGATGACTCAGTGCAGTTTCAGCTGTAAGCAGACCATGATTTATGGACACCAAGTGAACTCCTGCGGCAAAAAACCAGCCATGAGATCAGAGCAGCAGTAATAGGGCCCTTTTTTTTTTTTTTTTTTTTTTTTTTTTTTGGCAGGAGACAGCGCCTGCATTTTTCTCATTCATGCCAAACTGCTTTGCACGGCAATTAGCTCTGTCCTCATTTAGTCTCCAGTCCCAAAGGGTAATGAAAGTCATATATCATCTTCAAGGCTGCTAATTATCCAGCTCAGTTACAGGTAGGCTTTGTAACTGTGAGAAGGGCCTGTCTGCTTGATATTTATTGCTCTTCCNGGGGAAGAGATGGGGAGGGTGAAAAACTTTCTTGAAAGCTTGCCCATACCCCTTTGCCTCAGATCCTTGACATACCTTCTGCAAATGTGCTAGTCAAAGGGGAAATGTCTTCATTCCACATCTCCATTTTTCATGCTGTAACTAAACATTGAGCGAGAACAGAGAGCAAGTGCTTGAAACATGAGAGATCATACATTTGGGGTGAGCCTGTCTCTAGTCATTTTGCTTGTGGAAAGACGATCCTCTGAACCCTCAGCCATGAGAGCAGGAAGGACAATGGGGGAAGAATGAGAAACTTCTTTCTTTTCCTCCCCTCCTCTCTCCTCCCAGCTCCTCAGCACCACAGCAGCATCTTGGGAAAGCAGTAGGGTCAGAGAATTATGGTGGTTCTCCTGAAGGTACACCAGAGGAAAGCACAGAACCCTTTTACCATCAGCCCAGCTACGTTATAAAATTCAAATCTCAATCCACACTTTGAGCCATTCTTAACTTTCTGTATCAAACTGAACTAGAACCATAGAACAGAATCACAGAATAGTTTGGGTTGGAAGGGACCTTAAAGATCATTCAGTTCCAACACCCCAAATAGATGTTGTTAAATTTCAAGCATCTTTTTTTCTTTTTTTCTTTTTTTTTTTCAATTTTTAGATCATCAGGGCCTGGTTTGGCAACTGGGAGCCATTTTTGCTGTTGCAAATAGATTTGTATTAGAGTCTTTAGTCTGCTAAGGAGTGAACCTCTCCCTAAACTTGGGTGAAATCCTGCTATGTTTGATTTGCTTTTGACCTCTCTGTTTCATTGCTGTTTTACCTCTTTTATTTCGTGCTTGTTTTGAACAGTAGGCTTGAAGACTGCTGTGCCAGCATGGAGACAACTCCAAACCCCATCAACCAGAGAAGGAGCTGCCAGATGTCCTCTGGAAACGCCCAGGAAAATTTCACGCTTGGTATGAAAAAACCCACGGAAAAGTTTCCTGCATTATTTTGCATCAGCTGGGTGCTTTTTTTTGCCAATGGTGGCAGTGACTACTAGGAAAAAAAGCTACTGTTGCATGCTAAAGAGTGTAATTTTGCTGTCACCAGCACAGGGAATGTCATTGACCATGTTTTGCCACCAATCTGTGCCTGCATGGAGTGACATTGCATCTCAAGGCAGGACATCTTGTCTTGCTGGTGTTACTAAGGCTCTTTTTTGCCAATGGTGGCAGTGACTGCTAGGAAAAAAAGTTACTGTTGCATGCACAGAAGAGTAATTTTGCTGTCACCAGCACAGGGAATGTCATTGACCATGTTTTGCCACCGATCTGTGCCTGCATGGAGTGACATTGCCTCTCAAGACAGGACATCTTGTCTCTCTGGTGTTACTAAGGCTCTTTTTTGCCAATGGTGGCAGTACTGCTAGGAAAAAAAGCAAAAAAAGCTACTGTTGCATGCTCAGAAGAGTAATTTTGCTGTCACCAACATAGGGAATGTCATTGACCATGTTTTGACACCAATCTGTGCCTGCATGGAGTGACATTGCCTCTCGAGGCAGGACATCTTGTCTCTCTGGTGTTACCAAGGCTCTTTTTGGCCAATGGTGGCAGTGACTGCTAGGAAAAAAAGCAAAAAAAGCTACTGTTGCATGCACAGGAGAGTAATTTTGCTGTCACCAGCACAGGGAATGTCATTGACCATGTTTTGCCACTGATCTGTGCCTGCATGGAGTGACATGGCCTCTCAAGGCAGGACAGCTTGTCTCTCTGGTGTTACCAAGGCTCTCTTTTATTACAGAGGTCTCAAAATTCCTCAAGACCAACCTGTTGTATAGAAGAAAGGCAGCTGTCAAAGCCAGCACATGAAAAGGGAGAGCTGAGGCAGATGTGGTGGGTGAAGCTCAACAAATGAAGGGCTTTAGTTGATGCTGACCTGCTGCAGGAGGAGCAGAGATGCTCACTGGGCACAACAAGAGCAGTGTGTGATTTCACTGATAGAAAACTTCTTTTTTTCGGACCTATTGCCTCTACTATTGCCATAGTAGAGATGTGCAGAGAAGAGGGTAGGCCACTAGGTATGTGGCTCTTGGGGTGGGGAGCTGAGCTGCAGCTTGGTGGGGGTTCTGCAGCCTTTCAGGGCTTTGAACTGTGGTGTGGCATTGGGAGGGGCTCAGAATTGCTCTTGTGCCTCTGGGTATCTCCAGTGGGCTCATTCAGATCTAACATTTGTTTCTGTCAGCAGAGGGGAAAGCACTTAGAGGGGTGGGGATGTGAAAGAAGGGGGGAGGAGGAAGTTACTTATTCCTTTTTACTGCTCCTCTTCCTGTCTTTGCTTTTATGGGAAAATGGAGGATCAGCTTTCATGACCAAATGCGATTTTCTTTTTATTCACCCTGAGAATGCAGGAGGTTTTGTGCAGTTTTCACCTTCTTCCTGGCCAGGAGGAAGCACTAGAAAGCTGGATGAGATCCAAGTGGCTGAGATACTGAAGTTTAAAGGAGCACTGCAAAGGAATGGGTGCTCATCTGTCACGAATTGGCAGGTTCCCTTGAACTGAGCAGCTCTCAACTGATTTATGCCCATCACAGAGGTGCCCTGCAAACCTTGAGCTATTTCTCTGCCTTGTCTTTGCCAAGTTTCCAAACCTGTTGACTTGAACTTTCAGGAGCTGCATTCCAAGTGCTCTCACCCCACCCTTCCTGGAAATAGGTATCCATGTAGCTCCTCCTGATGGCCGTGGGAACAGCTCTTGTATATCCCACTGTGGAACAGGACACTGGTGTCTGTCCTGCTGTCTTTGCAGGATTAAAGCTGGAGGCACCGTGCCACTGGTGGTGATGTGAAGGGCAGAGAGTTGGATAGAAGTCATCCTTCAGGAGAGGAGTCATCTATCCAATCTGATATCTTGGCACTGATGATGGATAGTGCTAACTGCTGTGGAGGAAGCTGGCCCTTTTTCTCCCATTATTTAATTCTTTCTCTGATAGGTGCTCAAATTACTCTTTTTCTTCAATAATAAGATTTGCCATTTCTAAAGAAAAAAAATGGCTTTTGCACCCTTCATTCTGTAGCCCCCTTGATTTTTCTTTTTACACCTCTTGAAGCTTTTCTGCAGCCTTCCTTCTGAATTTAGCAGAGCAGGAGATGGATAGTAGGAAGAAATAAATGTTCAAAGCTTCATCCTAACCCTTGTGAAGCCACGAGTGTATTGCCTTTTCCACCATTTGGTTTAGATCTGCCAGCTTTTGATGTAGTACTAATTAGCATGGCACCATTATTAAATATACTTTTGGAAGTAATATTCTCTGAGATGAAGATGGGAAAGTAATGAAAAGTGAATGTTGGAGCCTTAGAGTTCTCTGTCCACAAAACCTTCTCTCAGAATTTCATTTCACTTGGTTGAGTTTTTTCCATTTGTTGTCTCATCTCTGGAAACAAACATTTGCCTGACTTATATCTGTTGCCATTTGTATGAACATTGACTGTGCTATCATGAGGGAAGATGTCCCCAAGTGCTTATTCTTCATCAGGGATGTTATTTGATGTTGTGCAGCAAATAATAGAGGATCCTCTTGTGATACTCAGGTGTAGTTTTGTATCAGCCAAGGTTAATTTATTCCTAAACTGCTGAAAAGGTGTCTGTCCCTGTTCTTGCAGGTGTGACAGCAGCAGCTGTGGGCACAAAGTATGGAGGTAAGGTGAAGGAAAGGAAGATTTGTCCTTCCATGAGCATTTCAGAGTTCTACAAGGTGAAGTTTTCCATGAAATTCCATCTTTACTGTAGCTGCATCTGTGCTCTTTCTGCTTAGGTCTCTATTAGATAGTAACGAGGAAAGAAGAAACATGCTTAAGGTGTAGAGAAACATTCAACCCTGGCAGGATAAAGGTGCTAATTTGAAGGACAAATGTTTTCCTGCTGTTTGAAAAAGCTTCCAGAATATGCAAGACATTTTATTCGAGTAAGTAGGACATTATTTTCTCATTACTGCTCTGTTCTGCTCAAACTGTTTTTGAAGCTGTTCCTATCAAGAGTCTTGGTGTGATTCTTTCCCCAGTGATACCACAGAAGTGTAGCTGTGCATAATTTTTACCTGATTGTGTTTCAGGACTATATATCTCTATATGATTAATTAACATGCTTATGAAGGATGAAGGAAAACGTTTTATTTACCAATGCTGTAAACAAACCACCACCAGACCTACAATTGAGTGAACCATCAATGCTAGTGGTGGTTTTCAGATTCAAAAAAATAATTATCACATTGAGTGAGTATATTCAGAAGCAATTCTTTTCATTCCTATCTCACTGCATGTAGTTGGAATCAAGTTTATGTGGTTTTAAGCCTCCAAATCAAGGCAACCATCCTGTTGTCCTCATTCAGATTGAAAGCAAGTTTTATTTTAACAAATCCATTGAAGTATTTGTTCAATTTGGGCTATTGTTAAAGCAAGGGGAGCATCTCTTCTTCTGGCTTCTCCTGTAGTGCTGTAGCTTTGGTCTGGCTGTTAGGAACAGAGGTTGGAGAACCCACTAGTCCCAGTATCTCTGCACCTGATGCAGGGCAGGGCTCAGTAATGATTTGTGGTAGGTCCAAAAAGAGCAGGAATTGAAGGAGCTCTCTCATGGCTTCTTGAGTACACTCCTGCTCTGATTTCTGCTTTCTCAGCTCCTGACACTTCATATATATATCTGTGTCCCAGTTGAGACTCATTGGCAGAGGAATGCAATCAGAGCTCTCCTTTCCACAAGGTTCCCAGAGGTCTCTGTGCCTTGCAGGCAAAATACCTTTTGAGTTTATTACTGATATAGATATTTTCATCCCATTTATGGATGCATCAACACTGCAAGTGCTGAGCCACACAAGCTGGCTCAATATGAAGAAAGTCTGGAGCTAGAAATGGCAGGAAGGGACAGTGGATGTATCCATCCATCCTCTCTTGGTGGAATATTTTTCCTTCTAAGAGGGAACATCTCCCCAGAGAGGTTGTGGAGTCTCCTTCTCTGGAGATATTCAAAATCCACCTGGATGCCTTCCTGTGTGACCTGGTCTAGGTGTTCCTGCTCTGGCAGGAGGATTGGACAAGATGATGTCTTGAGGTCCTTTCCAATCCCTGATAATCTGTGATTCTGTGAAATGTTGTGGTTGTGCAAACACAGACAAACAGCCTCTAGACCCAAGCTTTTATCTCTACCCATCAACACATGGACTAACTATTCAATCCACATCCTGGAGTTAGATCCTGAAGTGAAGGGAGGGGAAAAAAATTTCTCTTTGGAGTCTGGAAGAAGGAGAATAGAATTTTACCCAAACCACTGAATATGCAGTAGCAGCTGTGGGTTGTTGAATCCAGCATGGGATTATACCCCACATCATATGCCTCAGCACTTTATACAGACTATGCTTAAATTAATTTTTAATTAGCTCATTATACAGATAGGAGATCTGCTGGGCTTGAGTTTCATAACCACAACTTTGCCTACAGGTCTCTCCATCAGACATCTGGATGATGCCAGCACCCAACTGGAGCTGGAAGTGCTCAGACCCTGCAGCAATGAGACTGATATTAAAAGCCCTGATAGCATCAGGCACCACCCTCCATTATTTCACGACTGCATTTCCATCTTCATGCCCAACCTTCTCACATACCCTAAAGATCTTGTGGAGTGTGGGGGTTTTGTGACTGCTGGAAAACCTACATGCCACAGAGAACCAAAAGTATTTGTGCATAATGCTGCTACCTGGAACCTCTGCAGAGGTTTTGCTGGCCTAAGTGCACATTTAGCCCTCCCAAAGTGATTCAGAAGGAATTTTTGGTCCAGAGATGGCAAACCACAGATCTTCTCCCTCTCTTGTCGGAGGTTTTGTAGATGTACATGCCTAATGTGGTGTGACAGCTGCCTGTGATAGTGTTACCTACTTTAGAAATAGATTCTCTGCTCTGTTCAAAAACTCTTCCCCTGTTGAGAGATGCTCTGTGCACCTACGGAGTCTGCAGCATGAGTTGGGATGGCTGATAACAAGCCAGACATGCAGACCTGCATTTGAGGTATGTATACAGCCAATTGTAGAATCATAAGANTGTGGTAGTGTTACCTACTTTAGAAATAGATTCTCTGCTCTGTTCAAAAACTCTTCCCCTGCTGAGAGATGCTCTGTGCACCTACAGAGTCTGCAGCATGAGTCGGGATGGCTGACAACATGCCAGCCCGGCAGACCTGCATTTGAGCTATGTATAAAGCCATTTATAGGATCATAGGGTTGGTAGGAACCTTCAAAAGCCATCTAGTCCAACCTCCCAGCAATGAACTGGGACATCCTGCATAGATGAGGTTGCTCAGAGCCTCAGCAAGCATGGATGTCTCCAAGGATTGGGGCTTCCACCTCCTCTCTGAGAAACCTGGGCTGATGCCTCACCACCCTCATGGTGAAAAACTTTTTCTTAATGCCTAACCTAAACCTTCTTTGCTCTAGATTAAAACCATGACCCCTCCTCCTATTCCCACAAACCCTGGCAAAATAGTCCCTCCACAGCTTTTCTGATATCAAATCCTGATATTTATTTGGGTTTGTACAGGAAACATGTGACACAGTGAGGAATGGACCATGGATAACTCAGGGTCCAAGTATTATCCATAACTGGAGATTATCACCCTGTTATCTACATGTTCACAGTCTCTTCCTTAGATGTTTTTGGTCCCATTAATGTCTTTTCCTTGGAGCTTCCAACCCACTCCAGTGTGACAAGGCACTGAGCAACCTGATGTAGTGGGAGGTATCCCTGCCTATGGTTAGTTGGAACTAGATGATCTTTAAGGTCCCTGCCAACCCAAACTATTCTATGATTCTATAAGATTATTCAGAGAATTTCTTCTGTTTCCTTCTATTTGCTATCAGAAATAACCTCAGCAAATTAATTTCCACGAGACCAAGAGAGGATGGACATTTCCCATGTTTCAGGATGACTTTTTAAGGGTAGCTGCACCACAGGAGACAACTTGGTTCAGACTGATGAGAAGGAAGTACAGTTGGTGTCAAGGTAAATTGACAGCCTTTAAACTTGACTCGAAAAAATGTTGTGAAAAAGTGTGTGAATTGTGCTTTACAGTGAATCTTTTCAAAAAGATATTCAATCTCTATTTAATTTGTGTGAAATCCCATTCTTGGCCTGCATGGAACCAGTGATGAGAGGTAATCCAGCTGCAAAGACTCCTTAAGCTGTTGTCCAGCCCTTCACACCTCTGGAATTTCATCATAAATGGAATCAACTGCACACTTTGGGGAGGGCAGGGAGGGTGTGAGACAATGAACAGATCTGAATGAGTGGTGAAACCAATGACTCATCTCGTCTCTAATTTCATTCCTGTTCAGATTGTTTATCTAGGAAGGACAAGGCAGGGAATGTGTAAGGATATATGTGCTGTTTCTTCAGACCTCTGTAGCAAAGAAGCTAATTCCTAAGCAGCAGCTCTGCTGTGAAGCAGAAAGAGAATGATTTGCTACAGGGATATCAGGAGTTTTATTTATTTTAATGCCATTTCTTGTCATTTGTTTTACGTGTAACAAAAGAAGATGGTGACTTTCTTCAAAGTCCATCTGCCTGAGATCCTTCATTTTTATTGATTGCCATTCAGCTCCTTCCAGCTTCTCTGTGAGATGCTGATGGCATTCATGGGCCAAAGCTTTATGTGATATATTTGCTGTGGTTTTAGCGTTGCTGTACAAAGCCTCATCTCTTCTCTGGTTTCCTGAGGATGGAAAAGTAAAGCTGCACTCAAGCATTTCAATATCCCATTTCACTGCAAACTCACATTAAATTTGCTATTCTCTTTGAAGTCAGCAGAAAAACCCTGACTGACATCAACTGAGTGTCTGTTTCTCCTGTGTTTCTGACAATGTTGCTGCTTGTCTGCTGTGGCTGCTGAGGGGGAAAAGTGACTCTGAGGCAGCTCCACAGAGGCTGGGAATACTGAAAACCCAGGTAATTCCCCCTCTGATGGGCCTGGTATCCCCAACCCTTCTTCTTATCAGCTTGTTCTCACCCACTAATGCCACTGCTGCTCTGCTAAATTGTCAGTAACCAACATGAGGATGGAGGTAACTACTGGGTAGGAGAGCAGGGAGCTCAGCAAATATTTTGCTTGCCCAAGAATGGGAATATACTCTCAACAAACCTGGCTATTTCTCTGAATTTAGACATTGTAGAGGATTTTCTCTAAGAGACAGGCGTCCTGCCTCCAAAAATAACTTGTACCTGATTTTTCAAACCCCTTCCCAACGTACCTTGCCACTCATATGTGGCAGAAGGGTTGAGAGGATTATTTCAGCTGTGGCAATCAGTTTACACCTTGAACCACAAGATGGGATTACTTTTGGTATTTAATTTTGCAATATTTCCCCCAGATGTGCTGTACCTTTGCGTGTTTTCCCGGATGAATTTAATTTTGTTATTTCCTGTTCTCATTTCTAAGCTTTTTCAGGTCTTCTGTGTTATTTCTCTGTCTTCCATTGTGTTTCCAGCACTTCCTAATTTAACATCATCTGCAAATTTAATTATTGTATCAGCTGCTTGCTTCACCTGATCAGGGGTTTTAAAATATTAGTGAAGTATTAAAAAGTGGAGTTTAACACCATCTCTGCAAATTTCCCCAGGGGCTGTTCCCTCAAGTCATTTATTCTTGAAGGGAAGGTTTGTGTGTGGTTTGTGTCAGTGACACTGTGGATGGATGTGCAAGAACTACTCAATAGAAAATAGCTGATGTCAAGCATAGAATCAAAGTCTTCTCCTGTGTCCT
This sequence comes from Turnix velox, assembly GCA_013400935.1. NCBI lineage: Eukaryota > Metazoa > Chordata > Aves > Charadriiformes > Turnicidae > Turnix > Turnix velox. The sequence continues at coordinate 39,628 of VZTY01014759.1, read as the reverse complement.
TGGGCTAAGAAAAGTAGAATTTAGAATCATAGAATAGTTTGGGTTGGAAGGGACCTTCAAGATCATCTAGTTCCAACCCCTCTGCCATGGGTAGGGACACCTGCCACTAGACCAGGCTGCTCAGTGCCTCATCCAGCCTGGCCTTAAACACCTCCAGGGATTGAGGGGGCATCCACAACCTCTCTGGGCAACCTCTTCCAGTGTCTCACCACCCTCAGATTAAAGAAATTCTTTCTTATCTCCACCCTACATCTCCTTTCTTCCAGTTTGCATCCATCACTCTTAGTCCAGTTAGGGCATTCTTTGCTCTGAAGGACTTTGACTACAAACATCTCCCATCAGGGAAACTGAAGAGGGAAGGGAGGGACATATCTCTACACTTGAACATATGAGGTTTCCTTTGGGAAGCCTCCAGCAAAAGGGAATTCAAAGCTGTCACAGACAGACTTTGTGGGGTAAGAGGAGAGAAAAGACTGCAATAAGAATAGAAAGCTCAGTCAATCCAAACAAACCTGATGGTTCTTTTAAGGAGCAGTAAAGAAAGATGTCCAAGAGCAGTGTTTTGTGGGGCTCTAAAATGCTGCTTTGTACTTGATTTATAATAACTGAAAACCAAGGGGTTGAGAAGGAAGAGAAGGAAAAGAGAAAAATACTTGAAATGGCCATTGAGACAAAGGGAGTAAGAAAGCTGGGAGAGAATAAAAAGGAGTATGTTGATGTAGCTGAGGCAGCAGATGACTAATGTATGAACTCTGTGCAGCAGAATAAAGAAAAGACTGCATTTTTGAAGTTTTTAGACCCAGTTTTATGCTAGCATCTAGACAAACATAGTGAAGATTTCAGGTGACTTTCCAGTAAATGATTTACTAACGTGCTATGCATCAGGCATTGATTTTTTTTTTAATTTTTTTTTTTACTTTAGCTGTTTGACAGTTTGGTGAGAGCTTGTCTGGCAAGTTTCTTATGCACCCTCTTTGTTACAGCTTCATCCAACCTCTCATTTCTTTCAAGGTGTTTTGTTCCTGTACTTGTTTGACTTGGGTGAAGGTTCTGTTCTGGGCTGACATGTCTTTATGGATTGCCTTCTTTACCTTCTGGGCTTACCTGTTGTTCTTACAACAGAAGAAAATGCAATGAGGTATTTTGTTTACTGTTCTCCTTTCTGCACAACATACATTGCCCCTTGCATTCCTAGAGGAATTTTTATTCTGTGAGTTTTGGATTATCAGTTAAAAGCTGTATCCCCTATATAATGGATCATATGTCCCAGTGACTGACACTTTGTGTTTTAGATACTTTATTAGCCCTTATTCTGCACAGGTAGATGGTGCTGGAAGGAACCTTCAAGATCATCTAGTTCCCACCCCCTACCATGGGCAGGGACACCTCCCACTAGACCAGGTTGCTCAATGCCTCATCCAGCCTGGTCTTAAACACCTCCAGGGATTGAGGGGACATCCACAACCTCTCTGGGCAACTTTTTCAGTGTCTCACCACCCTCAGAGTCAGGAACTTCTTTCTT
>VZTY01014759.1:21283-36859 GCA_013400935.1 Turnix velox | reverse complement strand
TAAAAAGGAGGATGTTGATGTAGCTGAGGCAGCAGATGACTAATGTATGAACTCTGTGCAGCAGAATAAAGAAAAAAATGCATTTTTGAAGTTTTTAGACCCAGTTTTATGCTAGCATCTAGACAAACATAGTGAAGATTTCAGGTGACTTTCCAGTAAATGATTTACTAACGTGCTATGCATCAGGCATTGATTTTTTTTTTAATTTTTTTTTTTACTTTAGCTGTTTGACAGTTTGGTGAGAGCTTGTCTGGCAAGTTTCTTATGCACCCTCTTTGTTACAGCTTCATCCAACCTCTCATTTCTTTCAAGGTGTTTTGTTCCTGTACTTGTTTGACTTGGGTGAAGGTTCTGTTCTGGGCTGACATGTCTTTATGGATTGCCTTCTTTACCTTCTGGGGTTACCTGTTGTTCTTACAACAGAAGAAAATGCAATGAGGTATTTTGTTTACTGTTTTCCTTTCTGCACAACATACATTGCCCCTTGCATTCCTAGAGGAATTTTTATTCTGTGAGTTTTGGATTATCAGTTAAAAGCTGTATCTCCTATATAATGGATCATATGTCCCAGTGACTGACACTTTGTGTTTTAGATACTTTATTAGCCCTTATTCTGCACAGGTAGATGGTGCTGGAAGGAACCTTCAAGATCATCTAGTTCCCACCCCCTACCATGGGCAGGGACACCTCCCACTAGACCAGGTTGCTCAATGCCTCATCCAGCCTGGTCTTAAACACCTCCAGGGATTGAGGGGACATCCACAACCTCTCTGGGCAACTTTTTCAGTGTCTCACCACCCTCACACTGAAGAACTTCTTTCTTATCTCCATCCTAATTCTTCTCTCTTCCAATTTGCATCCATATTTCAGCTGCTCTGGTGTTTGGGACTGATGATGTATTTTAAGCATCATTAGTGTTGTAAAACAGTCCTCAGCAAACTAGAGATTTGAGTGAATGTGCTTTGGCAGAGTGAAAACGGAAAGGTTAATTGGGTTCTCTGCTTGTGATTTTTAAAGCAAGGAAGGTGATGGTCAGATAGTACTTAAACCAGAATTGTGCTGTTTGAACAGAGCTTATTGTGATGCCCAAAGTTTTTTGTACAGAATATTCAGCATTCACACAGCCAGACTTGAAGCATCAAGCCTGTGTGTGTGAATTAGGGTTCTAGGCTTTTCATATCCTTGATAAAGAAAGGAAGGTACGTGGAACTTAATTTTCTGCTGGAAGTTGGAGATGTTTAAGGCACTGATCTAGTGGGAGGTGTCCCTGCCTATGGCAGGGGGGTTGGAACTTGATGATCTTGAAGATCCCTTCCAACCCAAACTATTCTATGGTTCCAAATTCTACTTTTCTTAGCCCAAGGGCACAGAGGAAGACTGTATTCCTATCCCTCACTGCTTTGTCTAAGCATGGATACTCTGAAAAGGCAGAATCTCAGTAGTCAGCAATCAGATATATCATTTTTAAGAGGTGTATTATGGAATGCAGAGCAATTGCCCACAGTTATAATCACAGCTTTGCTTAGGAATCACTTCTACAGGGGGTGTGGGCAGTGGAGAAAGGAGACAGCTTGTAGTTTACACTGCAAAAGTCTGTACTGCAGAGGGTCAGATCAGGAGCTTGAGTTTAAATGAAAGCCCTGCCCTCACTAGGCTACAGTCCAGTGAAAAAGAAGAAAAATAAAAAGGGCTCCGTGCAGTTCTCTGGGAACCTCACTTATTAGGCAATTTGAATGTGTCTGTAACAAGCTCCCTTTAAGCCAGACCTTGGGTAAGGGCTTAGAAATGCTCAGCTGTGCCATGTGGCTCGTAACAAATATCACAAAGTATTGATTTATTCCATAACCACTCCCTGCTGCCATGTGGGATGTAAATAAGGATGTTGGATAGAGTGTTGTGTGGCTCTTCGTGCTGTAATGCCTGGGTCTTGGGGAGGTCTTGTGTCAAAAGATGAAAGTTGTCCTCAGGACGTGTGGCTGACACTGCAGCTGCACTCACAACCCACCCAGCCCTTCTTCCCTTGGGAGTGCATTTTATAATGATGATTATTTTAGTGTTTTATCTGCTTCTGATCTTGGGAGGGTATAATTTTTTAATTACATAACTTTGAATTTGTGCAGGTTGCCTCCATCTTTTAATGCTGTCAGTAATTCTCTACTGTAAAGCAAGAAAACCCAAAGAAAACCTCAAAAGAAACAAAAAAACCCAAACAAAAAACAAAACAAAAACCCCAAAAAAACCCTCGAAATGTTTTTAAAACCCAAAAAACAAAGAAAAGCTCAAAAAAACCCCAAAAAAAACAAGAAAACCCCAAAAAAAATTTTAAAACCCCAAAACAAAAAAGAAACCTGAAAAACCCAAGAAAAACTAAAAAATAACCCAAAAAATTAACAAAAATTCTCAAAGAAAAAAAACAAAAACCAAAAAAAAACCCCAAAAAATCCCAAAGAACCCCCACAAAAACCAAATAAACTTAAATTCATGGTGCTTTCACTGCATATGTTCCTATCTATATGAATTGATCCTGCAGTCTGCAAACCCTACTAATTGTCCCTCGGTTTGTGTGTTGCAGAGCTGGAGCTGCCTCCTTCTGTTTTCCCACATCCAAGAGAAGGCCCTCAAGGCCAAAATGTCACCTCAGATTTCTTTTGATCTCAATTTATATTTTATTAACCCTTTTAGTTTCACTGAAGGGTGTGCATGGAAAGATGTATATTCCCTTCCATATAAACCCAGCCTTGCATGCCAATGTATGGGCATTTTTTTCATACAAAGGGTTATTCAGATGTAATCTATATGCCCTGCAAGTTACAGATAAGAAGGGGTGGGCAGCACTTATTCTGCAGTGTTTATGATTTATTCCCCTTTTATTTTCTCTCTTTAACTCCATCCAAAAATATTTCTTGAGAGCCTTAGTGAAATATAACACTGGAAGCCTCTAATGGCAGCTTTTCATCTGACAATTGCAGGGTGCTTTTTCAGGGCTTAATTAAATTTTACATCACAATTTTCAGGTGAGTGTCATCTGAATGCATCCATCCCTGTTTGTAAGGAAACTGAGGCAGGGAGTGGTGATTGACTCAAGGCTGTGAGCCAAATAAAATGTCAGAAGGAGAGTTATGGCCCAGGAGATTTGATTAGTGTCATGTAATTCCAGAATGGATGTAATTCATCCTTAAAGGTTTCTTGAAACAGACAACACGAATGATGGCTGCTGGATCTGGCAGAGGGGGGCTTAATGGCTTCTCCAGATTCTTTTTTTCCTCCTTAGCCTTTGTGATAACTAATGCTTTATGTCTCAGTCTACTTTTGGAGCCTTTCAGATTTTTGGCCATGCCAGATGCTGGCTCAGCCCTGCAAGGAGAGGATTGGATGGTGACATTCTACCCCCATCATCTTCTCAGCACATGGCACAGACCTTTCATCCCTTGCCACTGAAAGCCCTGTTAAGGTGGGATCTGAACACATCCATCAACTCCTAAAGCCACAGCTTTCTTAAAGATAAACTCTGTAACATAAAGAGTTGCAAAAGACATGGGGCTCCTTGCCAGAGGGGTGAAGGGGAAACTTTTTCATCCCTCTCCTCACAGAAAAGCATTGAGAGCACCCCCTTCTCCTTGGCAGGTGGGCAGGTGGAAGGGAAGAAAGCTGCTGAGAGGAAAAGTGTCCATTTACTTGGCACATTTATCTTACAGGGACTCTTTATGGATTCAATCAGCAACTGCCAGTACCCAGACACAGTTACTGATGATGCTGTAGCCTGGGCCATAAAGAAACACATGGGAGTGGGTTGGGAAAGTGGGAAGATTCACTTCCCCAACCCTCAGTGATCATGAGTTGAAAATCTTGATGTGCTTTGAGCAGAGCTTTGTGTCTCCTGCACGTCTGGTTCCCTCTCTGTGCTCCTGTCAGCAGAGAGGTGGCATCATCTAGTCTGTCTTGCAAACCTGCTACACAGTCAAATTGAAAAAGTGAAGTATGAGCATGATTTTTGAAGGTATGAAATGAAGCAGGTGAGAGATTGCACAGATGCAGTGGGGCAGCCTGAGTGCCCTTCCCTTTGCACCAGCCATGGTGGTGAGAACAGGTCTCCTGGCTGCGAGACAGACTCATAACAAGCAGGGCAGTGGTTTTTAACAAGTTGAGGAGGAATCTGTCTTTGGGGAATCAGTGGTGTGAATTAACTTCTTTCTTTCTCCCAGCAGAGAAGGCAAAGATTGAACAATATCCTTTTGTGACAAGAAACCATTCTCAGAGCCAGAGGAAAGAGAGAACTCTCCTGCTGTTGGATGTACAAGCCTTGGCTGATGGCTCTGCTGGAGCATTGTGCTTATGCTACATCAGAGCTTTCCAAAAGCTGGAAGTAGGACTCAGCAACCACATTGTGTGACTCCAGTCCCTCCAGGTAGGTACATGGCAAAGCAGTATGTTTTCAGGGTGCTGTAAAACAGTCTGTCAGAGGCCACTGGACAGGAATAATGGAGGCAAAGAGAAGTTTTCCAGTGTTGCTTCTTACCTAACAATGAAACAGCTCCTCACAGTGCTGCAAAGGTTGGTCTTCCAGGCTAGATATAAGCAACAAATTCTTTATGGTAAGGATGGTGAGACAGTGGGACAGGCTGTCCAGAGAGGTTGTGGATGTCCCCTCAATCACTGGAGGTGTTTAAGGATGAGGCATTGAGCAACCTGGTCTAATGGAAGGTGTCCCTGGGATTGGAACTAGATGATCTTGAAGGTCCCTTCCAACCCAAACCAATCTTTGATTCTACCACTGCTGGGTTTATATTTTTTATCAGAATCATGTCATCAGAGTACAAATGGGTCTGTGCAATTGCTGAACAGTTTTTGCCACTTACTGTTGATCCTCTTTCCAATACCTTTCTTTTTCCCCTTCTTGCTGACCTCTCCTAATAGTGAAGCCAACAGCTGTGGCCACGTGCATGGGACGTTCTTTGACAGCAGCAAGACTCAGCTGACAGCCTCTGGAATATATTATTTCAGCAGCCTCATCTGGATCTGTAGCTGGCTCTTCTATAACTCTATTGAAGGTTGAAGGCCTTGGGTTGGGTTTGGTTTTTTTTTTTTTTCTCTTTTTCATCTTTTTTTTTTCTCCTTTCCACATCACCAGGATAGCAGAGGGACCTTAAAGCATGAGCAGGAAAAAATGGACCTCGGGGCCAGGCTTTACCTCAGGGTTAGAAACCAGCTTGTTTTAATTTCCAAGTGTTTGGTTGTGTGTAAATCTCTTTTCACTGCCCTAACTCCACATCAAAGTCTTTAAGCCGACAAGAGCAGGAGTGTGTGCTTGTCATTTCAGAAGCAAAACACAAATACCTCCAGGAGCAGAGAGACAGAGACCTGAGCACAGCAAGCCTCAGAGGATTTGCTGCTAATTTCAGTGACAGCAAGGAGTTTGTTTGGGTTTTTTTTTTTAATATTATTAGCATTTCTCCAGGTGAAAACCTGTGCAACAAATGCCATTTTGAACCTTCTTATGACTAAGGTTATCTCTCAAGGATGCTCAGGCTGCTTTGAAACCTCTGTGTGGGGTTGAACTAGTGTTTCAGGAGACTTGGGCCACCAGGAAGGACTGTGGGAAGTGCCCAGGAATCTAATTTTCCCTTACAAGAGTACAGACTTCTCCTGTTGCCCCTTTCTCCTGGACCTCTCAGCCATCAAAACCATGGCAAGAAGGGGAAGGTGTCCCTGCCCATGGCAGTGGGGTTGGAACTAGATGATCTTTAAGGTCCCTTCCAACCCAAACCATTGTAAGAGTCTATGAAGTAAGGTGTGTATAGGGGAGGAATTCCTGATGAGNAACCATTGTATGATTCTATGAAGTAAGCCATGTATAAGGGGAGGAATTCCTGATGATCCCTCCCTGGAGGTGTTTAAGGCTAGGCTGGATGAGGCATTGATCAACCTGGTCTAGTAGGAGGTGTCCCTTCCCATGGCAGGGGGGTTGGAACTAGATGATCTTGAAGGTCCTTTCCAATCCAAACCATTCTATGATTCCATGTTGGAGAAGCCAAAGGAATTCCCCATGAGCAAGGAGAGCATCTTCAATATCAGGATGCATCCCAGCCTTTCGGTGAGAATAATTCCAGAGTAGTGTTAAAGTGTTTAGTTCTCAGGAAGATTAGCTGCACCTTTCATTTGTCCTTTGAAGATTATTTTTGCTCTGTAGAAGGATTTAAAAAATGGCAAAGGGATGTGTAGGCAGAGACACAAAGAGAACAAAACACAAGGTTATGGGAAGAAACGGAGAGATTCTATCTGTTTTATTGAATGATCCTGGAATACAGCAGCAAGGGGACAGTGGCATGCTTAATCATCTCACTCTTACAAGTGGAAATGATGCTTGACAACAGAATGCACTGATATGAATGTAACAGTTGGGGAAAGGAAGAAAAAAAAAAGAACTTAAGGAACAAAATAAGCATAAAATGTAAACAGAATTCTGCTAGGAGTATTTGTAGTGACAGATGCTTTGGTAGATAGGGCAAAAAAAATATTCCTTTCTCCTAAAGGGAAATAGGTGGAAGTCCATCAAATAAACTCTGTCCTGGCATATTTTATTTTTGCATGGAGGAAAAGGAAAAGATCTTTTTTGATGTGTTTTTTTTTTTTTCTCTTCTGCTCGTTTTTTTTTTCCTTTTCTGCCATACCAGAAGTAAAAAAAAAAAAAAGATCATGGAAGATAAGTCAGGCATAAGAGGAAAAAAAGAAGTAAAAAAGGGGGGAAGGGATGAAGGGAGGGGGAAGGTTACTCTGAGTATCAGAGAGGGGGCTAATTGTCAAGGTTATATCTCCAAAGATGATTGATGTGAGGCTGGGTTTTTCTGTCAGGCTGTCACAAAGCAGGAATGTTTAATGTTCTCATTATTGGTTACGCTGTTGTGTATATTTCTCTGTCAGCACTGCGGACCCATCTGAACTGCCAAGGCACTTCAAAGCCCTGCAGGTCATTTATCATCCTCCTGACGCTGCGAATGTTCAGCCTCAGCTGAGTGCCAGGGATTTGTTATGACTTGAGAGCCAGCTGACAGACAGGTCTGCTGCAAAAAGGATTCCTTTTTGTCACACTGCGAAAACATCAATGTTCCTATAATGGCCTACAACTGTCAAAGGGGGGACTGCCACCTGACAGTTGTGTGGTCTCACTAATTTGCAGCCCGGTGACTTGTTTCCTTGAGTTTAGATTCAGTTACGGTGTCACATGCAAACAGGTCACCATCTGTCGTCCTGTGCCAGGGGGCACATGGCAGGGGGTGGAGAGAAAGAGAGGAAAAAAAGAGGAGGAAAAGATGAAGTGGCAAACTGGGGGGAAGGGGAGGGTGGGGAAAGAAAGACAGGAGAGGAAAAAAATCCAAACAGCAATGTAAATCAAAGCCACATCTTTATTTTGGCTTCCCATTCCCTAACTTTGTAGCCCTCTGCAATGTGGATCTCTGCAAAAGCAGTGATGAAAATGCAGGCAGGGAAAGAAAAGACCTTGCAAACAGCCCGAGCTTAGTGAGGAGGGGTTGAGAGAGAGAGAGAGAGAGAGAGAGAGAAATATCAGGGCTTTGTTTCCTTTCCCAGGCCATGACATGATTAATCGTTTTCTTCTGATCTAATTTTGGAACATGAAAAACAGCACATTTGTCTTGAAGAAAAATGATGTGCCGTACTGCGCAGATGGAAATTTCGAGCAATGAAAAAGATTAAAGTGAAATTCCACTCCTTAGACCTAATCATGAGTTGTAGATTATTCTGTCGTTCTAACCAGATGGTAGGCTTGATTCCACAACCCCCTTCTTATATTAATGAATACTAGACTGTTATATTTGACTTAGGTAAGTGAAATGTCTATCAAGCCTAATGGACTGCCAGCCAGCATAACACATGTTGTACCACTGAGGGTCCTTGCTGCATTTTTCATGTTTTATACTAATGTAGAACATTTTGTTTCCTACTGTTTTCCATCATTGTCACTGTTTGCTAAATATTTTCACATGTAGGGGTGGAGGATGGTGGGGGGGGGGAAAGTAAAAAACTTGTGTCCAGAGCTAATTTCCTCACGTTGGTCGCAGCTATAACTCTACAAGTAAAACAGTCACCCCAAGCAATGCATACAAGAACTCAATAGTAACTTGATTAAGTTCCCAGTCAACAGGACTGTGCTGGGCTGTATGTTAACAAACCTAATTATAGGCAGCAGGGTGATAAATTGTGCAGGGTGCGTGTAGCACATCTCTGAGGTCATGTCTAGAAGAGAAGTTTTGCCCCAGGGGACAGGGATGGGGTGTCGTTTCTAAAGAAAGCTAACACAGGTTTGCTGATGGCTTCCCCTTGGGTTGCCTTCTGCTTGCTGACAAACATCCCAAGGGATCCTCAGGGATCAGGGAAGAGCAGAAGAATGAAAGGGGGTGGGGGAGATGAGCTTCTCTTTAACCTCCCCAACTGTGCAGAGCTGTGATTGCCACATAATCCCTGCCACGCCTGGACTTGTCACAGTCAATGGTACATTAGGATGGATGCCACCACTTGTGCTCAGAAACCATGTTATCCTTCTCAACGTGGAACTGAGCAAAATAATACTTGTCACGTGTGTGCTGTGTGGGGTGGGATCTCTTCCTTGCACACAAAGCAAAAGGTAAAAAAAAAAAAATAATCTCTGGTTTCTCCTGTCAAAAAAGCAACAGTAGGGCCTTTGTTGCAGCTGGTGTGTGCGTGAGGACTTGCCCCTGTGTCTGTTGGGGTGCACACACACCATCAGGTAGAGGAAGCCTGCGTGCTCTGAGCTAATTTTAGGCATTGAAAGCATCAACAGGATGCAGGGATCGAGTTACTCTGCTGTGAGGAGAGAACTAATCCAGAACTCGAGGAAGCAAGGCAAGAGTTGTCCAGTTCTGGGCTTGCCTAGAAGGATGATGGGCACAGTAAAGTCACTTGGCTCAAACAAATCTTCCTCAAAAGAAAAGTTCACCTCCTCGTTGAGTAACTGGGGTGTTTACATTTGAAGGGGAAAACCTTTTTGACGATGGAGTGAATTTAAAACTTATATTGTTGCTGTAGTGATTTTTGTTNGAGTGAATTTAAAACTTATATTGTTTTAGTGATTTTTGTTCTCTCTTTTTTTTTTCTTTTAAATATAAAAGGGTGGTGAGACACTGGAAGAGGTTGTGGATGCTCCCTTCCTGAAGGTGTTTAAGGCCAGGCTGGATGAGGCATTGAGCAACCTGGTCTAGTGAAAAGTTGGAAGGTCCCTTCCAACCCAAACCATTCTATGATTCTGTATTTCTTCAGGTACAAATCCTGAACTCTGAAGGACATTGCCTTCCTTAACTGCTGAATAAGGACCCATGGGTTGTGCCATAGAATAAACTGGATGTGTGAGAATAACCTTCTCCAATGTGAAAATAACCTCCTTGCTTTGATTCCTCTTTGCTGACAAATACATAGGATTTAGGTGAGTAGGTCCTGGGCAAAAAAAATCCTCCATTTTACTCCCTGCATCTTGCCCAAGCCAAAAGCAAACAAGTTGGGAAGGTTTGGGTTAGCCTGCTTTGAAATATTTTTCTTTGTCATTAATTTTAATTACAAAAAGTGTTAGAGGGTGGTTTTTTTTTTTTAGTGTTTTTACTGATTGAATCTGTCCAAAAACACAGCCTGAAACACCCAGATCCTTTCACCACCTTTTCTGTTATTGCTGGATTTAAGTTTGTGTCTCAACCCTCCATAAAGCTTACTCTGATGGGATTGAAAGTTTCTCTAGATGGAATCTCTATGCAAAAAGCTGCACAGTGATTTTTTTTTTTTCTTTTCCAGTTCAGCTCCCCCTTACCCTGGGTGCTCTGAGAGCAGCTCAGAGGAGTAAGTAACTCCTTTAAAATGATGTGTGCAGATTGCCAGTTCTCTGGAGTTCATATCCTCTGGGGGAAAGTGGCTTTTTGCAGTGTTGCTTCTCTTCTGCACAGGGCGTGTGGAGCTGAGCTGGCAGTGAAAGGAAAGTAATTTGTTCCTGACAAGGGCCAGTAGCAGACTATTTCTTCACTGGAAGAAAGTGACAATCAAGCAGGAAATTGCAACTGCAGTTCCTCATATGAACTGATCTTTCTTAGGAGCTGGTAAGACATATCTCAACTTAGCCTTTAGCTTGTTTTCCTCGGTCTCGCCGTGAAATGTCAAGGACCTGGAATTCCTGCAGTGTTTACAGTCAGGCCTGTGGAATTCACAGGATGCTCAGACTGTTACAGCTTTGCAGTTTTACCATGAATGACTGAAGCTCAGAGAGAGGGTTCTGACCCACTGAGGAATCATAGAATATCAGGGATTGGAAGGGACCTCAAGAGATCATCTGGTCCAACCCCCTGCTGGAGCAGGAACATCCAGATCAGGTCACTCAGGATGGGGTTTGAATATCTCCAGAGAAAGAGATTCCACACCCTCTCTGGGCAGCCTGTCCACTGTTCTGTCACCCTCACTGTGAAAAAATGTTTTCTCATCTTTCTGTGGAACCTCCTGTGTTCCAGCTTGCACCCATTGCCCCTTGTCCTATCATTGGAGGTGACTGAGAAGAGCCTGGCTCCATCCTCCTGACACTCATCCTTATAGATATTACATTAAATATTATTAAAATAAATATTATTAAATATTATTACATATTTATAGACAGTAATGAGGTCACCCCTCAATCTCCTCTTTTCCAAGCTAAAAAGACCCAGACATCAACCTTCTGATAACAAGAATCCACAGCTCCTAGTGTTTCTTATGAGAGCATCATTTGGTGAATGCCTTTCTGAAACCCTGAGCCATCCAAAGATGGCTTTGGCATGCTGTGGCAACACTTTTTGGCACTGATCAACCTGGTCTAGTGGAAGGTGTCCCTACCCATGGCAGGAGGGTTGGACCTAGGTGATCTTTAAGGTCCCTCCCAACCCAAACCATTCTATGGTTGTTGGTTGCCTGCTTTACTTTGGGGAACATGAATCTATTCATCCTGCTGACTCAAGGTTGAGATCAGCAGACACCAAAGGCATTCCCCTCTGTGGGGCTGGGGGTAAGGAACAGACTCTTTCCATCTGAACTGCAAAAAAACATCACTTCCAGCAGCTCTCATGAGAGGAGTGAGAAGGTTTTGATTTTTATTTTATTCCCAGATGTTTATTTCCATTTTACACATCATCTTAGCTTCCTGTGCACTCTTCTTCTGCCTTTTTTGTACCCTGTGACTTTCATCAGTTTGTTTCTTTCAGATGTGCTCAAGGCAGAGGCAGGAGCTGATACAATCAAATAGGAACTTCCCTCTGTTTGCTGGATCATAAACTTGCAGCTCCTGGTGTGTTCCTTCCCTCCTGTCATCAAGTGCCAGCCTCAGCCAGCCCTTTAGTACCTCCAGGTTCTTCCTGCTGTCATTTTCACTTCCCCCATCCCCCCCACCAAAGACTAAACATTTAGAAACTGAGAAATCCTAGCTGAGATCCTAAGTAACAACTTAGAGCCACACTGGTCTTGGGTAAACAAGTTCCCAGAGTGTAACCATTCCCCACGTTGAAAGAGCAGATGAGTGAAAGAAAAGAATGTGCCCACGAATTCTCTGCAATCAGGCAGCCCTGCTGCCTCCTAAATATTGACAGATTCCTTTAGAAGCCTTTAATTTTGTTTACATTTAAACTGACACACAAACTAATAAGCCTACCATTTTACTCATGAAAGGCTTTTTACCCCCCTTTTTTTATTTTAATAGGAGCCAAATGGGTTTTTAAAGGCTTAATTTAGCATGAGAAAACAAAAAGTGTAAAGCTTGGTGATTTTTTTTTTTTGGGTTTGTTTCTTTCAATGTATTTATATTTTGAAAATTTTCTTCACTGAACTGCTTTTTTTTTTCAGTTTAACTAGTAGAGGTAAAGAAGAAAGTCTATCCATGGCAGGACTAGGATTAACTATGGATGCAAATTGGAAGAGGGGAGATTTAGGATGGAGAAAAAGAAAAGTTCTTCAATGTGAGGGTGGTGAGACACTGGAAGAGGTTGCCCAGAGAGGTAGTGGATGCCCCCTCAATCCCTGGAGGAGTTTAAGGCCAGGCTGGATGAGGCATTGAGCAACCTGGTGTAGTGAGAGGAGTCCCTGCCCATGGCAGAAAGTTGAAACTAGATGATCTTGAAGGTTCCTTCCAACCTAAACCATTCTATGATTCTCCCCATCACCCTTTGGAAGGACCTTTTTTCATCCCCACACATACCTGTGTGGAAAGTGGTGTCAGATGCTGAAGAAACACCTGATCTTCTGTTGGACAGAAGTGTAAGTGTGGGTGTGTATTTCTATTAGGTGGCAAAACCCAGGTCTTTGCTCAGCAACAGCACTTCATGCTGAAACAGGGCTCTAGACTCCTATCACCTTTTCCCTTTGTTAGTGGAGCAGATAGAGTTTCCTTGATGCACTGCCAGATCTATATGGGATTTGAAATGTTCTCCTATGTTCTGCAATCCTCATGGAAAACAGAATTCCTTTCTCAAACAACAGTATTGCTAAATAGAGCAGTTGAATATCTGTCTGGAATCCAATTTTGTGTTGTTATTATTTTTTTTTGCTTTTTAGAAGCACAAACTCGAAGTAAATTCATACCAAATTTCTTAAGAAATTTGGACAGAAGAGAAACTTCAGTGAGGAGCTGACAATAGCTGATGAGTGTGGTGAAATACCAGTGTTTTCTTAGTCCTGCCTTTGCATATTTCTGCTTCTGAGAGCATTTCTTAGCCAATGGTTTTACCACATTGCTAAACTTAATCTTCAGATTGATGTAAAATTAATCATGGAATTCTGCTTTTATGGCAAATAACAGACATTTGAAATCAGGAAATCTTGCTCACCTCTATCCTGTGACATGAATGTTCATAAAAGACTAACTCTAACCCAGGTTAGTGTCAGGGGCAGGGAAACACAGGTCAGAATTGTGATTTATATGATGAACTATAGAATTTAAGCACCAAGTTCTTGTTAATCTCAATGGCAATTATTTATCTAAATCCCCTATATCCTTTCAAAAACACACCAGTGCTTTGCTGCTAATTTTGTCACGTGTGTACCTAGTGACAGATTTTATAAAACTACTTTTATAAATGAAAAAAAACCTGTTGAACATAAGTAAAAAAATGAGAAGCCAACCTGATTAGATTTCCTGTGGCAGAAGTATATTATCAAACAGAATGTATGTTTTGAAATGCAACACCCAGCAAGAAATACTCTAGGCTGAAAATTCCCATAATGAGAAATCCATGAGCCCAAATATTTGGTGTTTCTGATTTGCTCACTTCCTCAGGTTAATGTTTCTTCAACATGTTTCCAATTCCTCTCTTTTTTTTTACTTACTTTTCCCATTTGAATTGGTAGTTGTACTTTCAAAGGTGATGATTTGCAAATGATGATTTCCAGCCTACTGTATTCTGTGTATGGCAGAATGTCCATCAAGATGCCTGGAGGTGACATTAGCAGTGCAATCATTCAAAATGCAGCCTGACAGCATTTCAATCAACTTGCTTTTCAACACTAGACATCAAATATACATTGCAAACCCAGCACCTGCTCTGCTCCTAGTGTGACATCAAATAGGTTTTGCCTCAGGTCCTAAAGCAAGGGCTGTCTCTTGAACTGCTGCATGCTAAGAAGTGACTTTGGCAATGATACTCTTGGAGATTAACACTCCACCAAAACTGGCTCTCAACCTACAGTACCATCTAATCCCTCTTCTCCTTGTGTTTCTCTCTCTCAGCACAGCCCACAGGAGCTCTCTGTTTGCTGGATGAGTCAGCCAGAGGCTCCAGCTCTTAATCTTGTTGGGGTTGAAGCAAAAGGTACCAAAAGAATGTGTGTTAAAATATGCCCTAGGTCTCAGCTCCATGGGGACAGCTTCATAGAATGGTTTGGCTTGGAAAGGACCTTCAAGATCATCGAGTTCCAACCCCCCTGCCATGGGCAGGGACACCTCCCACTACACCAGGTTGCTCAGTGCCTCATCCAGCCTGGCCTTAAACTCCTCCAGGAATTGAGGGGCCATCTACAACCTCTCTAGGCAACCTGTTCTAGTGTCTCACCACCCAAAAAACAAAGAAATTTCTTCCCATATCTCCCTTCTTCCAATTTGCATCAATTACTCCTAGTCCTGCCATCCTGCATCCCATCAATAGTCCTACCCCAGCCCCTCAGTAAGCTCCCCCCAGGCACCAACTGTCCCCCCTGAGCCTTCTTCTCTCCAGCAACAGCTCCCTGGGACAGAAATGGAAGGAAGGGAGGGAGGAGGTAAGGAGGGAAACTAAAAACTAACTTACTTTTGGTCTCTTTTTCTAGAGCTTCCTACCTTTAGTAGCAGCTGCCTTGCAGTACCCTCAGGGAGGGCAAATTTTATCCTAATCATGATGACCTAGGTTGGAAGGAACCTTTTAGATGATTGAGTTCAATCATCAAGCCTTATTCCTGGAGAGGGACTTGAAGCAACTCCTCATGCTGTCTTCATCAGTGTATCAAGACCTGCCTTGTCAAAACAGTGGGTGAAGCACTAGGAAACCCAACTCTCATCACTCTGCTCTTGAGTCAAATCCAACTACTGCTGCCCCAGGACATCTTTGTCTTCTGATGGAGATCAAGAACAGGTCAGTTAATGATTCCCTTACACATTCTCATTTCATTTTTGTGCTTTGAGCAGACTTAAGATCTATTCCTTGACCTACAACCTGTGCTGCATCTATTGGTTCTTTTGCTTTAAATGAGAGGACAACTAACTGCAGTCAAACACCATGGAGGTGCTTGAGGAAGCAGGGAGAGACTGGACGTGCCCAGGATTTCAAGTTGAAAGGAATAAAAAAGGAATGCCAGCACTCATAAACCTCAGGAGGCTGGTGTGAATCCTCCTCCTCCTCCTCCCCCTGTTGTGTTTGCTGTGAGGCTTTGGTGCTGATGGCAGAAGTCACGAGGATGAACAGCTGGGAGATGAATCAGATGAAGCAGTGCCAGAAAGGCATTGTCAGCTGGTCCCAGCAGTGGTGGACCCAAGGGCATGCAGAGCACTGTCACAGCACAGGTGCAGTGTGGGCTTTCTGAGGGCACCCTAGGAGACAGGAGATGGGGACCCAGGTGTGACAGGTTTAGAGGGAGAGAAATTTGATGTGGCCTCATTGCCACCCCCTGCCAGTGCTGTGAAAGATGTCAGCTTTCATGCCCACGGGGACAACACCTGGTTCACTCATGATTCAGTCTCAGGCAGGATGGTGATGGTCAGGCTCACATTTCTTATAGAGGACAACCCCTTCCTCACAGCATGCAAAGAGAAACAGTTAAAAGCAGGTCCCATCACAGCTTTGTGCCCACCAGAAGCTGGAGGTGGCCCCTCACCATATTCTGCTTGACTCAGATGAGGACCCAAGTGGAGTTTTGTGTCCAGTTCTGGAGCCCTCAACATTAAAAGGACATTGAGCTGCTGGAGCAGGTCCAGAGGGGGGCTACAAAGATGGTCAAAGGGCTGGAGAACCTCCCTTCTGAGGATAAGTTGAAGGAGTTGGTGTTGTTCAGACTGGAGAAGGCTCATGGGGGACCTCATAG
>VZTY01014757.1:0-11277 GCA_013400935.1 Turnix velox | reverse complement strand
CACTTTCAAAAATTATCCTTAGAAACCTTAAATGGTTCAGTCATGAGGCTTCTCTTTTCTCTAAGAAATAATTTATAGCCTTTTAATTATGAGAATGATTAAGCAAAAGTGATCCAAACTGAATCAAGGGAAAACGTTTAGAATGTTGGGCTAGTTTTCAGTAATTTGTAGAAAACAGGTCAAAAATAACCCCCAAACCCTTAGAGGTGAAATAAAGAAGATTATTTCAGTTGCCTCACCTTCACCTGCACTGTTAATGAGTATATATTCTAACTTGAGCTCCTGCAAGCAGTGAGAATCAAAGATTTTTAGGGTTCTCATGGAGAAAATTATGCTAAAAGCAAAAAAAATTGGATTTTTTTTTTACCTGAGGGTAAAATGTTCATAATTATATCTGAAAGAAAACAGTAAAACACTCACATCTTGGTTGTGTTTCCAGTATTTCATGTTCTTCAGTTTTCATAATGATTTACAACACCTGCATGGTTTTTCTTGATGAAGAAAATATTTTTGTAGATTAAAAAAACTCATCAAGGTGTCTAGAAGAAATTTAATTTCATCATTTCTATATTTTAATGCTTAAGAAAGGGAAGAAGTGTGATCAATATGTCTCTCCTTATTCTGAAACAAAAGGAATTATATTTAGGGAGCTCCAACCAGCAGCCAGGACCATGAAGCCACTCACACAGTTCTCTCCTTTCCCTCCAGAAGGGTAAAGGGAAAAGGGAGAAAGGGAGAGGAAAAGGAGAGGAAAAAACTTGTAGGCTCAGATAAATGCAGTTTAACAGAAAAAAAGAAAAAAATAGAAGACAAATAACCATGAATTATAACAATAAAGATAATAATTTTTAAGAACTGGAAAAAGAAGGCGGAGAAGAAGGGGGACAAGATGAAAGGAGAGAGAGAAGGAGAAGGAGAAGGAGAAGGAGAAGGAGAAGGAGAAGGAGAAGGAGAAGGAGAAGGAGAAGGAGAAGGAGAAGGAGAAGGAGAAGGAGAAGGAGAAGGAGAAGGAGAAGGAGAAGGAGAAGGAGAAGGAGGAGGAGAAGGAGAAGGAGAAGGAGAAGGAGAAGGAGAAGGAGAAGGAGAAGGAGAAGGAGAAGGAGAGAGAAGGAGAATGAGAATGAGAAGGAGAAGGTGAGAGAAGAAGGAGAAAGAAGGAGAAGGAGGAGAAAGAAAAAGGAAGATGAGGAAGAAGAAGAAAGAAGAAAATAAGAAGAGAGAGAAGAAAAAACAGACAGAAAGAATGATTAGATGGGAACTACTTCTCCTCAGATTACCTTTTCTTGCACCTCGGGGACATGGAGGTCGGAACTATTTGGATATTTCAGTCCACAGTTCTAGTTTTTAATAAATCAGCTCTCAAATTGGGAAAAAAAAAAAAAAAAAGTCTTTGTTGGACTGTGGGAGGCACCACAGTCACAGTGCTAATGGTAAGTCATTAGAGGTGTGGATTAATTAATGACTCATAAATGACCTGTTGGCATCTATTCTGTATTTTATAAGGTGTCAACCACTGATTACATGCACACTGGATTGTTAAATGCTGAAATATCTTGAGAAGTTGAGTATAGAAACATAGATGAAACAAATAAAGTTGTAAATGACGGAGATATTACACTGGAACTTCAGAGCTGGGAATAGGGAAGTAAAAAATGGAAAACTTATCAAAAATACAAACTCGTTCAGAATACTTTTAAAAAAAATAACAATGAGGAAAGTTGCAACAGGTCAGAGCAAAGTAAATATTTTTCAGAACTCTGAGAGGAGCAAGATGATAAGCAAGACAAATGCCTGTTTCTAAGGGTATGGAGTCTAAGATTCAGTTCAGAGCTCTTAGGAAGGTAAAGCCTGCCTGAGAAATTAACTTGAAATATGCATTAAAACAAAACATTTTAAAAATAATTTTAAAAAACTTTAAAATTAGATTTATATAAGAAGAAAGGAGTGTGAGGATTCTTTAGCTGAGCTTGTACTTATTTATCTTACAGATCTATGGAAAATCTGGGACAGGGACAACATCAGGCAGGGAGGTTTATCTGTCAGCAATAAAATTAATATTTTAAAACACAATAAAAATGGGGAGAATGAAGGCAAATTGTGATGTTGCACAGTGATGAGGGAATTCCCATCAAGGTTCAAGCTCCCTCAGCTGAAAACCCAAAAATATACTTGTAATTCCTTGCTTCCAGCATCTCCCTTGAACATTCTAGTGGACTAAGAGATGGCAAAGTTTAAAATATTTTTATTAGGTTTTTATAAAATTAAGGTAACTATAATCTTTTTTTTTTCCCTGAAATAATTGACAACTAAAATAACAAAAATTTATTTTGTTTCCTATGTTGTTTTGGGTTTTTCTTTTTTTGTATTTTGGTTCATAGAATCATTGAATGGTTTGGGTTGGAAGGGACCTTGAAGATCATCTAGTTCCAACTAAATGGTTTATTAAAAGCAGCTAAAAGCATATTAAATTGAGAGAAGTAAGTTTGTTCACTCATTTTTTTGTTTATTTATTTCAAATCCATCCCAAATTCATTTAAGGACAGTGTTGATCTAAGAATTTAAATCATCAAATACCTTGGAAATATTTTTCACTCTTAGAATCAGCTCCAAACTGGGCCCAAGGATTAAATTTTAGGGTTTTTCAAATGGGACATGTAGAAAACTTCTGAAAAAAAGAAAATAACTTGTGCCAGCACATTAGAACATTCAAGGCATCATAATTTCTAAATTTATTCTTGGCAGTTGCCATTCCAAATCCTCTTGGCAAGAGTGAGGCTGCAGAAGGGCAGAAATCCTCTCCCTGCACCACAGGTTTCCTTCAGAATTCAGGAGGAGTTGGTGCCCTCTGAAAAATCTGCTGGTGTGTGTTTATTTCCACCACTGAAAGACCTTCTGAATTGATATTTAGCTCCTATCTAATGGTTATTTTTCTTCAAAGATCATAGAGGGAGCAGAGCATAATCATACTTTCCCCCTGCATTTTGTGCAACTTCAATTTCAGGCTTTGGTAATTCCTGAGCTGTGGAAATTGCCAGGAGAAAAAAACATCTTCTTCAACCTGGCTGCTGGAAATAAAAAAAAAAAAAGTTGTTTTTTTGGCCTTTTTTTTTCTGCAAAGTTTATCTTCATACAATAAGGAACTGATGGTTTGTTTGTTATTTTGCTCTTTGAAACTCTTCATTTTCAGGCTGGTTATCTCAAGGAGAAAAAAAGAACAAACAGAAGGAAGAGTTGGGGTTGTTCAGCCTGGAAAAAAGAAGTTTCAGAGGGGACCTCAGAGTGGATTCTCATTACCTGAAGGGGGATAGAGAAAGGCTGGGGGAGGATTTTTTAATAGGATTTGTGATGGAAAGACTAGGAAAAATGGATGNGGGTAGGACTTTTTAATGGGGTCCAGGATGGAAGGACTAGAAGTAATGGATGCAAATTGGAAGAAGGGAGATTTAGACTGGAGAAAAGAAAGAAATTCTTCACTGTGAAGGTGGTGAGACACTGGAAGAGGTTGCCCAGAGAGGCTGTGGATGCCCCCTCAATCCCTGGAGGTGTTTAAGGCCAAGCTGAATGAGGCACTGAGCAACCCGGTGTGGTGGGAGGTGTCCCTGCCCATGGGATGGGTCCTTGAAAGGATTGGAACTCAATGATCTTGAAGGTCCCTTCCAACCCAAACCATTCTATGATCCTACAAAACCTTCTGGTGGTCTCCCAGGGGCTACAAGGTGGAGAAGGGCTCTAGGATGGGGTCTCAGGAAGAAGGGAAGGGGTTTGAAACTAGAGCAGGGCAGGGTTAGATGAGACATGAAGAAACACTGGAAGAAGTAGTCTGGAGAGGTGGTGGAAGTGTTTTAGGTCAGGTTGGATAAAGCTTGGAGCAACCTGGTGTGGTGGGAGGTGTCCCTGTCTATGGCAGGGAGGTTGGAACTGGATGATCTTCAAGGTCCCTTTCAACCCAAACCATTTTATGATTCTAATTCTGTGTAAAGCTGAAGCAATTTAAGTCCTCCTTCCACTTGCCATGGAGACATTTATATCTGCTGCAAATCCCTGCAGAATATATATTTATTCTAATAAAGAATTAAAAGCAGAGGATTCCCTATTCGACTGAGTCATTAGTTTGGGTTATAATATGGAACTGATCTGTTAAAGGAAGATTTGATGGATATTTGCATCTCAGGAGGGTAAGAAATGGAGTTAATTATAGAAGACCTGTATGGAGGAGCAAGGCTGAAGAAACTTCAAGCTTCATGAGGCTCCAGATTGGGTCTGGCAGGGTTTCCCCAGCAGAATTGAGCCAACCAGAGACTGTCTCAAAGAATCTGTTTGGAAAATAGACAATCTGAGAACTTGGGAGAGATTTCTGCCTTTCTGTGAATGTCAGGGACAGCATTTAAGAGCCAGTTTGGCACCAAATTGCAACTCAAAGCACTGCAACAGCAAAAAAAAAGGAGGGATTAAGAAAAAAAAATTAAAATCCCTATCCACACAAGCTGCAGAATCTGCCTTCAGTATTCACATCTAGGCCAAATTCAGTGTGGTGAATCTTCACAGGAATGTTAGAGATAACCAGCTCAAAATTCCTTCAAATAGCAGACTTGGAGATGTACATGGTAGAAGTTTGGCTGCATGAAGCAGGATTAAAATTTCTTAGCTCTTCATAGAATCACACAATTATTTGAGTTGGAAAGGAACTTCCAAAAGCATTGAGTCCAACCCCAGCAGTGACAGGGACATTCTGCACTAGATGTGGTTGCTCAGAACCTCAGCAAGCCTGGGGTTTGATGTCTAGAGGCTTGATGGAGCCTCCACCACCTGTCTGGGCAACACAGAACAGTGTCTCACCACCTTCATGGCCAAGAACTTCTTCCTCATCTCCCATCTAACCCTGCCCTGCTCTAGTTTCAAACCACTACCCCTTGTCCTAACCCTAGAGACCCATCAAAGAGTCTTCCTCCATCTTGTAGACCCTTCAGGAACTGGGAGGCTACTGTGAGGTCTCCCCAGGTTCATCCTTCTCTTCTCCAGCCTCAACAGCCCCAGCTCTCTCATTCTTTCCTCTTAATTGATGGCCTCCAACCTCTGATCATCTTTGTGGTCTCCTCTGAATACTCTCAAATAGGTCCAAGAATAATAGAATCATAGAATGATAGGATCATTGAATAGTTTGTGTTGGAAGGGACCTTCAAGAACATCAAGTCCCAAACCCCCTGCCATGGGCAGGGAAGGGAAATTACTTTTGAGCCTGTCCCTGCTGCTGGGCTCCTCCATTTCACTGGTTGGGAAATCATGACCAATGATAGATCCACGTCCAAGGGAGAAGCAATAGAGAGAAGCACAATGTCTGGTTTGGCTATGCCTTACATTTGACATGAAAATCCATTTAAACTCATCTCTTATTGTCATAATAATCATCCTTTCCTCTGTTCCTTGATCATGAAAGTGAGGGTGAAAGAACACTGGAACAGACTGCCCAGTGAAATTGTGGAGTTTCCTTCTCAGGAGACATCCAAACCCCATCTGGATGAGTTCCTGTGTGACCTGGTCTAGATCTTCCTTCTCTGGATTGGACAAGATGATCCCTTGAGGTCCCTTCTAAACCCTGATATTCTATAATTCTGTGATTAATTTTCAGATTATTTCCCTTGCTTTCAAATTTTAGCACTCCAAAGTTTCAAGAGATATGATTTCAAGGTGCAGAAGACCACCAGAGCATGTGGAGCTGTGAGTTTACATTCAGTTTATATCTCTAAGGCTTTGCTGGCAAGAAAAATGATTAAATGTCCATAGAAAACTCAGATTCAGGCACCAGAGAAAAGATTTGCCAATCCAAATTCAGTCACCCTCATTCAAAATGCTATTTTATGGCAGAAAATTTTTTTTTCCATAAACATTGCTTAGCCAGGATTAGTTGGTGCATACTTGTGTAGAAGAGTTGAATCTCTAAATCATGGGTCTCATCTTATCTTAAATGATCTCAGAAGAGCCCTTTGCCCTGTGCTAACTTGCTGATTTGTCAACCTTGATATTTTTTTATTGGAAACACAGAAACTTGCAGGTTTATCCCTGCTAGTGTGGTGTTTTGCTTAGGGAGGAAATCATTCAGCCACTCAAAACCACACAGCTCAGCCCCAGGAGGTAATAAGAACCTCTGACCTTCCCATTTAGAGGGAGAGACCTTGTTCAGGGGATGTTTTGTCCCCATCAACAGAAACCTTCCTCCTTTCAGCTGGATGGATATTGCAAGTGTCCTACCTTTGACTTTAAACCACAAAGGAGGACTGCAGGGGTGAAAACAATGCAATTTGAGGTTATTTACCTCAGAGAATGCTTGTTTTTCAGTTTTTTCTTCAGTTTCAAGCTGTGCTTTCTGTGCAGGGCAGTCTCTTCCAGCCCTTTGATAGACTCCTGCTTGCTTTGCTTCCAAATTCTTCTGAAGAGGTCAGCAAGAAGCAGACAGCTGAGATTTTTAGGGTCTTTCCTGTAGGGGTTCCTCTGATCTCAAGGGCTTCAAAGCAGAAGAGTGTGGTCACCATCACTAACTACTTTCAGAGATGGCAGATCCTAACATGACAGATATTTAATAGAGAATAGAATAGGAGGAGAGGAGAGGAGAGGAGANAAGAGAAGAGAAGAGAAGAGAAGAGAAGAGAAGAGAAGAGAAGAGAAGAGAAGAGAAGAGAAGAGAAGAGAAGAGAAGAGAAGAGAAGAGAAGAGAAGAGAAGAGAAGAGAAGAGAAGAGAAGAGAAGAGAAGAGAAGAGAAGAGAAGAGAAGAGAAGAGAAGAGAAGAGAAGAGAAGAGAAGAGAAATTTCAAGCTTTTGATATTCAGAAAACACTATTTCTTCTGTAAATACTCACCTAATAGCAGCTTCCCTCAGTTTTTTAGAACGTGTGGAGGAAGTCCTGCTGTTTTCTCTCTGCCTTTTCTTACCACATTCACCATTTCAGGCTGGATGAGCTCAGAAAATGAGCCAAAAGTCAACAATGTCCTGGGCTGCTCCAGCAGAGCCATGAGCAGCAGGTGGAGATAAGGGACTGTGTCTCTGTTCTGGTGAGACCCCACCTGCAGTCGCTACCTCCAGCTCTGGGGACTCTGCACAAGGACATGGAGTTGATGGAGAGGGGACAGAAGAGGACCATGAGGATGATGAGAGGCTGGAGCATCTCTGCTGAGAGATCTCAGGCTGCACCTGAGGAGACCTCACAGTGACCTCCCAGTGTTTGAAGGGTCTCTAGGAAAGCCTGGAAGGGACATGGAGACATAGGATGAGGGGCAATGGCTTGAAACTAGAGGAGGGTTCTTCCAACCCAAACCACTCTATGATTCTGTGAGTACTCATTGTGATCTCCCAGTGCCTGAAGGGGCTACAAAATGGAGGAAGACTCTTGGATGGGTCTGTAGGGTTAAGATAAGGGGCAGTGCTTGGAACCTAGAGAAGGTAAGAGGTAGATGAGACAGGAGGAAGAAGTTCTTGCCCATGAGGATGGTGAGACTCTTGAAGAGGTTGCCCAGAGAGGTAGTGGAGGCTCCATCAACCCATGGAGACATTGAAATCCAAGCTTGCTGATGCTCTGAGCAACCTCATCTAGTGCAGGATGTCCTTGTCACTGCAGAGGTGGCACTAGATGGCCTTGCAAGATCCCTTCCAATCCTATAATCTACAATCCCATCATCTACCCCTTAAACTGGCTGTGAAAGGGCCATTATTCCTATCCCAAATTCCAACTGGAATAAAAACTCTGCTGAATCTTTAAACAAGGAATTAATACCACAGGTCTAATTCTATCTGTTTCCCATAAAATTGTTTACCAAAATTCAAAACTGTGAATTTACTAAATTCACAACTTGCAAATTGCTCTCTCCCCTCTCTGCTTCCTGTTGATGCTTCTTTTTTTTTAAAGCATTTTTATGTTGATGCTACTTTTAAAAAACACATTTCTGTGTTTTCAATTCACACCAATTGCTTTTCATGTTTTTCTTTTTTATTTTAATGGTTTTTTTCTCTTCCTAAAAGCTTGGATAATTGCCTATTCAAGAGCTGCAGACAAATTTCTGGGTCACCTGAATATTATTCTCACAGATTTTAAGGCATGGCAAAGTGATGCAGTTGGGTAAGTTCCTACAACCTCCAAGGTTTCCTCCCACTAAGATGTGTCACCCTGGCAAACAGGAGTTAATTTCAAGCTCTTTTTATATTTGGAAACACTGAGGTTTTTTTCTGTAAATACACATCTAAAAGCAGCTTTTCCTCAATTTTTAGCACGTGTGGGAGAAGTTCTGCTGTTTTCCCCTCTGGCTTTTCTTGCCATATTCACCATTTCAGGCTGGATGGTGTGTGAAAGACCTTGCAACCCACAGGAGTTGAATAACCCCCTGCTGACATTTACAGAAAATGTTAAATTACTGGGACTTTGCACGCTGCAACAACCCTCAATTACTGATTTGTAGGAAAGCACACAGTGCAGAGGAAATGGGTATTGGAGCTGCCTGAGGCCCTGTGAATGTATAAGAGCATGAGAATATTTTCTTGTTCAGCATCTGAGGCTTAGACTTCCTCTAAAGGTCATACACACAGGCTCTTTTTTCTTTCTCACTCCTTAAAGATTTTTTTTTTCCCTTTAGATAACATTTTCTTACTTCGTAGACAGCATGTACTGAAGAGAAAATACTGAGGATAGAATATAAATAAAGAAAAAACTATATAAAACAAGAAAAAAGGAAAACAAAGCCCAAAAATGTACACAATGACTCAATTAGTAATAGATTGTTCCTCTCTTTCATATAGAGAGTCAGAAATCTGTTCTTACTGCTGCTCATTTTTTCATAAATGAAGGTGAACTCTGAAATCATAGAATCATACAAGGGTTAAGGGTGGAAAAGACCCCAAAGACCATAATTTCCTCCCCCTTCTCCAGTCAGGGACATCTCCCACCAGCTCAGGTTGGTCCACATACCATTAAAGTTGGCCTTGAACCCCTCTAGGGATGGGGCAGCCACAGCTTCTCTGGGTAGACTGGGACAAGGGCTGAACACTGGTCCACTTTTTCCTTTACAGGAGGAAATTTTACCACTTTACAGTTTTCAGACAATATTAATTACTATCCAGCCAAACGTGACTGGAAAGAAAAGGAGAAGGAGGAGGAGAAGGAGGAGGAGAAAGAGAAAGAAGGAGAAGGAGAAGGAGAAGGAGAAGGAGAAGGAGAAGGAGAAGGAGAAGGAGAAGAAGGAGAAGGAGAAGAAGGAGAAGGAGAAGGAGAAGGAGAAGGAGAAGGAGAAGGAGAAGGAGAAGGAGAAGGAGAAGGAGAAGGAGAAGGAGGAGGAGGAGGAGAAGGAGGAAAAGGAGGAGGAGGAGGAGGAAGAAGAAGTAGAGAATGTAGAAGGATTCCTTAAATATATTAACTAAATAAATTTTAGCCTCATGTTTATTGTGATGAATATCTGTTTATTAAGCAAGTATTAATATTAGTACTGAGGAACAGCCTCTGTGAAATAAATTCACATTTGAAAACTGATTTCTGGTGAGGTCCCACCTGGAGTTACTGTGTCCAATTCTGGAGCCCTCAANCAATCCCTGAAGGGGGCTACAGAAAGGCTGGGGGAGAGCTTTTTAATAGGGTCCAGGATGGCAGGACCAGGAGTGATGGATGTAGACTGGAAGAGGGGAGATTTAGGCTGGAGAGAAGAAAGAAATTCTTTGCTATGAGGGTGGTGAGACAGTGGAAGAGGTTGCCCAGAGAGGCTGTGGATGCCCCCTCAATCCCTGGAGGTGTTTAAGGCCAGGCTGGATGAGGCTCTGAGCAACCTGGTGTGGTGGGAGGTGTCCCTTCAGGTTGGAACTAGTTGATCTTGAAGGTCCCTTCCAACCCAAACCATTCCATGATAGGGATATGTCAGCAAGCTAGAAGAAGTTGGCCTTTACTGTATCCAAGGGGCTGAATTCAGGCTGTTTGGTTTTTAAACCCAGGCAAGGGCTTAAAATAGACTCTGAGAAACAGGCACACGAGGAGCAGAGGTTTGTGTGAGTCAATGTTTTCCTTGGATCAGAAGTCTGGAAGAGAGAAGCTTGCTAGAAGAAGACAGCCTGGTGAACAGGCTGCTCTTTGAGCTTGCAATGAGTAATTCCCTTTGTCTTACTTTCCACTTAATTTTTTTCCTTTATAAATAAATAGTGATGCTTAGTTCTAAAAGTTAAACAAAAAGGCATAGTTAACCTCAGACAGGCAGAATGGGGACACCTTGCATGGTGCTTTTGTCACTTCTTCCCTTGAAATGTTGCCTTATTTTCTAATTACTCTTCAACCTGAAGTTTTACTTTAAAATAACTCATGAGATTTAACTTTTTTAACCAGCTGACACATCAGGCTTGGGCATTTGTCACACTTTTCTGGACAATATCTTCTATAATAAGTGATTTCCATGTTATGGTGCCCTGTATCTTGGGAAATTTGGAATGTTTTCTCATTTGTTCTTCCCTCCTGATGGATATTTCATCTTACCAGACTTTTCTGATATCTCAGACAAGCCCTAAACTACTCAAACTCTTAAAAATTGATGACATGAAGACCTCAGGGGCTGGATTTCAAGGTGTTTTCTCTGTAGACTCGTGGTAAAGATCTTGTTTTTTGCCCCACAGCAGCCTGTGAAGTTTAGGAGAGTGCAGTTGGAAGCTCTGGGGATGTGGCAAGGCAAATACGAGGATTTTTTCTGTAAAAGAAAAGGATAAAAGTCATTAAAATGCATTGTTCCTCTGTTCTCTGAACCATCCTTCACATGTCAGTAAGAGTTTTTTTTCAGTTTGTTCTTCTCTCAGCTCAATGTTTGTATCCAGTGGCACTAAAACTAATGTTTGTGCCATTAAATTAAATCACTTCAATATTTTAACAGAGATATACATGTTTGTTCTGTTAAAAAAAAATAACATTCTAATAGGAAAAACAGTATTGCAGGCTGAGCCAGCCATGATTTGGTTTATTCCCCTCTTCTTGCTACAAGAATGCATGAAGGCAGAACTGAAATCATACCCTGGTCCCACCACACAAGGTCATCTCCTTGCTCTCACAGCCTTCCCTCATGAGAGGAATCCCAGTAAAGCCCCAGAATTCCCAAGGGGCAACTTAATTCCTCATTTTGAAGGACATGAAAAGCTGTTATCCTTCTGTTCAACCTGTTAAACAGTCGCAGAATGGCAATCAGTAATTATTTCTTAAATGCTCCCAGTCTCCACTGTGATATTTGGGATTATTTTCTCTACTGTATCATGCAAGAAGAAGGACATTGAGCTGT
>VZTY01014755.1:10762-37570 GCA_013400935.1 Turnix velox | reverse complement strand
TTTTCCTTCCTCTCTTTTTCTCCCCCCCTTTTTCCTCCCTAATTTTTTCTTTCCCCACCTTTTTCCTCTCTCTTTTTCTCCCTCTCCCTCTTTTTCCCCTCTCAATTTCCTCCTCCTCTGGGAACCTAGATGGGAGCTGGTGTCCTCAGAAGAGTTTTCTCCAGGGTTTGTTGCTCCTGCCCAACTGCTGGGTGCTTTTCTGGCTTGGTGACACTTCAGGTTGTCTTCTTCCTGGACTATAAATTATAACCTTGCTTTTATATTGCAACCCTGCTTTTAAATGTAATTAAAGTCACGGAGTGCTACGTAAACAGATTATTTTTTGGGGGGGGAAGGGATAGAAGCTGAATCAGAGACACCATCTCCTGCTCCTGTGCCTGTGACCTCCCACTGTGGGGACATCCCTTGGTGTGTCCCATTCTTTATCCCCTGCTGTGCTCAGCTCTCTGATAAAAAAATCACTTTATTCAGATGTCTCCATCTCTCGGGGGCTGAGTGAAGGTGGTTGTGCAACCCTGAAGAGCTTTTTGGTGTTGATCCCTGCTTGGGGAATGTCTTAAATGAGCTTCATACTTGTATCACCTCATGGCTTGGGGTTTTGCTGCCTCTGGAGCATCTGTTTCCCCCCCCTCCCTACACACACTTCTGGCATCTTGCTTTTCCTCAGTTTGTCCCCATGATGCTGGTGACATGTGGCTCTGCTGGAGCATCCATCCATCCCTCCCTTCCCCTTGAGCCCTTTGCTGGGGCAGCCTGCAGAGAGAGAGAGGGAAATATTTCTGTGGTTGCATCAGGTTGTTACTGGCTCCCTCCTTCCCCCTGGATACTGGGATCTTTTGCACCACTGGGACTTCCCTAGCAGCTCAAAACACCTTGCCTTCAGTAATCCAGGCTCCCCTTGAGCTTCTCATCCTTTTCCTGTGGGATCTTGTCCATGGCCAGACCCTCTTTTTCTGCTTGTGGGTGACATTTGCTGTGCTGTGCTTGAGGTTCATGGTGTCCCCAACTTCCCTCACTGCATCCTCTGCTCATGGAGCTGCTGGGGACAACACCATCCTTGGTGACATCTTCCTGATCCTATGCAAAACCTGCTGGAAAACCCACCAAGGGGGGTATCACCCTGTTCCAAGGCTATCACCTAGCCCTAGGGAGGTGTTTGGGTGGAGGTAGGAGTGATCCATCTGTGTGCAAGCGAGGTTCAGCCCTACCTTGGTGGCTGGTGAACTCTTTTTCCTCCCAGTTGCAATCCCAGAGTCTCCTGATACCTTCCTGGCCCTGAAGGGCATGGTTATGCTTTGCACATGCAAATGTCTGCCCCATCTCTGAGTTTTCCTTGTGCCCAACCCATGCACTGAGACACCCTTAAGCCCTTCTGGGTCCCAGCAGAGTGACATTTCCCTTGGGAAGCCACTCAAGTCAACTTCTGTTTGAGTGAAGCAAACAATTGGCTGAGGATGGGAGCAATAGGATGAAGGACAATGGTTTGAAACTCGGGTAGGGTAGAGTTAGATGATCAAGAAGTTCTTCCTCATGGGGGTGGTGAGACACTGAAACAGGTTGCCCAGAGAGGTGGTGGTGGCCCCATCAAGCCTGGAGACACCCAAGGCCAGCCTTGCTGAGCTTCTGAACAGCCTCATCTAGTGCCGGATGTCCCTGTCACTGCAGGGGATTGGACTAGGTGGCCTTTGAAGGTCCCTCCCAACCCTATAATTGTATGAATTAAGCATAAGAAGCTTTTACACCCTCAAACTCCTGGTTATTCTTCACCATCAGTTTTCCTTACTGGGATGAGCTGGGATGGGTCCTTACTGAGGGTTGTGTGGCCCAGCAGCACCTCCACTGTCCTCCCAGGGTGGTGACAAGCCAGTTCCTATCCCTGTGACAGGATTTATGTGACCTTTTCCTTGTGCAGAACCCAATGCTGTAAGTTTTGGGAGAGCTTATGTGTCACCAGTGGTCTTGGCTGCAGTGTGGAAGACGGAGAGGATTCATTCTTAGCTGGAACTAGAGCTTTCCTGGATCCCTTTCATCTGGGGGATGCGGGGGTGATGGTCCTTACAGAACCAAATCTGGCCAAAACCATCTGAGAATGATGTTCCTAAAGGTTCAGTGCTGGGACCCTTTGTCCATGATGGTGATGTCCCCAGGAGGGGACCAGGCATGGCCTCTCCTTCTAGATCTATCCTTCTGGAGCACTGATTTCAGCTGCATTTTGTAGAAACAGGATGGTTTGGGTTGTGATGGTAGAAGACTGTTGTGATGGGAAGGGAAGGAATGGGCTTGGAAATGCCCTGAAGGGCTTGAGTGCTGCCCTCAGTGGTATCCAGCTTCCCAAAAGCTCTCCTTTGCCATCCTTCATTAGATGCTTGAAATACTTGTGGCTTTTTATGAGGTAGGGTGGGTCCTGGGCTCATCTCCCTCTTGCAAAGCACTGGGAGAGCTGGGTGCTGCTGCAGGAGTATCTCTGGTTGCCTCTTGCTGCCTTAATGCCACTTGCAGGAGCCCCTGGGATTTGGGGGAGAAGAGGAATGGAAAAGGAGGTCAGGATTTTGTCAAACTCCTTGCAATCATGCAGTCAAGAAGGCCAACCAACTCCTGAGCAGCAGCAATGGAATTGAGACCAGCTTCATAAGCGAGGTCTTAGCTCAACTCTTCATAATGTCCTTGATTTGCGCTTGTCAGTTACTGTGTCCAGTTCTGGAGCCCTCAACATAAGGAGGACATTGAGCTGTTGGAGCAGGTCCAGAGGAGGGCCAGGAAGAGGATCAAAGGGCTGGAGCCTTATGAAGACAGGCTGAAGGAGTCCTCAGCTTGGTGCAGTGAAGGTTCAGGGGGGACCTCATAGTAGCTCCTCAATACCTGAAGGGAGCTACAGAAAGGGAGGGGGGGGGGGGTAGGACTTTTTGATGAGATATGTGATGGGAGGACTAGAAATAATGGATGTAAATTGGAAGAGGGGAGATTCAGGCTAGATATAAGAAAGAAATTCTTTACAGTGAGGGTAGTGAAACACTGGAACAGGTTGCCCAGAGAGGTTGTGGATGCCCCCTCAATCCCCAGAGGTGTTTAAGGCCAGGCTGGACAAGGCACTGAGCAGCCTGTTGTAGTGGGAGATGTCCCTGCCTATGGCATGGGGATTGGAACTAGATGATCTTGAAGGTCCCTTCCAACCCAAACCATTCTATGATTCTCTCTTTAACTGTGTGTGACCATATTTGTAGGGTAATTCCTGCTGGAAAGGTTCTCTAGAAGTCTCTGGTCCAACCTTCAACTTTAAGGATAAATCAAGGTGTGCAGAACCTCAGCTGGTTGATGTTCAAAGCTCTCCAAGGATGGAGATCCCTCCACCTCCTCAGGCTTCTGTCACCCAAAGGAATACTCTCTTTCTACAGAATTGGGATTTCTCACCTTCCAACTTGTTTCTCGTCCTTTTTCCTGCATCTCCACATCTTTCCACCCCCCTGTGTCCCTTTCAGGCCATAAGTAGCTCCTTCAGCTTCAAAATCATACTTGTTAGGATGACACTGCCAGGTGTGTGACCTTCTGGAAACAGAGCCATTGCCACCTGAAGTGCAGTGACTAGGGCTTTGCAGGGGTGCAAGACCATTTAGATGTTGCTTCAAAGCCAAGTTACTGCAAAAAAAAATCAAATTTCTTCTGAAACTTCAGCCCCAAACTGCAAATCAATTGGGAAAATTACAATTGATCCCTGTGGAAATAAGAACCCTTCTGTGCACATTCTGGGCAGAAGCTGGGTGTCCAAAAATAATCAAAGTCAATGGCTGTAAACAGGGTTGGGAAGGGAATGAGGGTGTCTTGGAGCTGCTTGGTGTGGCCTCCTGGGCTTCAAGTGGATGGACTTTGTGTGGTTGGTGGCAATGTGGACTATGGGGTGGAGCTTTGGAACCTTTCAGTGTGAGCAACTGTCTTCTACATTGGAACACTGGACATCAGAAAGAAGTTCTTCCCCATGAAAGTGGTGTGAGACACTGGAATAAGTTTCCCAGAGAGGTGGTGGATGCCCCATCCCTGGAGACATCTAAGGCCAGGCTTGATGAGGCTCGGAGCAACCTCATCTAGTGCAGGATGTCCCTGAGATGATGGCCTTTGAAGGTGTCTTCCAACCCTTTGATTCTATGAATCACCAAACCACTGAGGTAGAAGGGATCCCTGGAGATCTTCTCCAGGTGATCCAGGGTGGTGAGAGACTGGCCCATGTTGCTCAGAGAGGTGGTGGAGACCCCATCAAGCCTGGAGACATCCAATGCTGGGCTTGCTGAGGCTCTGAGCAACCTCATCTAGTGCAGGATGTCCCTGCTCACTGCAGGGGGTTGGTCTTTGAAGATCCCTTTCAATCCCATGATTCTCTTTATACACAATTAGTATTTCTTGCCTTCCAACTTCATGTTTCTCATCGTTTTTCTCTGCATCTCCACATCTCTCTAACCCCCCTGTGTCCCTTTGAGGCCATAAGTAGCTCCTTCATCTTCAAAATCATCCTTGTTAGGATGACACTGGGAGGTATGTGACCTTCTGGAAGCAGAGCCACTGCCACCTGAAGCCCACCAGTGTGCCCTGAGGTGATAGGCACACTCCCTCCTCTAGGTAGCCAGGTGGGTGAAGTCCATATTCCTCTTGAGTGTCCCCATTGCTTGCTGGCTCCTTCTGCAGGAGAAGAAAACTCCACCTCTCTTGGGCCTCTTCCTTCCCCAGGGGTTGGACTGTGGAGCCCTGGCAGAGCTGGCTGATTTGA
Organism: Turnix velox; assembly: GCA_013400935.1. Classification (NCBI taxonomy): domain Eukaryota; kingdom Metazoa; phylum Chordata; class Aves; order Charadriiformes; family Turnicidae; genus Turnix; species Turnix velox. The sequence goes on along the minus strand of VZTY01014755.1, from coordinate 32,817 downwards.
GAGTGAGAACAAGTGATTTTCCATTTTAAAAAGATCAGTTTTAAGCTTTTCTTTGGAGAAAACCTTAGGTGGAAATTGAATCTAGTGTCCAACATCTGCTCAGAGCAGGGCTGGCTTTTAAGTCAGCCCCAACATAGGATCACAGAATGGTTTGGGTTGGAAGGGACCTTCAAGATCATCTAGTTCCAACCCCCTGCCATGGACAGGGACACCTCCCACTACACCAGGTTGCTCAGTGCCTCATCCAGCCTGGCCTTAAATTCCTCCAGGGATTGAGGGGACATCCACAACCTCTCTGGGAAACTTCTTCCAGTGTTTCACCACCCTCACAGCCAAGAATTTCTTTCTTCTCTCCAGCCTAAATCTCCCCTCTTCCAGATTACATCCATTACTCCTAGTCCTACCATCCCATTTCCTATCAAAAAGTCCTACCCCAGACTTTATGTAGCCCCTTTAGATATTGAGAAGCTCCTATGAGGTCCCCCCTGAGCCTTCTCTTCTCCATGCTGAACAACCCCAGCTCCTTCAGCCTGCCCTCATAAAGGGAGGTGCTCCAGCCCTCTCATCATCTTCGTGGCCTTCTCTGGACCCACTCCAGTAGCTCATTGTCCTTCTTATGTTGAGGACTCCAGAACTGGACCCAGTAACTCCAGTTGGGTTCTCACCAGAGCAGAGACATGAGAATTTTTCCCTTATTTTCATCCTTAAATCTTAGGATGTTAAAGCAGCCAGAGCACTGTGTGTTTCTCTTGCTGCTCCAGCCAGGGATTCCCAGGATTTAGGATGAGGTTGCCTCCCTCCCCATCCTCTTGCTGGTTTTCCTGGCGTGATAATTTCCCATTTATTTCCCAAAATCCTTCCTCTGGTGGGGAACAGAAGTGCTTCTTCAGCTCATGCTTGTTTATAGAGCTTGATCCTGTTATGGTGAGCGCTGGAGGGACCGGAGATGAGAATAAACTGGATGCAACAACCCTGCAAACTTGAGCTGCTGGGGGGGTGGGGAGAAACTCAGATGAACCACCTGGTTTTCCCCAAAAAATATGGGTGGAAATTGAAGCATCCTCCTCCCCCGAGTTCCAGCAGGTTTGAGGAATGGGGTTTTAAAAACCAGATGTGGATCACAGTGAGGAGCTTTATATGTAGATGTTTCAAACTGAAGGGCTGTGAAAAAAGGAGAAGGGAGGATTTAAATGAACTTGAGAGGGGGAAATAAATCACAAAAATGGCAGTAAAGTTGGCATAAAAAGGCAGAATAAAGCACTGAGCAATCTGGTGTAGTGGGAGGTGTCCCTGCCCATGGCAGGAGGGTTGGAACTAGATGATCTTGAAAGTCCTTTCCAACCCAAACCATTCAATGTTTCTGATTAAATATTTAATGGTCATAAGAGGTGCTGGCACATCTCAAAGGGAGGAAGTGTGATGGAGATGCAAGTGGTTGTCAGCATGTGCTGCTGCTGCATCTGCTCTGCTGCATCTGCTCCCACCCTGTCCCTGCTTTGGCTTCAAGGATGTCACCCTGGCCTCTGGGTCACACGTGGTGGCCTCGGGGATGTCACTTTGGCTCCTGGATTGTGGATGAGGGCTTGTAGGATGGGAGCCAAGCATCACAGAATGGTTTGGGTTGGAAGGGACCTTGAAGATCATCTAGATCCAACCCCCCTGTGGCAGGAACACTTCCCACTAGATCAGGCTGCTCAGTGCCTTGTCCAGCCTGGCCTTGAACACCCTTTTGGGAACGGGGAATTTATAGCAGTGACCAAATTTCTTCCCAAATTATGTGAATCACTGCAGGATGCTGGTGCTTGGCTGAAATTGCCCAGCTTGTGTAGCTTTGGCACTTTATCCCTGCTTTTAGGATGGAGAAAGAGTGGTTGTGGTGTCTCCAGCTGCTGGGACCAGAGGGTTGGAGATGATGCAGCCACCCTGGGGTTCAGCAAGCTGGCTGGCACCATGTTTTCCCTGCAAATGCAGGACATTTCAGCTGTGTGCAAGGAAAAATGGAGCAAAAACTCCTAAAGAGGACCAAAGGGGGTTCCCTTTCCCAAATCATCTTCACTTGTGGGATGCATTTTCTGCTGGGGATGCATTTCAGTGTTGTGGAAGTGATGGCTGGTTTGCTTGGATGGTTTTTAGTTTCTTTTTAATTTTGAAAAACTCTGCCTACATCCTCAACTTCAGCCTAAGCACATCCTGTACTTCTCAGGAGCATCCCAGGGTTAGCAGGGGTGTCGTTCACCTCTCCTCCTCCCTTGCTGCTTGGAGCATGGGGTGGGGAAAAAAGGCAGAGCAATGAGGCCCAGCTCTTCCCTGGGCTCTGCAGCAGCTGCTGAGCTCATTTTTAGCTCATTATTTCAGCTGGGGAGCTGATGGAAGGCATTTTGCAAGAAAAAAAAAGCATTTAATGGGTGAAAATTCATTCAAATATTTTCCAGGCTCCATCCATCGATGCAGAGCCAGCATCCTGCATCTCAGGGAGCTTTGTGGTGTGGGACATGACTCTGCACAGCAAAGGGATGTGAGGGGCAAATAGGGGAAAATCTTAATTTGTTTTTAAAGGAAAAACAACCAAAAAAACCTCTCTTTTTTTTGCAGATTGGGAACTTGGAAGATTATTACCACTTTCACCACAGCAGGACTTTTAAGCGCTCCACATTGAGCAGTCGGGGACCACACAGCTTCCTCCGTATGGACCCCAAGGTATGGAGCTGAGCACCCCAAGAATTTCTTTTTTGGGGTTCAGTGGGGATGGAAGTCTTTATTTTCCATCCCTGGGGTGGTTTGGAGCTGGCTTGATGTGGGTTGAGCATCTTGAGATGACACATTATCCCTGAGCCTCGTGCGTGCAGGGGGTGACTCATTGGACATGGGGACGTCGATGGGTGATGAAAACTACTGAGAAGTGATTAAACTTCCAACATCTGCCTGAAAGCTGGGAGGAAGAAAGGGATAAAAAAAAAAAAAAATAAAAAAGCCTTCCAGGATATAGAAAGGCCTGTTGCATGCTCAGGGTGTTGATCCAGTTGCCACAACACTTGCTGCCTCAATGGTTGCTATGTGTGAAATCCTTGGCAGTGGCTCTGCATTGCTTTTTCCTAGAGCAAGCATCCACAGGGATTTTTTTTTGCAGGGCAGAGAAATGGGGAAGAAGGCAAGGAGGGATGGGGTGGACTTGGGGTGAAAGGAGAAAGGGCTGTGGCTCTGCCTGGATCTTCCTCTTCCCTCAACTCCACTGGCCACCTGAACCCTGTGAGATGCTTTCACAGAGCAAGGAAAGGGATAATGTGTGGAGAAGAATATGGGTTTTTTTTCTGGGAGAAATAAAGGCAGAAAAAGTCATTGTAGGGAAGGAACTTGAACTGTTGGTGCATGCACTGAGTTCCAGCCACCCTTGGGGTGCTCCTGGCCACCCTGGGAATGCTCTTTCCTGAGATATTTCATAGAATCCTAGGGTTGGAAGTGACCTTCAAAGGCCATCTAGACCAACCCCATGGAGGAAGCAGGGACATCCTGCACTAGGTCAGGTTGCTCAGAGCTTCAGCAAGCCTGGCCTTGGATGTTTCCAGGGATGAGGGTTCTGCCTCCTCTGGACAACCTGTTTCAGTGCCTCACCATGCTCATGGGGAAGAGCTTCTTCCTCATGTCTCATCTAACCCTGCCTTGCTCTAGTTTCAAGCCATTGCCCCTTGTCCTGTGGCTCCATGCCCTGGCAAACAGCCCCTCCCCTGCAGCCCCTTCAGGTGCTGGGAAGCTTCTGTGAGGTCTTCCTCAAGTCTTCTTCAGGCTGAACAGCCCCGGTCTGTCCTCATGGCAGAGGTACTCCATCCCTCTCATCATCCTCATGGCTTTCTCTGTACCCTCTCCAACAGCTCCATGTCCTTCTTGTGCTGAAAGCTCCAGAGCTGGACACAGTAACTCCAGTTGGGATCTCACAAGAGCAGAATAAAGGGGTAGAATCATCTCTTTTGACCTTCTTCCAACCTTCCCATCCACATCTTTCCAAACCCCCAGAGCAGCCCTGCTTTGTGCAGTGGGAATATTGGATCATCCCCCACTCAGTGTTTGGAGAGAGGGTCTGTGGCACCTTCCAAAAGGATGCACATGCGTGGTGATGTTGCCTGTGGGGGGGAAACCTCATCCAGAGAGAAGCTCCGGGTGCCCTGGAAGCATGCTGCGCTCTAATTAAAACTCTTTGCCCTCGGGGAGGTGCAGAGGCATCCCAGCAAAGGATTAATCCGGCGCTGCAATTGAAATACTTCCATTTAAATGAGTCTAGTTATCATGCAAAGCCAATCGATTGGCTTTTTTAGCCTTATTAGGGTTTCCATTGCCTTGCTCTATGGGCAGCTGGAGCAATTAGCTCCCCTTTCTCTTAATCCTGTCTTATCTGCCCCAAATTCAAACCTTTTTGGCATGTGTTGTCTCTTCCCCCATCTCCCATGCATATTTGCATCTCTTCTTGGAGTTATCTCTCTTGATGGCACCAGTTTAACACGTGGGATGCTGGAAACCATCACCTTGAGGGAAGCTGGGAGGAGGAAAATAGAAGGAAATCTTCCAAAAATGCTGAAAAACCAGCAAACCCAACCATTTGGGTGGTTCATGCCTTCCAGGAGCTGTTGTTTCCAGCTCTCTTATGCCCTGAGGGTCAGGCTCCTAACAAGAGGACCGTGACCAAGTAGATGGGGAGGGGAAGACCCAGCAGCCAAGGTCCTGGTACCCATGGGACCACTGTGCTGAGCTCCCCAGGAGCCCCCTGGTCAGTTTTTAGGACAGATTTGAGACAAGTCATGAGGCAGGTGATGGAAAGGGAGAAGGGATGCAAAGTGAGGTGCCCCCCACCACCACATGGGCTCATCTTGTTGCTCCCATCACCATAAACTTTCCCAGTTCTCTGGGATGCTCCTTGTGGTCCTCCATGAGTCTTCAGCCTCACTGCTCCATCCTCTGGTCATGGACTGGAGCAAAATTGACCCCACCAGGATTATTTCTGCTGTGTTTTATGGTGAAGGTGCCACATTTCACCTGGATTTCTACTTAAATTCCTGCACAGCCACTGGAATAAGTCAAACTATAGTTTTTCTGGAGCTGGATCCACCCTGGGAGGCCAGATCTGAGCTGAAAATCTCTAAGTAAGGTGGGGTTGTAAAAATTCTGCCCCACTATTTCCAGCAAGGATGAAAAGTTCAGCTCAGTGACACCAGTGGCACCTTGCAGAGTCCTTTATTGCCACTTGTCTCATTATTGCTAATTAGGGCTTGCAGAGGTAGAGCTGGGACCCCCAGAACCTCAGGACTCTGTTTAAGGGTTTTGACTATTTCCAGTAGCAAAAAATACTTTTAAAATAAAATAAAAAAAATCCTGAGATTTTCCCCATATCCTGATGAATGATGGGGTTTGAGCAGAGTTTCCCTAGCTGTGGCAGCTGTTGTAGGGATGCCCCAGGCTCCTTCCCACTCTCCCATTGTTTTCCCAAGTCAGCCACATCCATTTAGGAAAACTTCCTTGAAATTGATGCCCTTAAAGTTGTGATTTCTTTCCATCATCTCCCAGTATGGGTTGATCAGAAGTTTGTTTCATCCGCAGATGTCCCCATGAATCACCACAATTCCTGGTGAAACCCCCTAAAATCCTACAGCTCCCCATGATTCCTGTATCTGGCAAAGCCATGGGGAAAGGTGCTAAGTGATTTGAGACCCAAAGAGAGCTGCTTTAAGGAGAAAAGCAAAAAAATTGGGCTGTTCCCTCTATTTAATGTGTTTCTATTTTTTTTTCTTAACTGCAGCATAAAGTTGTATTTTTTTTTGCTTCCAGTGCTTAAATCCATCGTTGCATAAGCAAAGCAGCCCGCTGTCATGAGACAAGGCAGTGTGGAAACTCATTTTCCCATGAAATATATATTATTATTTTTTTTTCCCCTTCACCAGTTATAATTTTTTTTTCTCCTTTAAAATATAGATGTTTAAAAATCAAGCCCTAGGCTGGAAACTGCTGGGTGCTTCTGGTGCATGGAGCTTCCCATCCACCTCCATTCAAGGCAGAAAGCAATAAACCAGGGCAGGAGAACTTGGTTCCACCAACAGTTGTCACATAAATGACCCCCAAAAATCAGTTGGAGTTTGGCTTTTTTATTATTTTCCTTACAAAACAGAATTTGAGACACCCCTAGGAGCTGTTCTCCTGTTCCCAAAGGGCTCCAGACCCTCATGAAGAAGGTGCCCAGTGAGGAGGGATGTTTTCCACCTGGTGTTTCCCATTTCCCCCTGCCATGAGCATGGTTTGATCTACAGATTATTTTTACAACCTATTTTTAATAAGCCAAGGCTTTATCTCCATGCTGAAGTCTGTAGAAACCCTTTTAGTGGGCAATAAAGGGTCTGGGGAGAGGAAGCAACCCCCGTGTGGCTGGTCACAGAGAATCACAGAGCTGAAAGAGACCTTCAAAGACCATCTAGTCCAACCCCCTGCAGTGACAGGGACATCCTGCCCTAGATGAGGTTGCTCAGAGCTTCAGCAAGCCTGGCCTTGGATGTCTCCAGGCTTGATGGAGCCCCCACCACCTCTTTGGGCAACCTTTTGCAGTGTCTCACTACCCTCATGGGGAAGAACTTTTTGAGGTCTCATCTAACCCTGCCCTGCTCTAGTTTGAAACCATTTCCCCTCATTCTGTGGCTCCATGTCCTGGCACACATCCTCTCCCCAGCTTTTCTGTAGCCCCTTCAGGTACTGGGAGGACCCTACATGGTCTCCATGGACCCTTTTCTTCTCCACTTTTCAGCCTGTAGGAGATGTTCTCCAGCCCCCTGATCATCCTCCTGGCTCTCCCTGGAGGCAGCTCCTGCTCTGACACTGGTGTTTCCCAATCCCAGCCTTTTCCAGCACATTATTTCCTGTTTGATCTTTTTAACATGTCATGCCCCTCTGGAAAGCAAACAAATGTCAGGGTGCTCAGCCCCAGAGCCACCTCACCCACGGTCAGGGTTGAAAATGCCTCCCTGGGACCTGCTGAGGCCACGTGTGACCATCCCATATTTTTTTGGAAGCACGTGTTGGCCTTGGGTAAAACCCCCAGTTTATTTTAGTGGGAGTAGTGTGAAGGATGAGCAGCTCCAGAGCTGGGTGGGGAAACCCTGAGGCTGAGCTCTGGGGGCTGGGGTGGAAGGATCAGCTCCCAAATTCATCCAGGCACCTGAGTCTTCTCCAACACTTTGACTAAACCCTTAAATATGTGGTTTGTCCTCCAGCAGGACTGTGTTAAAGCCAGTGTGGGGTGGGGGTTAGGCACAGACTTGGGAGGCAACATTATTTATGCTCAAGGGTTTTGCTGCACCAGGAGAACAATCTGCTCCTTGGCTCAGAGATCACAGAGAGCTGAGATTGCCCTGTCCACATGTCCAGCCATCCATTATTCCCCTAAAATGAAGCTGCTGTCCCTGCAGTAAAGGAGCAGGGAGAGTTTGCTGAAGCAGGAGGTGATGGATCCAGGCTGAGCTTGTCACTGCACCCTGTGTCCCATTGCAGCAGGTGGTGATGGACACTATACCCGTGGGTGATGGCCAGCTCTGTGCCCATAGAATCATAGAAGTTGAGAGGAGCCTTCAGGGGCCATCTAGTCTAATCCCCTGCAGAGAGCAGGGACATCCTGCTCTAGATCAGGTTCCTCAGAGCCTCAGCAAGCCTGGCCTTGGATGTCTTCAGGGATGGATGATTTTGCCCCTCTACTCAGCTCTGGTGAGGCACCACCTGGAGTATTGTGTCCAGTTCTGGAGCCCTCAACAGAAGAAGGGCATTGAGCTGTTAGAGCAGGTCCAGAGGAGGGCCGTGGAGATGATGAGAGGGCTGGAGCAACAACCTAATGAAGACAGGCTGAAAGAGCTGGGGTTGTTCAGCCTGAAGAAGAGAAGGCTCAGAGGCGACCTCATAGTAGCTTCTCAATACCTGAAGGGGGCTACAGAAAGGCAGGGGTAGGACTTTTTAATAGGATATGTGATGGGAGGACTAGGAATAATGGATTTAAGTTGGAAGAGGGGAGATTCAGGCTAGATGAAAGAAAGAAATTCTTTATGATGAGGGTGGTGAGACCCTGGAAGAGGTTGCCCAGAGAAGTTGTGGATGCCCCCTCAATCCCTGGAGGTGTTTAAGGCCAGGCTGGGTGAGGTATTGAACAACCTGGTGTAGTGGGAGGTGTCCCTGCCTATGGCAGGGGGGTTGGAACTTGATGATCTTGAAAGTCCCTTCCAACCCAAACCATTCTATGGGGACTCCACCATCTCTCTGGGCATCCTGAGCCAGTGTCTCACCACCCTCATGGGGCAGAACTTCTTGCCTAACCCTGCCCTGCTCTAGTTTCAAACCATTACCCCTCATCCTATTGCTCCCTGCCCTGGCAAACATCCCCTTCCCAGCTTTCCTGTAGCCCCTTCAGGTTCTGGGATGCTCCTTTGAGGTCTCCCTGCAGCCTTCTTTTCTCCAGGCTGAACAGTCCCAGCTTTCTCAGCCTGGCCTTGTAGGAGATGTTCTCCAGACCATGATTATGGGCTCCTTTGTGTCCTCTCCACCAGTCCTCCTTGTGCTGAGGGTTCCAGAGCTGGACAAAGTGCTCCAGACAGGTTCTCAGAGGTGGTGGATGCCAACTCTGTGCTGAATTCTGTACCCATAGATGATGTTGACCCCCATAGATGATGTTGACCCCACATCTCTGCCTCCAGGTGGACTGGCTGCAGCAGCAGGAGGTGAAACGAAGGGTGAAGAGGAGGGTGAAGAGACAAAGCCGAGGTGAGCCCCACTCCCTGCCCTTCAACGACCCCGTGTGGCCCAACATGTGGTACCTGGTGAGTATCCATCCACCTCCTTCCCCCCTCCCCGCTGCTTCCTAGTGGTGTTAATTTGTTTTTAATCCAACGAGTCATCCCTCTTCCCTCACTAATGAAACACCTTAATATCAGCAAATGTGCTTGGCAGTGGGGTTTTAAAATTGCAAATGAAGAAGCTGGGTTTTTGAACTGTCATTAGTGTCCCCCTCCTTAGGGTGGGAGAACATCACTGCCATGTTTTACCCACCCAGGAGCTGCAGCCACCTATTTGTTGTATCATTTTTCTCCCTCCTCCTTCATCCATCTGTATCTGACAGGGATGATTTATTGAAAATTAAGCTTGGGGGAAGGAAATGAGGGCTTAAAAAAAACCAAAAAAACAAATTCTCTCCCTTCCCTTCCACAGCATTTGAAATAGAAGGGGAAAAGAATAATAGAGAGATAGAATTGCTTGGATTAACTGCTGCTGGATGGCTTTGATCAATGGAGTAGGGTTCTAACACACCCATGAGTTATGTGGCAGGGGGCTGGGGATGTAAATAATAAATTTCCTTCTTGATTGAACTAGTTTTTATGGGTTTGAAATGGGGTTGCAGCCCTTTTTCCCCCAAGCTGTGTGTTTCTTCCCCATCCCCTAGCACTGTGGTGATAAAGGCAGTCGCTGCAGGTCAGAGATGAACGTCCTGGCAGCCTGGCAGAGGGGCTACACAGGCAGAAATGTGGTGGTCACCATCCTTGATGACGGGATAGAGAGGAACCACCCTGATCTCCTCCAGAACTACGTGAGCTTTTGGGGCTGGAGGGGCTGGGGATGGGTGGGCAGGGGCTGGTTCTCAAGGGAAGGAATGGATTGATGCAGCGTTTCAGTGCATAAACAGAGCTTAATTCTGTCTGCTGGCAGATAAGAAGAAAACATTTTTGTGTGTTTGCTTTCTGAAGAAGAAGCTGGAGATGTTTTTTTAAGGAGGAAATGAGGTTTTCAGGCACGAAGGTTTGGGGGGAAACTCCCTTCGCAGCTGCCTGGGAAGTGGCCACCTCCCTCCAGCTCATCAGGGCAGAGCCAAAAACCTGTTGAGTCCCAACCCAAACCCCAGATATTGCTGGACCCAGTGGGATCTGGACTCAGAGAACCTGTCTCTGGCACCAGCAGGTTGTTTCCCCGCCCAAGCAGCCCTCTCTCAGTGTGGGGTTTGCATCCCAAAGCGATTTGTCTTGAGCAAATAGTCAGAAATTAAGTGGAAAATGGCATTTATTGGCTGGGGGAAGAGTGGGATTGAGCTGCTGTAGGGTCCACTTTGTCCTACAAGGTCCTGATGAGTTGAATCTAATGGTGACAATATGTTTTTAGGACCCTCTTGCCAGCTATGATGTCAATGGGAATGACCATGACCCAACTCCACGCTATGATGCCAGCAATGAGAACAAGTAAGTGATGCTGGTTATTTGGGATCCTATTTCTGTTGGGATGGGAGATCTTTGGGGTTGGACAGCCCCCCCAGAGGGTTTTATAGGTCTCTGAGGGTCCTGCTTTTGGGGTTTGCACACACTCATTGCATTGAATGTAAATCCAGACAGTGGCTAATTGTTAATGAACCCTCGAATGATGCATCCAGGGGGTTCAGCCGTGGGAGTGGGACTGGATGGGTGAGAAATCAAAGCTTGGTGGCACTTTTGGGGCTTCAAATAAAGAGGGATGGGTACACATGGGAAGGAGAAGGGAAAGCAAAGAGCAAATTGCATGGAGGTACAAAATGCAGGAGAGTAAATGGCACCCAGGTGCTAAAAGCCAACCAGCAAATGACACTTAGGTGCAAGAAGCAAAGAGCAAATTTGCACCTGATTGCCAAAATCAAGGAGAAGGTGGAACCTGGGTGCAAAATGCAAGAAGCAAATTGCTTTTTGCATTGATTTCCTCCATCCCACAGCTCTTAGGGTGGTTTTTGGGTAAGGATTAGTCCTTCAGGTAATAAGATTAGTCCTTTGGATTAGGACTTCCCAGGTTTTGAGGCACCTTCTTCCATCACTCCAGCCTTGGTGTTGGGTGGAGGGTGATTGGAGGGATCCTTTGCCATGGGATGGAAGCTCACATGGAATTTCTCCATCTCCCAGCTCTTAGGGGGGTGGGTTTTGCGTAAGGATTAGTCCTTCAGGTATAAGGATTAGTCCTTCAGATTAGGACTTCCAGGTTTTTTGAGGTACCTTCTTCTATGGCTCCAGCCTTGGTGTTGGGTGAAGGGTGGGTAGAGGGATTCTTTGCCATGAGATGGAAGCTCATATGGAATTTCTCCATCCCCCAGATCTTAGGGTTGGGTGGGTTTTGCGTAAGGATTAGTCTTTCAGATTAGGACTTCTTGGTTTTTTGAGGTACCTTCTTCCATGGCTCCAGCCTCGGTGCTGGGTGGAGGGTGGTTGGAGGGATGCTCTGCCATGGGATGGAAGCTCATATGGGATTTCTGCATCCCCCAGCTCCTTGGTGCTGGGTGAAGGGTTGCTAGAGGGCTGCTTTACCAGGGGATGGAAGCTCATATGGAATTTCTCCATCCCCCAGCATTTAGGGTTGGGTTTTGGATAAGGATTAGTCCTTCAAGTAAGGACTTTGAGGCACTTTCTTCCATTGCTCCAGCCTTGGTGTTGGGTGGAGGGTGATTGGAGGGATCCTTTGCCATGGGATGGAAGCTCATATGGGATTTCTCCTTGCAGACATGGCACTCGTTGTGCTGGGGAAGTGGCAGCAGCAGCCAACAACTCCTACTGCATCGTGGGCATTGCCTACAACGCCCGTATCGGAGGTAAGGCTGGTGCCTGTCCACACAAGTCCCTTTGCTGTCCCCCCTGAGGCACCTTGGCCACTCTGGGCTCCTGGGGGTGGGTGGTGGGATGGTCTTCTAGATATGGCCAAGAAAAATTCTCCTTGGTGCCCTGATTTAGGGAAGGATGGGGGCCGGGGGTTACTGGTTCCATGTATTTGGGGCTGGAAACTTCTTCCTTGGGCTCCATCCTTCATGTGAGGGTGAATGCAGATTGTGGATGTGGTGGTTTCACCCCAAAAGTCTTGCTTTCAGGGGGTCTGGCCTTCTTTCATGGGGTGGGAGGGTTGTATTTGCTATGGATTATACTGTTGGTTTAGCTTCGGAGCTGAAACTTCTTGTTTGTGAGGTCAATGATGAGCTGCTTGGGGTGAGGAGGGTCTGGGAGGACCCCCAAAATACCCTCATGGGAAAGCATTGAGGAGGTGGCACAACCCCTCAAATAATGGGGACAAAGAAAGTGTCTTATTGCCCAAATTTGGATCCTGATGGTAATTAGAAAGTTGGTTTTCCTTTTGGAAGCTGCTTTGAGCTGGGGCTGCTGTGGCCAGTAGCCACCATGGAGATGGGAGACCCTCATCTCATTTGTGGGACCCTGCAGGGGACAAATGCCTTTCTTGGCAGCTCAGCAGGTGTCCCATGTCCCTGCAGCAAGTGTCCATGGGGCACTTGAGCTATTTGGGGCTGGAGTTTTGCCTTGTGCAGCCTCAGGCTGGGATTTGAAGCTTCAGATGGAAAGAGAGGGGGGGTTTTGCTGTGACCCCTCCTGCCACCCCATTGTTGGGAAATGTCACCATCCAGAGTAGGACATCAAGTTGGGTCCTTAATTCCTTCTCTCATGATCATGGTAGAAGCTTTTTTAGAGTGGTGTTTGTAGAGGATTGGGGTCCTGGGAGGATGTTCCTGAAGCAGGAAAATCTCTTGAAGGAGGAAATAACCCAGGAAGTGTGACTGTGGGGGGAGAAAGGGGGTGGCAGTGGCACATCCCTGGTGCCCTCCACATGGCTCTTACCTCCAAGCACATCAAAACTCTTGAGGTTAGGGGGTGGTTGAAGCAGTTTGACACCCTCCAGCATCAAGCCATGGCCTTCATGCTCTTTTTCTAGCCCATTTCTTCCCAGCAGCCGTGGAGACGAGTGTTAATTGTTGACTTTGTAATGACCTATGGGGCTCATTTTAATTTAGATTCCTTTAATGAGTGGTGGGGAGAGGGGGAGGAGAGGCCAAGCCATCAACAGCCTGATGGGAGGGGGGGTAATAAAAGTCTGGAGTGTGGGATGGTGGAGGAAAATGCTCTGTAGCTGCAGTGAGAGTGATTTGAGATGGATTACACAAATAAAGCAGCGATTAATGAGCCCAGCTCGTTGGGGGAAGCCTATTTGTCACGGGGGTGGGGGGGGAGTGTGGGGGAAGAGATCCCATCTCATTTCACTGCTGCTCTTCAGTGCTCTTGCTGTTGCTTTTTCCCTTTGCTCCGGGCAAAATGCATTGCTCAAGAAATAAAACAGGCTCTTCTGCCATCCCTCCTCCTCCTCCTCCTTTCCCTCCTCTCCCTCTTTGGAGGCTGGGGTGTATCCACGCGTGGCCAAGAGCTCATTGAGTTGGCATCGTCTTTCTCTGCTCCCTCTTGCACCCTGGTGTTTAACCAGGGGGGTTCCCCCAATGTAATGGGTGGGCTTTGGGATCTTCACGGCTGGTTTGGGGGTTTATTTTCAGGTGGGATCTTCCAGGCTGGCTTTGGGCTGCTTTATCAGGTGGGCATTGGGCTGGCTTTGGGCTTTATGTCCAGGCTGACTCTGGGCTGCCTTTGGGATCTCCCAGGCTGGCTTTGGGATCTTCTAGGCTGGCTTTGGCCTTTATTTCCAGGTTGTCCCTGGGCTGGCTTTGGGCTTCTTGTCCAGGTTGACTCTGGGCTGGCTTTGGGCTTCATGTCCAGGTTGTCCCTGAGCTGGCTTTGGGATCTTCCAGGCTGGCTTTGGGCTGGCTTTTTCAGGTTGTCCCTGGCTTTGGGCTTTATTTCCAGTTTGGCTTTGGGACTTCTTCCAGGTTGACTCTGGGCTGACTTTGGGCTTTATTTCCAGCTTGTCCCTGGGCTTGCTTTGGGCTTTTTTGGTCTGATTTTGGGTTGGCTTTGAACTCACTAATGAATATTTCCACCTTTTAGGATGCACAAATCCTCCATCTCTTGCTGTTTTTTCTCACTGTCCCTCAGCTTTGCACCCCAGGCTGAGCTTTTCACTCCACCTTCTTGTGTTTTCTTATTAGGGAGGAGGTTTTTGGGAGCTACTCTGTCTGTTCCCTCGTGATTTTTTTTTTTTTTTTTTAATCTCAAAGCTTGTTTTTGGCTGGCAGGAGGGGAGGGGACAGTGTGGAAAGGAGATGTTTGAGTTGAGTAGTGTCCAGAACACAGCTGCAGCTGGAGTGACATCTGCCTGCCTTTGTTTGCTTTAAGGAAAAATACACGTGGAAAGGGAAATGTGGTTTTATAAAAGGGACTCTCTCTGGCTGTCAAACTGTGATGCTGATGTTTCCACCTCCTCTTTTCCTACAAGGGCTGTTTCTTGGCAGCCCTTTGAGGGTGTCTGGCACCCTCTTCCCACCTTGCAGTGGGAATTCCATCAGGAAAAGGGCAATGGGGGGCAGAATGGGGGTTGTAACCCTCATTTTGCAGCAGTTTGAGGTTGGGGATGTGTGTTTCTCCTAGCTGAGTTCTGTCTGCAAACCACTGAGGAAGGGTCTGATGGCATTCCTGGCTGGAAAAAAGTGAGGTTATCCCAAATATTAGTGTTGTCCCACCTTAGGTTTGGGTCTTGGCTCTGATTTTGGCTGTGGAAACCACAGCCTGGGGTTTCTCCTTGTCCCTGTGCAACACTAGCATCAGTTGGGCACTGGAATTTCTCCTTGTCCTATGCAGTGGGCAGCTTCAGAGTTTGGGGATAATCAGTCATCCCCATTTATGGGGAGATGCTTTCAAAGCTGGGAATCTGTGAGAATTTGGGGAACACAGGTGGGCACTGGGGTTTCTCCTTGCCCCTGTGCACTGCTGGCATCAGTTGGGCAGCAGCAGCAGAGTTTGGGGACAATCACAGTTGTCCCCTTGTATGGGGAGATGCTTTCAAAGCTGGGAATCTGTGAGAATTTGGGGAACACAGGTGGAAACTGGGGTTTCTCCCTGTCCTGTGCAGTGCTGGCATCAGTTGGGCAGCAGCAGCAGAGTTTGGGGACAATCATTGTCATCCCCATTATGGGGAGATGCTTTCAAAGCTGGGAATCTGTGAGAATTTGGGGAACACAGGTGGGCACTGGGGTTTCTCCCTGTCCTGTGCAGTGCTGGAATCGTTTGGGGACAATCAGTCATCCTCTTGTATGGGGAGATGCTTTCAAAGCTGGGAGTCTGTGAGAATTTGGGAAACACAGTTGGGCACTGGGTTTTCTCCTTGTCCCTGTGCAGTGCTGGCATCACAGCAGAGTTTGGGGACAATCACAGTCGTCCCCTTGTATGGGGAGATGTTTTCAAAGCTGGAAGTCTGTGAGAATTTGGGAAACCCCAATATCTTCTAAGTGCAAAAATTGAATCATAGAATGGTTTGGGTTGGCAGGGACCTTAAAGATCATCTAGTTCCAACAAAGGGGAAGCTTTTTATTAGGGTGGGGAGGGGGATTTTGCCACCTGGGAGCTCAGCATCACTCCCACCACCACCCTGCTGATGGAAAGGAAGCCAATTTCAACATCCTCCCTTCTCCATCACTTTGCCACCAAGCCAGCAACATCCAAAACTCTCTTCCAAAATAACTTCCCCCAGCTTCAGGCTGCCGGGCTGAGGGCCCCGGGGGGATTTGAAGCTATTCTGGGCTGAGCCACTGTGGTTGCTGCCGCCGGGGCTGCTAACAAAGCCCTTTGATTGCAATCCTCTCACTTTCATCCGAGCCATTAAGCCCCTAATGTCTGATGTTTTTGTGCTTTTAGGCATTCGTATGTTAGATGGAGATGTAACAGATGTTGTTGAAGCGAAGTCGCTTGGCATCAGACCCGATTACATTGACATTTACAGCGCGAGCTGGGGGCCAGATGATGATGGGAAGACAGTTGATGGACCTGGTCTATTGGCCAAGCAGGCTTTTGAGCATGGCATTAAAAAGGTGTGGATCCCCCCCCCCAGAGTGCCCAGAATGCCCTCACCCCCCCTCTTCTTCCTGCCCTGCCCCATGGGGAACACGTACCAGCTCCCTGAGCTTTTAGGGCTGGGGGGTGGGAGGGAAGGTGAATAATCTCTTAAATTTTCCCTAGTTTCTCCCCCACCCCGATGTCCTTAAGAGCTTTGGTGGATTTGTTGATGGTGGGAGGTGCCTGGTGATGGCAGAGGGACCCCAGGTTGAGTTGTGGAGCTGCTAAGTTGAGAAACCCAAAGTGGTTCAAAAGGGGGTGGTTTTGCACCTTAAAATGTCCCCCTCTGGGTGGTGGCACAGAGAGAAGTGGTTCCTCCTCCCCCCCATCACCACCAACATCTCTGTCACCCCTTCTCTTCTTCATCCTCCACAGACTCCTGGGGTCTTCTCCCAGGGGTTTTCATCCACCCCATTAAGAATTTCCCTGGTTTACCAGCCAGAAAGAGTGACTGTGTCATAGCTGTGTGGGGGGAACATGGATGTAGCCTCAGGGGCACTGAAAAAATTCAGATTATTGTCCTTAAAACCTTCCAGTGAGAGATGTTCTGCTGGTGTCATGCATGATTGACAGCTGCCAATCCCCACTGGGGATCATAGGGTTGGGAGGGACCTTCAAAGGCCATCACGACCAACCCCCTGCAGTGACACAGGGACATCCTGCTCTAGATGAGGTTGCTCAGAGCCTCAGCAAGCCTGACCTTGGATGGCACCAGGGATGGAGCCTCCACCACCTCTCTGGGGAGCCTCACCACCCTAAGGGGAAGAAAATTTGGATGCCCTGACCTTCCCACCCTTCTCTTCTCTTTCAATTTTGGCTCAAACCATTGGAGGGGAGAAGAAAATCCCTTTTTTGGCAGCTCAGCAGGTGTCCCATGTCCCTGCAGTGGGACCCTGGGGCCAACTTGGGGCTGGACTTTTGCCTTGGGCAGTCTCAGGATGGGGTTTGAAATCCCCCCACCCCCTTCCCCATTTCCATCCTTGTCTCTTCTGGTGGCAAACTGGGAGCAGGGGTGACCACTGGCTGGGCTGACACTGCCTGTTATCTAAAAATAGGGTGGAGTGTTTTTTCCCACTATTTACTTGATTTCCTGCTGTGGGATCCATTGAAGTGCTGGGGAGTTCACTTCATGTAAACACTTTGGGAGGGAAAAAGCTGCTTTTTTAGATCTTATTTTTCCCCACTCCCATAGCACAGCCCTGCTTTTTCTGTCACCCAGGGGGACATCAGCCCCTGCCACCCCCACCCCACTGTCCTGCTTGCCCAGCTCTTCATTAATTGCTGCTTTCTCCTTAACTAAGGGAAGAAAACCCAGCAGCAATCATGAGGCACCACCTTTAAGCCCAAGCAAAAGGCTGGAACCAGGTTATAAATCCTTAAAATTGAGTTTTTAATGGAAACATTAAAATAACCTTTATCTGTTAGCCATAGGGACCCTGCTGGGGTGATTTATCTTTTTGTTTCTCGCTCTCCCAGCCACACCTTATTAGTTCCTGAGCTAATGAGGAGATATTTATCCTTTCATGGAGAAACTCTCAAGCCCTAGTAGCTTTGTGGGAGCAGGGAGATGCTGTATCTGAATCTGATCTGATCCCGAATCTGTTGCTGGGATGAGTCTCATTGTCCCTACCTTTGGTCAGGAAGGGATTTACTGGTTTAAATGATGCTCAAATATAGCTTTTTGTAGGGTCCAAGAGCCCCTTGAAGGGATGGTATTTGCTGAGGAGGATGGTGAAATAAAAATACTGGGTATTTAGGGTCTGCTTATGGAAATCATAGATTGCTTGAGTTGGAAGGGACCTTCAAAGGTATCCTACCAGCACCCTGCAGTGACAGGGACATCCTGCACTAGGTGAGGTTGCTCAGAGCCTCAGCAAGCCTGGCTTTGGGATATCTGCAGGGATGGGGCCACCACCAGCTCTCTGGGCAACTTGTTGCAGTGTCTCAGCACCCCTATGGGGGTGAACTTTTTCCTAATCTTGGTAGCTGCTTGTTTGGGAGCAAGGGGAAGTGTGTGTTGGGGTTTTTTTGGGAGTTCTTTGTGGGTTTTTTTTATAATCCGTGGGATCTGTAATTTGCTTCGACCTCTTTCTCCACTGGGAAATGCTGTCAGGTGTTGCTGCAGTGTTCATTCTTAGAATCATAGAATGGTTTGGGTTGGAAGGGACCCTAAAGATCATGTTCCTCTTCGTGTCACCTTCCCCAGGTGTCCTTGGGATGTGGGTTGGGACTAGCAGCATTTCTCACCACTTATGACTGGGATGCTTGGGATGAAGGATGGAAAGGGGAGGTCTGGGCTCCCCATCTGCCCCCAGTTGGAATAATTGCTGTGTCTCTTCACACCTTGTCCTGGTTTTATTTTATTTTAATCCTCTGCTTGGTGATTTAGGAGAGCCTGGGTTGCATGCAGGAGGGATGGGGTGGATTTTAGTGTGGGAAGGACAGGCAGTAGGAGCTGCCTGCACCAGGAATATGGTCTGGGATGCTGCTTTCTCAGAGATCCAGGCATGGAGCCCTGGAAAAGTGCGGCTGGTGGTACCAGCAGCAGGTTTGGTGTGTTGGTGAGCTGGGTCAGGCTGTCTGTGATGGGTTAGAATTCCCTTGGCAGTGGTGTTTTCCCTGGTGGAGCTCCAGACAGCTCTATTAAATCTGCTGGGGTAATAACCCACCCAGTTTGGCTGGGAGGCAGGCTGGATAATGAAAACTTTCATAAAGTTAAGTCAAAAAAAACCCCAAAAACCCTGTGTATCCAGAGGCAGGGTCAGCTCAGAGAGAGAGCTTCTGCCTCAGGAGAAGGGCTAGACAGGTAATAAACCATCCCTATCCCCCTGGAGCTTCCATCCCACGATAAATCCCACTGAATTCCTCTGGAGAAAAGCTGCTTTCTTTTTATTATTATTATTTTTTTATGTGGAGGAAGCCTCCACAGAGCAGTGGCAGGGGAGATAAACACCAGATCTGTCCAGGCGAGTGTTGAAACCTCTCAGTGGCTGGAGGAACCATGGTTGGGGGGGAGGGATTATGGGGTTACTCCACCTTCCATCCCCTGCCAAGCCCTGAAGAGCCTTTATGGAGCAGGGAAGGGAATCAACTGCTTCATTTCCTGCCTCAGACCCTCCATTTGGGGCACCAAAAATCCTCCCTTGGGGGGTGGTGGTATCCAGCAGGGTGTCAAGTTGGGATGTGGGGTGGAGGTGGATCACCCCCCATGCCTTTGGCTTCATTTGGGGCCCTTCTACTAATTGGCAAAGCATCCACTGGTGCCAGGTTGGGTTTTTTTGGGTTTTCCCCCAGCTCTGGGGAGGTCTGGGTGGTTGGCAAACCCCTTTCCTTCACCCTCTTTCCAAATCTTGGTGGGCTCCCATAGATGTAGCCCCTGGGGACGGCTCCATCAGATGTTTCTGCCAAGCCCTGGGGAGGAGAGAAAAGGCTGGGATTAAAAAATTGAAAAACAAACAAAAGGAGCATGAAGGAGAAGCCCAGGGGAAGGGTTTTTGATGGGTTGTGGGGGGTTCATGAGGGGTTTTGCTGGCTTGGGGTGAGGGAGATGTGGGGTTTTAGAGGGGGAGGGTTCCCTGCTGCTTCCTCCCTGCACCCCAGAGAGTTTGGTGATGGGTGTTGCCACCTGATCCAGGGGTTCTGAGCACCCTGAAGGTTTTAATCCTAAGGGAGATGCCTCCATCACCATCACTGGGGGGTTTGTGGTCCTCATGGTGGGGTGACTGCCTGTAAAAGAGCTAAGGGGCACATTTGTGGGAACAGGGTGGGAGCCATCCTCCCACCCTCCCCAAATCCTACCTCCTGACCCCAAAATCAGGCTCAGCAACGACATCCTGGTGCCAAGGATGGGGAGGGCTGCCCATGCTGAGATGGCTGCTCATCCTCAACCACCTCTCAACCCACCCTGTCCCTTCTCTTTTCCTGCAGGGCCGCAGGGGTTTGGGGTCCATTTTCGTCTGGGCTTCAGGGAATGGTGGCCGAGAAGGTGATTACTGCTCCTGTGATGGCTACACCAACAGCATCTACACCATCTCCATCAGCAGCACCACTGAGAATGGCCACAAACCCTGGTACCTGGAAGAATGTGCCTCCACACTTGCCACCACCTACAGCAGTGGGGCTTTCTACGAGCAGAAGATAGTAAGTTTTACCCCAAAAGCACAGAATGGTTTGGGTTGGGAGGGATCTTCAAGATCATGGAGTTCCAACCCTCTTGCCATGGGCAGGGACACCTCCCACTACACCAGGTTGCTCAATGCCTCATCCAGCCTGGCCTTAAACACCTCCAGGGATTGAGGGGGCATCCACAGCCTCTCTGGGGAACCTCTTCCAGGGTCTCACCACCCTCACAGTCAAGATCCTTTTCCTCATCTCCTGCCTAAATCTCCCCTCTTCCAATTTACATCCATTATTCTTAGTCCTTCCACCCCATATCCTGTTAAGAAGTCCTAGTCCAGCTTTTCTGTAGCCCCCTTCAGGTATGGAGAAGCTCCTCTGAGGTCCCCCCTGAGCCTTCTCTTCTCCAGGCTGAACAACCCCAACTTCTTCAGCCTGTCCTCATAAAGGAGGTGCTCCAGCCCTTTGATCATCTTCATGACCCTCCTGTGGACCCGCTCCAACAGCTCAATGTCCTTCCTGTGTTGAGGGCTCCAGAACTGGACACAGTAACTCCAGGTGGGGTCTCACCAGAGCCCAGTAGAGGGGCAAAAATCACCTCCCTTAACCTGCTGGTCACACTCCTCTTGATGCAGCCCAGGATTGGGTTGGCTTCTTGCTTGCAAGCACACACTATTGGCTTATGTTGAGGTTTTTATCCACTGACAGCCCCAAATCCTTCTCTTCCACCACTCTCCATCCATCCCATATCTATGCTTGGGATTGCCCCAACCCAGGTGTAGGAACAGTATCTCCTGGACGTTGGGTTGGGTTGAGTTGGGCTGGATGATGGTTCTGTTCTGAAATCTGGGCTTTGCTTGTGCTTTGTTTCTTCTTCATGGCTCTGGTTTTTGGGGAAGAGCCTCAGGGATGTGGCATTTTCCCTGGAAAATGGGTGAAAGGGCTGGATGATTGCAAAAACCACCCATGCAAATATTTACCTCTCCCCCAAAGTGCCTGCTTTGCTCTCCTGCCCTTTTTATAAAGGGAATGTTGAGGATTTTCTATAGAGGAAATGTTGAGGATTTTTTTAGCTTGAAACAGCCAGTCCAGTGCTTTTCACAGCATCACTGGGCAAAAAAGCAGCTTCCAGGGGCACCTCATGGTGGAGAAACATGACATGTGTGTGTGTCACCTCAAAATAAATCACCAAATTAACTCCAAATCCAGAAACCTTTTAAGAATTGAACCATCTGAGCATCTCTTTGCCCACCTCCTCTCTCCAAACTTTTGGTCCCCAAATGTCCTGTTATTCCACAGAATTTAAAAGCTGGAAATTTAATTTTTATTCCTTTTTTTTTCCCCACCATGGAAAAGGGAATTCTTGCCTGACATCATAAGCTGGAGCTTTTATGGAAAGCATTTAAGATGAGGCATTGAACAACCTGGTCTAGTGAGAGGTGTCCCTTCCCATGGCAGGAGGGTTGGAACTAGATGATCTTTAGGCTCTCTTCCAACCCAAACCATTCTATGATTCAACTTTGATGGAAACCATTCACCTGATTCAACCCGTGGGTGCAGACTTTGCCCTACTTCCATCACCCATGGCTTTTTATCCAGTTGACCCACACCAAAACTGGCTTTTCCTCTGCTCCAAGTAATTTTTACACCTTTAATTGAAGGAAAACATAAGCAGGGATGGGATTTTTATTTCCCAAATGTATTTACAGCTCGTTTTGGGGGGGTTGAGAACATCCTGATGGCACGGGAACTGTGGTAGGTTTGGGTACCCATTTACTCAGCTCCCCACCAAACCAGGGGTGCTCCATGGGATTGTCACCATCCTGAGAGCATAGAATCATACAATAGTTTGGGCTGGAAGAGACCTCAAAGATCATCAAGTTCCAGCCCCCCTGCCATAGGCAGGGACACCTCCCACTACATCAGGCTGCTCAGTGCCTTGTCCAGCCTGGTCTTGAACACCTCCAGAGAGGGGGCATCCACAACCTCTCTGGGCAACCTGTTCCAGTATTTCACCACTCTCACTGTAAAGAATTTCTTTCTTATGTCAAGGGGGTAGTCTAAATCTACTCCCTTCCAATTTACATCCATTGTTTCTAGTCCTTCCATCCAATATAATATTAAAAATTCCTTCCCCTGCCTTTCTGTAGGACCCCC
>VZTY01014752.1:92603-167277 GCA_013400935.1 Turnix velox | reverse complement strand
ACTACTGGGCAGTGCCGGGACCCAGGTACCTCTCCTCCCCCGCAAAAATGGCTGGGTTTTCCAAGACCTGACCTCACCCGTACTGGACGAAGATTGGGAGGACTGCTTTCTCTTTGTCCCGTTTGAATCTCCTCTTTGCCACTGTGGCTTAAGCAGTAAAATGTTGCTGGAGAGGGGAGTGGGCTCCTCCTGTAGGAAAGGTCAAGATGCAATGGTGTTTTGTATCCTCAGAACCTGAAAAAAATAGATCCCTGGTATAAAATTATGAAGGTGGCTTCATACAAACACAGAGCAAGGAAAGAAACAAAGAAGAAACATTTACTCTCCCTGGATCTCTCATAACTAAGCCTAAGCTAACTATAGGGGAAAACTACAAGGAATGAATACTTGGCTCTCAGCTCCCAGAGATCAGGTCCCGACCAAAAGATACAACAGCCAAAATACCACACTGTTCCTTTTGGCACTAGTAGGCAACAAAACCTAATTCCAACATTCAGCAATGCCCCAGCACCATGTGCCTCTGTGTCCAGACCACTCCCATCCTCCAACTCAGATGCATTTTTACCACCATGATCTGAAATTCCTGATTTTGTTGCTAAAGTGCATTAAAGAAAGCTCACCCTTCTGTAATGACTCTCTCAGAGTATCTGTTGACCTCTCTTGCACTGGGAGCAGCAGGGCATCCATTTGATTCCCCAGGGCACGGCCCTAGTTTATCTCAAACCCAGCCACAAGGCAGGGTAAGAAGAGAGCGATTATGTAGCAGGTGTTGCCTTTGGCATTAGGGCTTCCACAGTGAGGAGAATCAATAGCTCTGAATTACCATTTCAGTCATACCCTTTCAGACACAGCCTGCGCTGGAATAAAGAGGCCGTCCCTTGGGGTGATGACTGGATTGACACATGCAGAAGAAACTGAGCTCAGAGCTAAAGCAGAGATGTGAAAGAAGATAGACTAAAGATGTCTTTATGAGCATTTGTTTTCCTCTGCAGTACAGCTGCTGGTATGACCTGAAGAAGGTTGCTACAGTTTTCTGTGCCTTGTTTTTTAATCCCTCTCAACAGGGACAGTGTGAGCTTTCCCACCCACTGAGATGCCACAGAGATAAATGTAGTTACTTGAAATGCTGTTGAAAATGCACCCGAGAAGCACAGGAGAAACACCAACAATTTTGGTAACAAATCAACTACTTTAAAATCTCCTGGAGGAAGCAACTGTGTGGGGCCATGTTACATTCATGAGGAGAGATGGACTGTGGGATAGTTATAACCTTGTCTGCAGAGCCTTGAAAAAGGCCATTAGAGGGACACCGCTAACATCCAGCCTTGGAAATGGAAGAAAGTTGTTTGTGCAAAAGTACTGTTCTGCCCCACTCCCATGGAGCACCCCCTGCTCTGCAGCACCTAGGGACAGGAGCATGAGGTGGGAAACCCAATGCCTGGTAACCACTTCTGGCTCCTGTTAGATCTGTCCAAGAGGGCTCTGCTGCCTGGCTCCTGGGCTTCTTGGTACAAGGAAATTTTAAACACATTATGACCAGCACATTAGTCCTTCTTAAGGGTGGGCCTGCCCGATGGGCACAGACAGTGTGCACAAGCTAATCCAGCTGCATGCCAGCTGTGTCTGTCCCAGCTCTAGCCTTGCAGAAGGCATCCTCAACTACTACTGACCTGTAAGGAGGGGTGTGCACTGCTGCTGCCAGCTCTCCAACCTGTCCTTCTAGCACCCCTATCTGCCCCTGGACTGCAGGGAGATGGTAGCCTCAGGTGCAGGGGATGGGAGCAAGGATAAGTACAAGCACACCTTGTCAGACAGCAGGGGACACTTACCTGCTGCCAAAGCCTCCTTGCCACTCTAGGTGTGCAGAGCAAACAGCAGACCACGATGGCTCCTTCCTCCTTCCCTGAGAGCCTCAGTCCTGAGCCCAGCAGCACCCAACTGCAGCCCAGAGCTGCTGTGTGTATGTGTGGGGACAGGAGAAGACTGATCCCACAAAGTGAGTCCCCTGGACTCACTTGAGATCCATGGACCTGGAAGACAAAATCCACTTGTGAGGCAGAGCTGCTCAACAGTGTGTAGTCTCAAGCACCACCCGCTGAAGTAGCCATATAAGGAGACCTGAGCTGTGTGCCTGCAGAAGCATACAAAGGTGTTTGTGCCCTGAACGCCACTATGTTAGCCCCAGTCTGTGCCACCTTATCCCAAAGTCTGGGTTTTACCATGGATGCAACACAAAAAGCCCAAGTTGTGTCACAAAGAGCCACTCTGAGCTCAGCATGGGCCAGATAGCAGAGAGCAGCCAGAGAACTATCTATCCCTTCCCCCACTGGGGCACCTTCAGGGCTCTTGAGCTTTCCTGTGTGCTGCCCCACGTCTCACTGCAGGCTGAGGTGAAGAATTTGCTGGGGAACATCATTCTTCTGCAAAAGGAAACAGAATTGTGAAGACCATTATCCATACTCATCCATCCCTTGCCCAGTACAACACAATACCAGCTTGATGTTGAGAGAGACAAGTGCAGTTTGGCCAAGAACCAGAGTGGATGAGGGCTGAGGGTGGGTGGAGCATCCTGGCTGGGTCTTGCTCTCTTCTCCAGGGACAGCCCTCACAAAGAACCATCTGCACAGCTCTGGTGGGTGAGAAGTGTCCAAACACTTGCATTGCAAAGCATGAGGCTCGTTGGCAACAGCCTGCCAGTACCCTTCTGCTTTCAGGAGAGGGAATTCTGCATTTTGGGACACTTGTATAAACAGGCCAGAAGTTGTTTGTGCAGCGGAGGCTTCCAGCATAGGCAAAGCTATGGTGCATCAAGGGATGATTTGGTAACACAGTCACGTCACAAAGCTTTCCAACAGCGCAACCATGGGCAGCCAGTAAAGGCTCCAGATGTGCTCAGTCTGGTTAGGGTTAAAGCATGGGGTTTCAATTGGGCTGGTGTGTCCATGGCTTTGTGTTCCTGGAAGATCCGCATGTACAGAACAGCCTGTTTGGGAGCTGCTAGCACAGTGTGCTGGTTGGCAGAACGCCTGGTAAGGGCAGGAGCCCATCTGTCCCCTTTCCCCAGCAAGTTTCTCAAAGTGGCTTTGTGGTGGGGTCATGGGTTTTGTAGCAAAAGCATTTTTCTGGAAGCAGAGTTGCCCCTGCAAGCCCTGGCCTTTCCACCCAATAGCCAAGGGACCAACTGTTGAGGAGGATTTCCCAGACCACCCACCTCAGGCTGGCATCCTTCAGCCTTGGCTCCCACAGCCACTTATCTCATTGCAGGCACAAAACAGAGGTGACAAATCGTTTCCAACACATCTAACTGGTAAGAGCTGCAGAAGAAGAAGAAAGGCACATTCCTGGCTGCCAGGATTGCAATGGCAGTACACTGCAGCTCAGTGGAAAACAGGATTAATTTAAAAAGCAATTCCTGGAGGCCACTGACTCCCATATGCCAACTGTCTGCTACAGGAGGGCACGCACTGGCCACATAGCTCCGGATTTGCAGTGACAGAACGGTAAAACCAGCTTGCCGTGGAAGTCATTTAAGGAAATGGGAGGGAGGCAGGTGCCACCATAACCTGCCTGTTCCTCCACAGAGGAGGAAAAAACCCTTATATGCAAGCATACAAATGACCTCAAGGACTTTGCTTTAAAAAATCTGGCAAAAAGAATCTTCTCTCCCCTACACCTCTCTTGCCCTTTCCTATTACACTATCAAGAGATTTCCTTAAGAGAAGGAATGGTCCTTTGCACACTTGTTTCAAAGGGCAACATAACCTTATGTCTTTGAAGGAATACAAACAACACAATAGAATTTTTAAAAAAGGACTGTATGTGGCACTAACAGAACACTGGGTACTGGTTCCACTGCAGTTTCTATTTCTGCTGCTCTCCCAAATCAGTGCCTAGGCACACCCTCTACACCTAACTATTCAAAAGACCTCTCCAGTCCTCCTTGGTTTGGCATCTTATCAATGACAGCTGTTTCCTCTAAATGTAGCACCCTCTTCCTATATGTATTGTTCCCCCTTATCTGGTCTGCAAGGCTAATTAGTAGTTTATTACAGTCACCTTCTTTCGTTCTGAAAGCCCTTCCATACCACACATTGTCTTCTTAAATGTTGCTCCCCACGAGCAGCCTGGCCAGCCTCCCTGGGCTCACTGTTCGCAAGGGCCTGCCAGTGGATGGAGACAGGGCACCAGCCTTCAGTGCAGGTTCCAAACCCCGACTAGCAGGGGACTGTGAGAAATCCACCCAGCAGCTTTCAAATACTCCCCAGAAATGCATCTCTCTCCTCACACCAAATCCAGACCTTTCTCCTTCCTTGAGGCCTCCCTGAAGCTTCCATTCCATGTCTCCTGAGGCAATTAGTCCCTTCTACTTTATTTTCATTGCCTTTTCAACTTCTGCACAGACCCTGGATCACACATTCCCTTGGAGTAACAACCAGGCCCTCCTCCCAGCTCACATCCTTCCTCTCCATTGCTGACTCACCACTGCTGCTGGCTCCCAAGTCACTCAGACTGCACAGACCACATTTTATCCAGGGGACAGAGGAAAGGACTGAGCACGTGCATGGCTCTTTCCCCCACCAGTGCAACTGCCAGGTCTGCACCCAGCACTACAGCAAGTGAAAGCAGATAAAACCCGTGCCCAGACTCATGCTGCAGGTCAGCTCTTCACATCAAGGGACTTCTCTGCAACATATTCACTCACCTGCTACACCTCCAGCCCATAAGGCTGAAGTAGTTAAAAAAAAAATCCAAAACCACAAGAGATTACAGATTCACTTCAAAAGAACTTTTTTTTTTTAATTTAGAAATGCAGTTATATACATAGAACAATTAAATTAAACTTTGTACAAATATTAAAATACTATCTTCACACCCACTGCAATGTACAGGATACCAGAAAATATATATAAAATAAAGCAAGAAAAAAATCAACTGAGTGACATCCTGCACAGCATCAGTTATGGTTCTGTTTTTAAATCCCACGTACATAAGGAGTACCGTTCTGCAAATAATTCCACAGTGGTGCAATTCAGGTAAAAAGAAAACACATACAAGGGAAGAAGAAAATATTAACGCACAAAGGCAATCAGGCTCCCCTTGCAACTACCAGCAGTCTACCCACTGCATCACAGGACATCTGCTTCAGGGACAGCTTTGCTTCATTTTCTTTTACAAAGAAGTAAATTTGAGAACCAGAACTGAAACATTTTCCAGCACAACTCAGTTGCCTCTGTCCTTGCTCACCCCAGGGCAGAAGCAAAAGCAGAGCTTACAGAAAGCATGTGCGGAGGGTCAGTTGAACCTGTTTTGGTGGGTGCATATATCCAAACACCACCTGCAGAAGGCTGAGTTTGGAAGCAGTGCTGAACACAGGGCCCTGAAAAGAAGTGTGGGCAGCAGCATGCTCGGTTCTGCTGAGGAAAGGCAGGAGGAGGGGATGGAGAATGGGAACGGGGGCTTATTTCCTGTATAAAAATACGCTCTAAAATGAAGCCTGCTCAAGGAAACCTCTCTGTGCTTTTGAAGTGTATCATGGAGAATGTTTTCTACTGAAGTTCTCCTGCAAGCAAAGGTGTTTACAAAGAGCAAGGTCAAACTGCAGTTCCCCGCTAAGGACTGAAGGGCAAGGATGTGGCAGGGCAGGATGTGCAAAATGGATGGGGTTTATTGCATTTATATACATAAACCAGAAAGTGAAACTGATTTAATAAGTTATCTGGACAGAGTAATAAGGCAGATTATCTTTTAAACAACTACTATCAGAACAGTAACACCAGGTTCTGCAACTATATTTTAAAAAGGTCTGCAAGGAAATCTCAGAATGGCTAACCAGTTGCACATTAATTTTTTTTCCATATAGCAAATCTGCTGGTGTCAGCAAAATCGTTTTAACAAACACAAGCTCCCTGTCAACGCGGCCACAGCAGCCTGCAGCAAACTTCTGCTCCTCCTTAACCCCAACCCTGTGTGTGATCCCTTTTCTGTACTGCAAATGACTTCACCATCCCAGATTATTTCCAGTGGCGAGCCCATTGCATTCTTACCCCTAATCCTTAGTACTGGCCTGAGTCATCCACCTCTGGGAGTACCTTAGGACATTGCCTCCCAAAACAAATGGGATGGATTTCTTCCTAACACATCTGACTTCCCTGTGTGCTGAAAGGCCACATACAGGCTGCAGGTGCATTAAAATAATCACCACATTGAAGCTGAAACGCTAAGGAGAAACCTCTGGGGAAACATCCAAGGGGTAAACAATGAGCAGCACATTGGCTGAGTAAACATTCTTCTACAAAACCAAATTTTTGGTTAAAAAACCAAAAAATATTAGGAAAGTGTATTAAGCTCTTCTCCGTCCCAATCTCAACAACTCCACAGGCTCACATGCCGCAGCACGTTTCCCATCTTCCCTTTTTTCCTCTTCTAGAGTTAATGACAGGGAGATGCAAGCTATTTAAACCAGAACACACACGACCATCTCTCTCAGCAATGCCATTGACTCCAAAATGGCAGAAGGCTCTGTCAGCCCAAGAAGGCTCATCCTTGTAGGTGAGCTTCATGATGCTGATGCTGACAGAAACCTGTCCCCATGCCACACCCTGGGTTACTGCCAGCTTCACCTTCTGGTTCTCTCAAACTGCTCCAAGTTCCAAGTTCTTCAACACTTGGGCTGGGAACACTGCAGTAAGTTGTGTTTTATTTATTAAAGGAAAAAAAAAACAACAACCAACCAAACCCCAAAGCATGAACTGAAAGGAATCAAGGAGAATTTTAAAATTGCACATTGTACTTTGAATTTCTGAAACGCCCCTTAAATTTTTTAACTTTTCAGACTCCAAAAATAACAGAAATCTTTAAAATAAGTTCTATCTTTATTTTTCCAATGTAATTAAATAATTTTAACTTTCATGAATATTCCAGGAACCAGCATGTAGCACAGAATACGAAATGATTGTTGGGAGTGTTCTATAAGAAAAAAATATTCCCCTTTGAATCCTTATGCCAGACGTAGGAGGAAGAAACAATGAGGAGGCTGTGGCCCCAGGAGAAAAAAGAATTAAAATAAGAGGATAAAAGAATAATCACAACTGTGTTGTATCTTGTAAGGCAGAGCTGCTATGTTTCCCAAACACCACAATGAGAACCAGACTGCACCTACCCCTGCCAGCAGCCAAGGGGACAAACTCTTTGCTGAGAGGTAAAAACACTTCTGAGTTACAACAGAGCTCACAACTGAGGAAGATCTTCATTCCTCGGTCTTTGCTCTTGTTAGTAAAGACAGGACTGTGTAAATTAGCTTTTCCAAAAGGCTTCCCAATCCTTCAGTCTTTGCAGAATGAAATCAAACATGAACGAGTAATAATCACCCGATAATCAGTGAAGTGAGGCATTGCTCCCCTTGAAAAAAAATGTCAAGCAGACATCTTTCAGGTTCCTTCCCAGTCATTCCACCTCGTTTAATATGAAAACAAACTCTAAAGCTGAGAACTCAGGCAAGAAAAATATGATGCCCCAAACCAGTTTTCACGTTCTGTCTTGCAGCGGCCCTTGGAGGCTGTTCCCACAAGTGCTGCTGCAGGCACAGTCTCTTCTGCAAGTGCTGGAAGTATCAGCTAGAGTTTACCAGGCAGCACAGCACAGACTGGCCTGGGAGCTGCTGATTTACCCACTCAGCAAACCAAGAGAAGATGCCTGCTTATTTCCCTCCACCTGTGGAGTTCACTGTCCTCCCCTTTCTCCCTCCCCACCCCCCCCGTTCTTAGCTACTTCCCACAGTTCCTATAAACGAAACAAAATTAAACCAGCTTGTTTGCTCCTCTTTCCCACCCAAACTGAGTTTTCTCTCCTAATCTGGCAGCTGTGTGCTTCACAATAGCAGAGAGAGGAGGCAGGGCCACACAGGATGTGCTTTCTGCTAGTGGAGCAGGCATCCTGCCAGGACGAGGTCAGGCCTCAGGATCAGCATCCAACTTTCCTGGGGGATTCTCCCACCAACTAGGCTGTAACACTGGCATAAAGTGCTGCCTTTCACAAGAAGACAGCACGTATCCAACTTCCACACACTGACTGCTGAAGGTCAGTTTGAACAGAGAGGACCATACATGCATAAACAGCAATTCCTTTGGCTCTGAGCTGGTTAGGTGGCAGGAAAGAAACCGCACATCCCTCCCTCAACACTCTTTCACCACTACACATGCTTGATTGAGCCCTCCATCTACCAGGATGAAACCAGTGAATGAGACAATTTGGTCAACCTTAGATAATTTTCAAGGTAGGAATTAGAAACTAAATACAAACATTCCATGCTTATTTGAAGATAAGACACTTTCAGCCCACTGTAGGACAATATGGTATTTTCATCACTCAGTCTGAACAAAAAATAGTTAAACCAGATCTATCAAATCCTCATGTTAATGCAAGGTAACATGAGCAAAAGGGAAGATTGAAATACCATATTTTTGAATCAATAACATCCCTCTAAAACAAGGATAGGAAAAACAGGATTCTTTCATACACATCCACACACTGTCCCAGCTAATCAGGAGCAGTGGATACAGGGTCAGATACTGTGGCCAATCTCCATTTTCAGGAACTGGATCTAACCATCAATGATTTTACATATGTAGATGTTGAGCCACTTCTACTAAGTGCTTTGACAATGTATTCCTGAAACAAAGACGAGGATGGTGAGGATCAAAAACTAAAGCAAAACCAGCATCCCTATTTATCTGTACATTACCACTTATGTAAGGCCATGTCATTTTGATCCATCAAAAGTTTAGCAGCTTCTCACAGGGCAAACACTCCCCTAGTTACCTCAAGACAGTTCTGGCAAGGTACATGCATCTACGAAGCCAAAACTTGCAACCAGAGTATTCTGAATTGCTGCAGACAACTGGTGGGGGCGGGGGGGGGCAGAGGTATACATATTTTGGAATTTCTTTTCCCTGCTACCAGAAATTCAAACGACCTACAAAACTTGGGTTCAGGGATAAGCTCTGGCACTGCTGTCAAGGTAGTCATCCTATCTTCACAGCAACAGGCAACTGTGTTCTATCTAGGAGACTTTATAAATGCAGGACAAGGAAGAAGCCCTTCTCTACAGGCCCACTGAAGCCCACTGAGGGAAAACAGCAGACTCCTGCTGCCTGAAGCTAGGAAGATACACTAGCCTCTGAGATGGCAGCTACCCAGGAGTCAAGCACCGAGGTACCTACTGTGGCTGGAAAGGTAATTTGGGATTGCACTAGAAATTCACAATCTACATGCATTTTTTCTCTTGGTGTTACATCTGAAAAGAGATACCTCTGCCTGAAGATCTGAACAAAAAGAACTCAAGTTTTTCTGCAGAACCATCTTAATTAAAAAAGCTTCGAGGCATACAGCTTATTCAAAAGAGCAGGGCCACAAATTTGGTTCTGGTTCTGATGCCTCAGGGCTAGATCCTAGGATGACATAGATATGCCGAACATCTGAAAGTCACATCCTCCAAGCTTTCTGGACTTTGTTAACCACAGGCCATTCTCCAAGGCTCCTCTACAACCTAGCATCAGGAGCTGCTCTGGCACCAGACCAAAGATCAAAGTGTCGGTTTATTTGCAGTACAGTCCCAGCTTCTAGAAACACAGCATAACCAAATGGGCTGCACAGGTAGAGAAGGAAGGAGGAGATAAAAGTGATTTTGAGGAATGGAATCCCACGGAGATTCTGAGAAAGAGCCAGAGGCCATTCCTACACCTTGGAGTTCACAGCCTCTGTCACTCTAGCAGTATCCAATGGTATTGCACAGCTAAGTTGTCACACAGCCCCTCTCATCTGAGGTGATTCTAGACACAAGCTGCCCCTTAACTAGGATCCTTTCTAAGCCCAGCTTCAGTGCCCAGTGGGGTGTTTTGTACTGCCCTGTCACAAAGAGGATGCTGGAAGAAGGGCCTGTATCACATATATGTATATATATACTGTGTCTGCACCCAGCGAGCAAGCAGTTTTCATCCTTGGTCTCTGGGCAGCAGAAGGGCTAGAAAGGCTGATAAGCTGCAATAAGCCAGTGTGAGGAGGAGGAAGGCACGAGAAAAGAGCAGCTCTTCAGAGACTGCTGTCAAACATCTGGCTGGGGAAGAGGAGAGGAAAGCTCAAATCCATTCTGTTCCTTGAGCCCCTGATACAGATGGAATGGGAAAGCCAGCACTGCACCAAGCCCATTGGTGCATCCAGGAGGCAACCTGGCTACATCCTTTGGATCTTCAGCTGAGGGCATCTCTGCTTGGAGGTATCCAGGGTACAGCTTGCAAGGATGGGAAAGGCTGCACAGAGTGCTTCTGTCCTGAAGGCAGGGGGAGAGGAAGAAATCCAAGAGAAGGCTAGACAAACAGCAGGCCTCATGCTTCCTTCAATAAGGGGATATCTGAATGGTAGGAAGAGAAAAAAGAAAAAGTAGTCAAACACACATCAGAATAACTACTACTGAAAGCAAGACAGGCTTCCACTTTCATAATATTATAATGCAGTGGTCTTCTTGTCATCACAAGACAGCAGAAGGGACAGTCCTCTGGAGGGCTCTGCTCCAGCCTTGACAATCCCAAGAACAGTTACTCCATCACCTATCTGGGTGCTTGTCTGATCCTGGACTATTCTCCTAGCATAAAGTACTATCCTAATGACCAATCCAAATCCATCAATTGCAGTCAATGTTTGGCTTGGTCCACAGCTGCTTCACTAGATTCAAGAAGTCCAGCTCCCTCAGCCACTAGCCCTGGCTATCTTGACAGGCCTCCAACAGAGCCTGTCCCGTTTCTCTTATCTCTTGGAGGTTCCACAAGAGACAGTATCACCAGTAAAACCTCACCAACACTGTTTAGGGGAAGCTAATAAGTTCCCTTAAGAATAACTTTCCTTCTATCCTACAACCTCATCAATCTTTTAGTTCCTCTTCATGTCAAAGCCACATTTCTTCCTGTGACAGGGGTGGCTGAATATACCAGGATCACATCTGCCTTTATCTAACTTGAAGAAATGCAGCCTCCTCCAGAAGTCGCAGCTTCCTCATCTTTGAGGCATCAGCACAAGCTTCATGGTCTCTCGAGCTGTGAGGGGCAATTTGCTACTGTACAAGAGGCAATACCTGTTTCAGGCAGTGATGAAAACGTCAGTGCAGAGGCAACACTTTTGGATTTGCACAGTTTACACACTTGAGGTTTAACACTTATCTCAGGACATGTTGCCATTTCCTCCCTTCACCAGAAATCGCTTTTAACTGGTTTTACTGCAAGAGTTCTGGAGAGCATTACAACAGCTGAAAGGCCTGACACCATGGAAAGGAGAAGTTCTGCCTTGAGCTATCTACATGCCAGTTACCACTACTTCATGCCTAAGATACAGCACTCTATGCAGAAGAAATATCTTAAGCTAGAACTTCATACCAGCTCTAGCATTGTAAAGTCACTCCTTCAGGGCAGAACAGAAGCCAAGAATGTAAGATGCAGTAACTGTTTAACACTGTCTGGTACAGTAATTTGTAGCACATCACTTTTAGGTCTTCTTGCATGACCAGCCTGTGGCACAGTATGCATTGTGGCAGTAAGATGCTGACTAAAATAGTTTAAAAATTAAGAAGCCCAAATATCACAAAAGGTTTGTATTCCAAGCATATCCTCCCACTCCCACCAACTTGTTTTCCAGAAACACAGCTAATATATTGCACTTGCACTACGCTGTTGGAAACTAGCAGTGGTTTGCAAAACCTTGCCAAGACAAAAAGTGAGCAGCAGAAACCAAACAGTCTTTCCAGACTGCTCTAGGTTCCCAGTCTGAGAGCAACACATACTTCAGAAGAAGTTATTAAATACTGCTTGCACATGTGAGTTGTAGAACATCATCCAGAGCCTGAGACACCACTTTTTTGAAAAGGTCCTCTGGCTTCTGACATACACAGGGGTGTCCCTTGACATTTGGGTCCAGAGAAGGGCCACGAAGATGATCAAAGGGTTGGAGCAACTGCCCTATGAAGACAGGCTGAAGGAGTTGGGGTTGTTCAGCCTGGAGAAGAGAAGGCTCAGAGGGGACCTCATAGTGACTTATCAGTACCTGAGGGGGTCCTACAGAAAGGCAGGGGAAGGAATTTTTAACATAATATCGGATGGGAGGACTAGGAACAATGGATATAAATTAGAGGGGGATAGATTTAGACTAGACATAAGGAAGAAATTCTTTACAGTGAGGGTGGTGAGGCACTGGAACAGGTTGCCCAGGGAGGTTGTGGATGCCCCATCTCTGGAGGTGTTCAAGACCAGGCTGGACAGGGCACTGGGCAGCCTGGTCTAGTGGGAGGTGAGTTGTAGAATGGCAGGGGGGTTGGAACTCGATGATCTTTAAGGTCCCTTCCAACCCTAACTATTCTATGATTCTATGATTCTATGATTTGTGTCCTAGGTAGTTAGCTGCAGAACCAACTCTTACAAGGTTTCCTCAGTGCTCCTTGCCCAAGCCACTTACCATCTGTGTATTCCTCTGAGGAAGTGAGTGACAAAAGGCTCTGTATGTCACTGCTTTCTGAGTCTTGGACCTCTTTGTGTACAGGTCTACTGCTAGCCATGCCAGCTACCCAGGAAGAGGTAGCCGCCTGATGCACAAGAACAGTTTCAGAGCGCTGAGAGCCACTGGCTTCACAGAGTGCAGAATGTACAGGGGTTTCATCTCTTTCAAGGCTATTGTGAGCCCCTTGGTCCTGCTGCTGCATCTCTCTGGCTCCATTTGGCCCAGCTCCCTCTGAGAGTACAATCTGCACCCGGGAGTCTGAGGGTGGAAGGCAGTTCCCTGTGCTGCCATACACTGCTTCTTCATAGGAAGGCAAGGCCACTTGAACACCATCCACCATGATGGACACCTGATCTCCAGAAACACCTTGGTCTCGCCTCAAAAAAGGAAACACAAGGGGGGGGGAGATAGAAAAATAAAAAACAAGTAAAGCATTCACATTTTCATATACACTACCAAGAGCTCCAGTTAACTCGTAACGCTTCTGTTTGTAGAAACAAACAGAAATATAAATGGTGGTATAACAAGGTCAAGCAACCATGGCCTTGCACATCTACTTTGAATTGCCTCAACAGGAGCAGGAGTTGTAACTCACAATGTCTGATAGATTTAGCAGCAAGAGCTGAAAAGGTTATAATGTCTCCCACACTTGCCACCATAGCTAAATCTGACAAAGATCATGACTCAGAGCTCTATGCTGTCAGAGCTGGAAGATAAAGAAGAGTTCTCCCATCATAGCAAGGAACAATAGCAGATTTGCACATGTACCTAATCAGCAATTATCTAAATTTCTGTCCTCAGGATCTCACAGACAGACTGCTGAGTATCACTGAAAACCATTTCAGATCACTGCGGGACCACACAGCACAGGTGCCACTGAGGTGATTCAAACAGAAGCAGAATAGCCAGGAGACAAGTTGATCCAAAATGAAAGCCTAAACCAAGTAGCAGCTGCTAAGAAAGAGGACACCTCTGAGCCTTTCCAGCCCCCGGCTACACTTACCTGCTATGATGGAATGACTTCAGCTTTGGCTGCAGCAAAACAAACAGCACAACTAAGAGCAGAATCAGGGCGACAGAGCTTGCTGTTGAGGCTACTATGGACAGCGTGGGTACTCCAATTGCTGGAGGAGAGTCCTTTTCTACAAAATCAAGAGGAACACAAGGTAAAATGATTCACTCCCTTAAATCACTGCCACAGGGAAGCAAAAACAACCACACTGCCTGCCCTCAGGAGTTATACTTGGTGCACATGTTCAGAGCTCAAGTTGACACCTCTCCATCAGATGTGAAGAGAACCTAAACCAAAACATAAACATTCAATGGTTCTTGGAAAAACATAAGGCAAACAGAAAAGCAATGCAAGGAGGCCATGGGAACTGAAAGGTGATGGTAAGGGTCATGTTATATATAGATCTGGCTGAGCAAGAGCTAAAAAATCTCTTGATGTCATCCACCAGGACAATACTTGTCTAGTACAATAACCAGGATATATTAGACCAAACAATAGGAAAAGTCTTGAATAATAGCTTTTCTTGGCTAACAGAGCATCTTGCAAACCAAAGGAAGGGATGGAAGTCGCTTAGCTGGGTATATTTAAGATGCAGCAAGTGTTCAGTTTCTCTTGCATTCTCTCACACAGAAAAACATGCCAGAGAACAGACAGGGAAGGCAGATGTTGCTTCAGAATGCTGAATTTTCAGTGTTAGATACATAAGGCCTGTTCACATTACTCCTTTCCACCCTTCAGCTGTGCTGTGTGACTGTATGCGAACCAATTTTCTTTTTAAAGGTCCCTGCAAGACAAGAATAAATTGGGAGCGGAGAGAGAGTAAGTGGGAGTGGAGTGGTACTGGTAAACACTGCAAATCATGCCTACAATGCTAGACTAGTCCTTTCACCTCCCCAGAACAACCACCTGTCTGTATATGTGTTGCTTCTCGCCCTAATTGACATCATTGATAGAAATGTGAAAAAACTAACTTCCTCATTGGCAAATACTACTAGGCATTTCACATTCAGGACACTCCCATGTATAAATTCCTCAGTTTGTTTTGGCTATATTCAATTCATTCTTCAGGAGCACAGATCTCAAAATGCAAGAGGATGCACGACACACCTGCACATAGGGATGAGGAGAGGAAGAAAAAAGCTGAAGGACAACTGTTTTTAAGACTACACCTCATAAGAGGCATGTAGACTTGAAAGCAAGCTTGCATTTTCTCTTGGGGACAAACCTATTGGTTTAGCTGTTTTCAACTCGTTTTCCTGTCGATTCAGCTCTGGTGAACAGTGCCAAGTGCCACCATGCAAGAACATGACCCAGGGAACTCTACCTGAGATAGCACAGCATTGCCCTCCAGCCTGGGTGCACCAAGAGCAAAGGAGACCACTGCAGAAAGGAATTTTATGATTAATTATGGATCTAGCAGCTTCCAGGTGAACTCCCAGTGTCCTTCCTTATACATCAGGAAGGGACTATTGGAGTAGTTGTTACAGACACTGAGAATGTCTTTGGGACAGGACAGGATGTTCCAGAGATCACAGAGAGACAATGAGCTCCATGGAGAGCTTGAACAAGGTGCTTTTCCGTTTCTTTACAACTAATCAGACACATTTTGCTTTGTGGATTACAAGACTTAATCCTGGAGAGCATATCTTGCTGACTCAGGATGACTGAGCAGTAAGACTCTATCAACAAGACAAACTCGAGGAAGGGAGGGAGTTCTCCCTTACTCCAGTATGCAAGCTTTTAAAACCAGAAGAGATACAAGTAAAGTATGAGCTGCATAATGAACTTTATTCACTTTGCTCCTTTGATGGAGGAATTCCTGTTCAGCTGTGAGAGACTTACACAACAAATGCAGTTTACTTCAATTTGGAGAGAAGCAGAAATAATTCATCAGCAGTGTCTTTCCTACCAGTACAGAGAAAAGCAGCACTGTCAAGCTCCTTACCACAGGAGGCCACCAGTTAGTTAACCTGCTAGCAGGAAAGATCAGTCGATCTTTCCTCCCTTGTGCTCCCATGTGCACAAGTGGACAAACAGATAACACCACTAAGGAAGATGCAATGTCAAACCCACCAGGAGCAAAACTAGATAGGATGGAAAATGCTTCATTTAGGCCTTTTCCAGTTCTGGGATGAGAGCTGTCAAAATAAAAGGCTCCACAGCAAAAACAAGTAGCCTCATCTATACTCCCTTCCATTGGGTTGTCTCCTTGTCTGAACCTGCATCTGATGGGCTGTTAAAAAGGGATATTTCTAATGAAGAGGTGTGTTTCTAAGTCACATTTACGAAACTGCTGGAGGAATGAGAGGCAGCTGTATGGGTGTCCTCAACATTGCACAGATAAGGTGTTTATAGATAAGTTGAAAACTCAATGCAGGAGCAATTCTAATCACTGAGGAGCACTCACCAGGGCTGAGCCTGCAGCTGACTTCCATGGCTGGGTTCCACTCTCCATTCTTGCAGGTCAGGTATTTATAATCTCCTTTCAGCATATAGCCTTCAACACACAGATATTCTATGACACTGCCTGAAGTCAGAGGATTGTTGCAAGGGCTAGGGTGGCATTTATAGCCCCCATTCTCAGGCTGTGGTGGCTGGGGACAATCTGAAAAAAAAAGAGAAAACATCATGGAGGACATCTCAGAAGGAGACATCTGTTGCACAGTAGATCTGTCATATGAGAAGACTTGTATCTACAAACATTTGCTAAATTAAGAAACTACCAAAACTGAGGAGACTGTTACACGGTGACAAAGAAAACTGCTCAATTTCAGCAGTGATGTGTCTCCTGTGATTGCTAAATACTTCTTGTTACTCTAGAAGTACAGTCCAGTTGGCAGGCATCAAACTGGTGATATTGTCACAACAGAGACTGCCCATGAGAGAGGCCCAGAAAATCTGCGGTGTTATCTTTTCCTCACAGCTGTTTCAGTGGAGACTGATGGGACCTAACAACCAGGCTATCCTACTGACATGGGAAAAGCATGATACCTCTTTCTGAAATGAAGGAAGATGCAAACACCCCATTGTAGTGTGGATAGAATACCAAGGTACAGAGCTGCCCCAAAAGGCACACTGGTATTAGCTATTTGATACAGATGTACCACCAACAGCATGAGGAACACAGTGCTCCATTAAAACCAAAGATTCTATCCCATTAAAAAAATTAGTTCCATTACAAAGACATTTCTAAAAATTCTTTCCATTTACATAAGAGAAGTCTAGAGAGCTAAAGGCTCTTCACATTTCTCCTTGCATCTCCCCTATCCTGAGTAATGAGTACAGACAGACTACATGCCAGAAATTTTCTTATAGAAATTTTCCCTAGCATTCAAATAAAACAAACAAATCATGACTGAGGGAACTTCACAAAACACAGGATATTTGTACTGCTTAGAGTTTCTTCTCTGGCAGGTCATGGTGATCCTACAAAACAGCCCACCACTGATGCCACATATCTGACTTAAAGATGCTGAAACAGTTTTTTTTCCTTTTAAATTTACGTCAGCTTCCCAAATTTCACAAAAGAAAATATATCAAAGACCCTCCCTGAAATCTTCTGGGGCACAGAAAATGAACCATCCCACCCACAGTGTTCAATCACAGCATGGTGATCTAAGCCTGCCCTTAACCTCTGGTGCTTATGTTCTGCCTGTGAGTGTCCTGCTTACTGTGGGAAAAACAGTGAGAAACAACCAGCCAAAGTTCAAGTAAGGAATTTGGGCAAGATTTAAGAAGCAATAAATAACTTTAAGAGATCCATTCCACTGTGGAAAAAAATCAGGATGCTGCCACAATGCAAGTGACCCTTGAACTTAATCACATGTGTGAATGCATCATAGGTTGTGCCTTGGTGAGTGCCAGTAAACTCCAAGGCAAAGTGCCGAGTGAAACCAAAAGTTCTGCCAGCTTTATAACTGCAATTCTGTTTACTTCCTGAGAGAAAAGGTTAATAGGGGTCTAAGAAGTCTTTCAAGAAGACTTTGTTCCCGAGAAGATTTCTTCTTAAGTAATCTTCAGAGAAGCCACTGTCCTATGCCTCATGAGTATCAACTGTTGCCTCTTCTGTGTTTCCTTCTGCAATAATTGCCCTTTGAGTCCAGGCAGTGGCCCACTGATCAATTCCCCTTTTATTGTAAAGTGGCACCAACACTGAGGTTGCTGAATTATGTACAGAAATCAGACAACCAACAGCACCACTCTCAAAGGTTTGGAAACTCACAGAACCCCACCTTGGCCAACTCAAGCTAGGCGGAGATGTGTAGCTACACAACTATGGATTACATTCCTCCCCATCTTCACAGGCCACTTGGCACAGAAGAAGAGAAGCAGCTGATTTGCATGTTCAGTCAGTTGTCCCTGACTTGTCCTTTTCACACAAGGAGCAGATTGCAGAGTTAATCACCTCTCTTACACTCTCCCCATCTCCTTAGGTCATTTGTCACCA
The DNA here is from genome assembly GCA_013400935.1 of Turnix velox. Classification (NCBI taxonomy): domain Eukaryota; kingdom Metazoa; phylum Chordata; class Aves; order Charadriiformes; family Turnicidae; genus Turnix; species Turnix velox. The sequence continues at coordinate 149,284 of VZTY01014752.1, read as the reverse complement.
CAGCATGCAAAAGAGATGCAAGTATTAGAAAATGTCACCTTCAGAAAAAACACTGTTTATGTCCTAGGGAAACAGATCAGAAAAGATATGGATCAGGCAGCCAGAACATCAACACTTTCCACCCTCAACCTGTGTGCATTTCTGCAGTTCCAGAGTGGCTGGAGTGTACTGGCCATGCTCTGTAGCTAGATGGTACAGGGTGATGGGAATAGCTGCCTGTGCGAACCATTTATTAGCACTTAGAGCATGGCTGTGTTGTGAAGGTTTAGTACCGGGTTTGGGAGCAGCCTCCCCAAGTGCTCTGCTTGCATTTAACCCTCAGGAGTGCCTGCACACTGCCATGTGGCCTAGCCCCCGTCTAGAGTGTTGCTTTATGCATAACATTTTGGCACTCTGATGTTTTTTAGAGCACAGGAACTCAACCAAGGAGAATGGTTTCTCAGCATTTCAGACTAATTAAAGCTGGGTGGATTTCAAGTGACACAGCAAAACCGTGACCCTCAGATTTACTCCCCACAAGTTTCAAGGGTGTTATGGCTTTGAAGCTTCATAAAGGTTACAAAAATTCCTTTAAATTTGTGATACGCTAAATACATATTATTATCCCCCTTCCCAGCAGCATTAGCCTAGACTCCCCCATGGCACTGGGTTATATTTGAAATTCAGAGAAACATGCAGCAATTACTTCAACTCTCTCCCTGAAACACATACTCTTGGAAGTATCCCTGAGCTCATAAGACACGTTAAAACAAATGTTTGCGCCAGGCAGGAAAGAGAAAGAGAGCCAAGTCACAGAAGTTATCAACTTCCTAAGGGTTTACTAAAACCCTAATTTTGGAAAGTTATTCCCAGCAACTTGATTCATAGAACTCTGAGGATGCATAGAAACAGTGGTTCTGAAATTGCAGCATTGTGTACAAAGGAGCTATATGCAAAGGGGCCAGAACTGAGTTACACATTGGAATTACTGCAAATTTAATTTAAAAATACAGAATATTTAATACAAAGACAAATATATATATATAGGTGAAAAAATATTTAGCCAATATACACCTCCACTTGGTTTAGCATCAAATTATCTGCAAGCACTGTATTTTTCTGTGTCTAAGACACACATGAAAATAATGTCCCTCTTCAGGGACAGTTAACTGTTCAATGTCTCTGAATGACTGTCAGCAATCCAACAGTAAGCAGCATAACACTAAAAAACCTCTTTTTTGTTGCAACCAGTGTCATCATATTGTGCCTTCACCTTTCCCATGGCTCTGCCAGTTGTAGCGAGCTTCATCTGCTTTCCTTTCTACCAAATTCAGACAACTGTGAGGGGCTGGAAAGTGATTCCTTTGGAGACAGCAAGAGACAATAAAATTCTTAACCTAATCACCAAAGGCTGAAAATGATCTTCCATTTCTTGGCTGAGATAAAGCTGAGCCATGGTTCTGAGTGCCAACCTGATGCAGAGCTACATAGTATTTCTAAAAATAATGTTAAAATGGCACACAAGTAAGCCATGGTCACAGATTATACCACAGGTAGAGAAGTATGTGGCATCTGTGTGCTGACATAAAAGTGAGGAGTTTATGTGCCAGAACATAAAGCACAGGAGATGTGCAGTTGAGCCTTGACCTCTGAGAGTGAAATTCATGGACAAGCAGATTTTCAAAGCTCAAGCAGGATGAATGTGCAGTATCATGGATCAAGCACATTACACTCCACTTACACATATAATGTAAGATTAAAACATACTCCAAACTGACTGGATAATTGCCACAGAATTATAAAAGCTCCCCAGCACTGACCTTCATTACACAGGTGCAATACAGCACAAGAGGTGACCAAAAGGCACCTCTCTATAGTCCTGTCTGCTCAGCATTGCACTTTTTTGGTTTTTTTCAAACTGATGAAACTCTCTGATCCTAGCAGGTATCCTACATCCCTTTTTTTTTTTATACCAAGCACCTCACCCAGTCCCTCTTTTGTTAGTCTGTCCACAGAGATTAAAAAATAAATCCTCCTTAACCAAATGCATTCTTATAAAAAAACAGATGAAGGCAACTACTAATTATCACCTGCTAGTGTGTGTAACTGTAGATTTGTGGCTGAAGGAGAAAAAACCATTGCATTGTTTACATTAGAGCGTGCACACAGATGGATAAAATATTGCTGAACAATGGGATGTTTTGCAATGATCATCCAGTAACATTTCTTCTAGTTCACAGCAAGGCACAAATGTCACTAAAGCTAAGAGGGGAATAGCTTTGACAAATCAAAATTGCTGTTTGTATGAGTCAGGCTCAAATCTCAAGAACTCGAAGAAGTTGTTCATGGAGCCTCAGGTAAATTCTTCACTGAGTATACAAATGCTCCAAAATTTCTGACCGTCCTCATAACAGTGTCAGACAAAGCATATATGTTTCTGCTTAAGCATTTTGGAAGCAGCATGGACAGTTGAAACCCCTGAATGTGTACTCTGTTTGGATATAACACCTCCTGGCCTTTAAGGCATACTGCAGCTTTTGTGGGATATGAAGACTGGAAATGGAAGTTCCTAAGCTCTGTTCTTCTCTTTCCTCATCTACAAGATTTATTCCATTCAACTTATATTATTAAGACTCACAGAAGAGAAGCATCCTACAGGAAAAAACACTCTCCTAATCTAACAAGATGAACATTGACCTGGCTAATTTGGTTAAACCTGTCATAACTCACTTCCAGCCTAGTGAGTAAACATTTTTGTGAATCCGAACACGGAAGCACCCAGGTGAATTGTCCCAGTACTAAAGGACATGCAGTTTCCTTCATGCTGGGATTAGCACTCTCAGAAGCCTCATACTAACTTTTCTTGTGCTACTTTGACTCCCCCCTACAGAGGATTTTTGTGGAGAAGCTTAATAAAGTCTCTTTCTTCAAAATAGATCTTTTTGTCTCTTTTCTTACCTCCTGTCACACAGAAATGTTCCTGCCAAGTCACAGGCACTGCACCTTTGCCTATTTCCTCTCTTCTAAGTTGAGCTTCAGCTCACTCTGTAAAGGCAAGGACCACTTCTCCACCCAAGTCTTTGGTTCTCCAAAACACCACCACCACCATAATTCTCTCAACTAGGACAACACTAGCCACAGCAAGAGCACAGCCAGAATAGCATCCAAAGTACACACATAGATATCCCAATTGTCCAGTAACTTGTCCCTTCTATGTATGCTTCTGATTTTCAGCTCTGATATTAAGTGTCTGTATCACCCATGCACAATAGCAAAAGCTATTACTAACTTTTGGCAAGAACCTTTAAAAAACCCCAAACTCTCTAAGGCATTCTTCAGAGTGCTTGTCTCTCTATCCTCTTCTTCAATATGGATCCTGACACAGCTAAATAGGTGATCTGAAACATCAGCTACATCTGAATCCTACTGCAGAGACTGAATTTCCAGAATCTCAGACCATGTTGAAAACAGAGCCAGGTTCACTGTTTTTCTCCTGTTAGTGCCCTGGCATTAAAAATAATAGGGTGGTGTTTTGGTTTTGTTTTGGTGGTGGTGGCTTTTTTTCATTCCAGTTTCTATCAGTTTGTAAATTCAAACACCAACCTTCAACTTTTTTACACAGCGAGTTCTGACAATAAAATATGACAGCCTGTTACAGCCAGACAGTGGGCTAGGAGTGAGAGCAATAAAGCTTGCTTTGGCTTCTAGAGGATCTGGCAATTCTAGCAGAGTGTTGCCCGTGGAACCCACTTGGGAGTGACCCTGAACATTGGTTTCAGTTTAAGAAGCAACTGAACAATTTGTTAGCAAGAGCTCTGGATGTATTTGCTAATGGGAGAAGGCACTGTTCTCTCTCTTTGCAGTTCCGGTTTTTGCCAGTAGGGCACTATCCCACCTCTTCACTAATCTCTTGGTTATTTAGTAAGCCAATAAGGAAACAATTTACTCCTCCCTTAGCCCAGTTCTTGGTTTTCTTCTATTTACTGGATGTACTCCCAATCTTTGTCAACAGTACTAAGAGAAGCATGAATGTGATCCAACCAGATAATGGTGTCACTGCTCTTCCTCACCACAGCAACAGGGTAACCAGTCAGAGTTGCCAAACTCACCTAGCAGTTTCTTGAGCAACAGCAAAGGCAACAAACACATCAGCCTGCCTACAGACGGCTTACATCTAATAGAATGGCTCTTAAACTTAGTTTTTCCTCTAAGACATGTGATTGTCTCAAACCATCATGCATTTGTGAAGGCATATACTTATGTAGTATATGATAAACTTAAACCTTTCTATATCGTACTAGTGAGAAAGATTAAAACCTCGAAAAGTAGCACCAAAACCAAAGGCACGCATGCAACTGGCATATATAATACTGTCATGAGCATGCACTTATTTTATAAGCCCTTCCCAAGGAACTGACAAGGAAATTCACTGTCCCAGCCAGCTGCTTTTCTCGTCAATAACTTCAACCACCCGTGCCCTGAAGAGTCGGGGCTAAAGGTGGTTTGCTGCCTTCGGGATTAAAAAAAATACATACACCTATTTGATTCAAAGTGTATACAGATACTTATCAGGCCACTCTAATCCAAGCCTCCTACTGCTGGGGAAGCAGGGAAAGAAGACCAGCATAGCTGAAGTGGCACCCGTGGCTGCAGAACAAAAAAAGTATAGACCAAGTTGTCTCTGGGCCAGGATTTTTTGCTCTTTAACCAGAGCCTTCAGTCAGAAATAACATCTCATTCTGCCTGAGGGAGGACTGGTGTACAGCTCCAGAAGTCTTAAGCAGATGTCCTTGATTTAACTCTTTTCCCTCATGCATACAAACCAGCACATAAACAGCAGAAGCCACTTTTAGAAGCCTCTCTTAGCAACAGTTTGGTTTTAGTAAGAAGCAAGTCTGTATCAATTCATACTCCTTTTAAAAAGACTAGCTACATCAACCAAATACCATATTTCACCAAAGCAAAAACCACTTCCCAGCTGGTCTGCAGAGAAAAAGCACCCAGATAGGCTTTAATCAAGAGTACCACCTGTTCCTCACCCACATCCTCCTTCCTCTAGATAAAGTAATGACAAACTCCAGTGATGTATGTGATGTACCTTAGATGCACCAGCAATAGATAGGAAAGCAGTCACCTACCCCACATGCTCCAGCAAGTCAGAGTGCCAGTTCTATTTCTGAGTGCTACATAATTTCAGGTTTCCAGCCAGTGATATTTGCCTGGATGCACTCCAAAGACTGCATCGCAGCAGCTTCCCACTATGCACTCTCTGCTCCTGAAATGTCCTCCTCTGTCCAAACACTAGTTTTAGTACTAATATTAGGCTAAAAAATGGCTCATCATGTATTCCATGAGTCTTACTATTTGTAACAGTAGATTTGTGCTGAACACAAAGAGCCCTATGCTTTAGATTAGCGTTTCTCTTGGCAGGCTAGCTGCAAGAAGCACAGCAAGTGACCTGCTTTGGGAATCACATTTGAGATTCTGCCCTCTCCCAGCTTCCAGCATCCTGAGGACACTTACGGGAACCTCTTTTAAGCCCACATAATTTAACTCAAACACAAATGTCTCCTGCAGGCATCAGAAAGCCTAGAAAGCCTTTCCCATAAAGGACAGGTAGGTCCTTTCTGCAGATACAACATCTGAGAAGGGACTGAGACTGAAGCTACCCTCTGCCAGCTGGAAACAGTTGAGAATTCTGTGTGTTTCCAGACCAAGAAGGCATCCATACCACAAAAGACTACCAAATGCCCAGGTTTTCCACTGGTCTATAATTTCTGGGGTGGAGATGGGGACTGGAACCAGAAGAGACTTTTAACCTCCCTTTCAGCACTCTGGCATTCTCTAGCACATGAGCAGATGGGTCATTTCCCAGAGGGGCAAACCAGAAACAGGCAGCTGCTGCCAGGGCCCAATCACAACAGCTGAGGCTATAGGACCTCTTTATGTTTTACTTACAGGAGGCAGAAGTCAATAAAAGGCCTCCATTGTAAGCACACACATTTCTTGCTGACCCAGCCTCAAAAATATTTTAAGCCTTCCTATAAACACACTGCAAAACATACCCCCTCTTCTGGGGACTGTGCATTAGGCAGAGGCCAAAGTCCACTGAAAACTAAGCTCTCTGTCTTTACTGGCTCCAGGAACTGCTTACTCTAAAGTCAATGGCAGAAGAGCAAGCTCAGCAGGACTGGAGTCTACATGGAAATTACAGTTTCCCTAGCAGGGGCATGCTCTGAAGAGGAGGCTTATTTTTCTTTATGGTATAATGTGGGTAAATGATAGGAAATCAAAGCAAAGAGATTTGTATATATAATCATATAGTTGTACATTTATATAATTAGAGAGAAGCACTTAGAATGTGTATCGTAACAGGCACCCCTCACACAGCCATCCCATCCACACCAAAACTACTGATATCTTTTTTTTTAGGGCAGGGGAAGAAAAAGGAAGAAAAAAGACTCTAATTGCAGCCTTCCACCAATGCAGTCACCATCTGGTAACTCAAGAGACACATGGAGCCAAATTATCTTAATTAACATATTACACCAGTATTTAAAAAAAACTCCATGCTTATTAACACTCAGCTGTGATTAGCCAACCATGGAGGAAGTCTGCTAGTGCAACATTAATTATGGGTCTTTCTATTAGAAATATGATTTTTATTTTTTCTAGTGGCTTACTGATCTCCTAAAAGGAAAGTCATTAGCATCAGAGCTTGTTCTAAAATGCAAATTCTATTTATATTTGACAAGAGCCAGTATGTTTATGATGTAAGAAGCTGCTACTGATGCTTACAGAATGCTACAAACTGACTTTAAATAAAACATACTGTTCTCTGTTTGGCCCTTAGAAAGCTTTGCTTTGGTTGGACAGCTTCCTGAAATTTTAGCAGAAAAATAAGTTTTATGTGTTTCAAATTCCTTTCCCTCTCCAAAACAGGAGCACAGACTACTACATGCTAGGCAGGGAAAACCAAAACACAAAATCCAGGGCTGACAAAAGAACCATGTGTGGGAAAGGAAGATTTCTGTGATGAAAAGAAGCAACTGAAATCACAACTGCACTCCAGCAGCAGAACTTTGTCTCCAGAAAGGTGCTGCTCACCACAGCAACTGTATTCTTCGCTCTGTAAATAGGCCCACCTGTACCGTGCTCCCCCCAGATACATTCCAGAATGATTCAGGCTGGAAAGCTGCAGGGCTAAGGCTGCCAAGGTTCTCAGACTTGGCTCTGCATTATGTTTGCATAGGGCCTGGCTGCAGCAGGACTCTCATCTGCACCAGGAATTCTGGACATCAGTATAACACCAAATAATATGACAAAAACCTGATGCTTTTAAACAAAGCCAGAATTGATATATTAATGCTGGATGCATTAATGAGGAAGAGGAAACAAACTGGGAACAACAAGCTGAAGTACTTTTAAGATCTTCTGATAAAGCTATCTTATTGTTGCACGCACACAAACACACAAATAAATATAATAAATTGCTGTTGGTGATGTATGTAAAAGCTCATTCGACTTGCTCAGGTTCAGTAAGAATGAAGACCAGCTGACGAGTACTTTACAATGCCCAATAGTGCCAAAACAGTATAAATTATTTAGATCTGGACTGCAGATGAAGCCAGCAGTAGAGTGGCTCCAGAACACCCAGTTTAATATAGAAATCTATTCTCCCTCTTGGGTACAGCACAGCTTTCCAAGTAGCACGCATTTCATTTGCTTTTAGTTTTCAAGTCTGCTTCCGGCCTCCCTGTGCCTTCTTTCAACCACCTCATAATTAGTTCCAAGTGTTCAGAGAAGAAAGTTAAGCAAGTGCTGTAACAACACTTCATATAATCCATAGGTTCACGGATTTTGCTTTTGAAACTCAAATGCACTCTCATAAGTAGCACTCAGCTAGTTTTGTGACTTTCCCCTCCCTGCAAAAATTTGACTGAGTCCCCCCAAAAAAGTGATATAAGTGCTTTAGTTTGAAGTTCTGATTTTTGAGACATGTTCGTAGTCCAAAAGAGTTTGCTGCAATGAGGAGAGACAGCAAAAATTCATTAGGGACTTCTGTTTCTCTCACTGGTAGCTCAACCAATTCTAAATCTTGCTTTATATTGCAACAAGTATATTCTTTCAAAAAAAGGAAGGCAGAAGTGCAGGAACTTACTGCACCTCCAGTGTAAAGGCAAGCTAATAGAAAAGGTATTAGCATGGCATTTGAATTCAGATAACATCCATTGTCCTCAATTACTGGTGCTTATTTTAAATTTCAATTCCACTCTTCAAACAGCTTTGATGTTTATCCTGTCCCTGCTCACCCCTTTCCAGAAAACTACAAAACTAAAATCTGGTTTTAATTCAGAGTTAACCTGCTGATTCCTTGGCTGTTCCTATTCAGTTTTCAATTGGGATATAGTATTGTGTATCACAAGGCTGCCTTTCTATGGTAAAAGCCTGAGACACACTATGGGCTCTGGTCTCAGAAAAACCATCCACCTCTTCAGCAGTAACAATGAGGGAAAAAATCTATCAGATAGATGCTTGTGATGATTTTTGACTCCAGGTTTTGATAGAATCATAGAATAGTCCGGGTTGGAAGGGACCTCAAAGACCATCGAGTTCCAACCCCCCGCCATAGCCCAGTGCCCTGTCCAGCCTAGTCTTGAACACCTCCAGAGAGGGGGCATCCACAACCTCCCTGGGCAACCTGTTCCAGTGTTTCACCACCCTCACTGTGAAGAATTTCTTTCTTATGTGAAGTCTAAACCTACCCCCCTCCAATTTCCATCCGTTGTTTCTAGTCCTCCCATTCGATATTATGTTAAAAATTCCTTCCCCTGCCTTCCTGTAGGACCCCCTCAGGTACTGATAAGTTACTATGAGGTCCCCTCCTGAGCCTTCTCTTCTCCAGGCTGAACAACCCCAACTCCTTCAGCCTGTCCTCATAGGGCAGTTGCTCCAGCCCTTTGACAGAAACTTGTGCTACTTAAATAAATGCAGTCCCTGTACAGACATGAGATGAAGACATAGTGGAAACATGCCCCCAGGTTGCAACAGAGCAAAATTCACTTCCACCAGCAAGTGACAAGAGGCCTGCAATTTAGTATTGCCTCAGGAGGCTTCACTTGCTTGTGGATTTCCATGTGACTACAAAACACAAGTCCTAAACTTCAGCCTAATACAGTATTTGGGTTCATTCCCCAATAAGCCCATAGTAGTTCTTGCTATGGCTGTTTCCCACAGTATGTTTCTGTTGTGGGCTCCAGCATGGCCACTCAAGCTCTGGATGATACGTCACCTGGCTAGTCCATTGTCATTTTTCCACAGGCAGTCACCAACATCCTACGCTACACTCAGCTTCCTCTCACCCAAAATGCCAGCTCATGCCTACCTTCTGCTACAGTTTATTCTGACTTGTACAATCATGAATCTGTTCAAACAGCAGTTCTAAACTGCAAGGGGGCATGGGAATCTCAGAAATAAAAATTTTATAGAAATCTTCTCGCTTTAAAGCTTTACTCTGGTAGGTCTCCTCTATTCACTAATGAGCCTTCTGCAGCTGATTCATTTATCATCCTCTCACCAGCAGCAGCAACTGCTGTTGCCTCTGACTCAGCCTATCCAAAAAGTACTAATTTGGAAGTTTGGCCAAGGCTGACTTAACAATGGCATACACACAGGAGATTGATTTGTGCTAAGAGTTGTTCCACTTTCATCTGTGTGGAAACTAAACTAGGAAGCTCCAAGCCTACTGAAGCTTCCCTCAGCAGTACCTCTATGGACAGCTTTGCTATAGACAGGATTCCTGAAATCTCAATCTGATGCATCAGCTCACAATGGAGAACACTTTTTTCATCCTGCCATGTCATTTCTCTTCTGACCTTCGGCTCTCTTCAGGACCACTGAACACATCAGAATCTGGTATCTGAGCAGACTTCTTTATCCTNTGCTCAGTGCCTTGTCCAGCCTGGTCTTGAACACCTCCAGGGATTGAGGGGGCATCCACAGCCTCTCTGGGCAACCTCTTCCAGAGTTTCACCACCCTCACTGTAAAGAATTTCTTTCTCATGTCAAGTCTAAATCTACCCTTGCTTCCACTTAAGCCCAGCTCAGCTGCTGAGGCACGGTTTGAGACGTTCCCGGACACCGGGGGGGCAATGGAAAGCCCCCGGTGCCCTCACCCGGTCCATAAATCCCCGTGAGGCCTAACCCAAACCCGGCGGTGAGGCGCTGCCGCCTCTGCCATCTTCAAGAATGACTCATCTTTGTCTTGGGACTTGTCAGAACAAGCACTCAAATAACCTACTGCTCTCTGGGCAGAACTGCAAAGAGTTATTAGACCAGTCAAGCTGGAAAGCATCTCTTAAGCATGGTTCACACTTTCACTCTAAATGTGGTTAACTGTTAATATTAAGTCATTTTTTCTGCTCGATTTACATGAGCTTGGCTTCACAAGCCACCTCTCTACAGAGTCTGGCAGGACAACAAAAATAGCCCCACTTGAACACTTCTTAAGTCACCCCATTCAAAATAGGAGGCACCTCAGGCTAGAGTAACACAAGTACTGCACATGTCAGACCTAGCTTTTACACAGAACAATGTCTTACAGCCTCTCAGTTATGCTGCAAGGTCAACCAACAACATTTTCTTGAACTGACTAGCTTACACAGACTCAATACAGATTCCAATAATTCAAAAGCTCCAGGACACAGGTAAAGTTGAAGAAGTAATCTTGGAAGCCAAGTGAGAAGTTTATTCTACTGAGAAGTGTTAGCTATGATACACCTTTTAAAATTGCTTAGCACTTTAAAGTGTTGAGCAATTTGAGAGCTAGCAAGGTGATAGTAAGAAAGCTAGTGTCAGACCTGTATAGCCTGTACTGAATCTTTACAACTAGTCAGCATGTGGTTTTCTCCATTTACTGGCAATGCAAGGAACTGGAGAGTTTTTTTGGAAAGAAGGGAGGGAACATAATGAAGGTATCAGTAAGCCTGCTTTGTGACTGGAGCATGACTAGCAAGGAGTGTCAAGGTCTGGTGGGATGATGCTGCTGCTACTTTGATCTAACAGTCATAGAAGACACTATCAGCTCTGTCACTACAGGCAGAGTCCCCATGCGTTCCACCAACTCAGATTCTGCTGGAGATCAAATGGCACATGGAAAATAAATGACAACTTAGTATAATACTTACAAATGTGGGGTATAAAATAATTCAGATTTTCAGCCACCTCCTTTGAAGACTTACTATACAGAAACAATAGCTTCAAAGGGTTTATTTTTATACCTCCATTTTCCCAGCACCTAGAAACAGCTCTACGCAAATCAATTGCTATGAATTAGAAAGTTGTCTAACAAAATGTATTAGGAAATTATCAAAAGCATACTTAGCACCAAACAAGAACTTCTTTTTTCTTTTTTTCTAGCTCCTCATCCCAAACACCCACAGGATAAACAAAGCCAAACTGAAACAAGCTAGGATTGGGAATCGATTCAAAAAAACAAGCTTTTATCACAACTTGCAAGAAAAGCATTCAGAAAAGATGTGTAGAAGGAGTTTTTACCCTTTAAATTCTACTTGACATTTGATGCTTTCACTATAGCTACTGCAATCAAAGCGTGTAATGAAAAAAGGGTGGAGGAAGCAACTGCCAAGACAGGACCCATTTGACACCCCAGGTGCCTGACAACACAGAAAGAAATGAAATACTATTCTTTCCATTTGACATAAAAAGAGATTATTAAACAATGCAACCCAAAAGCCCACAGTGCCTCATTTCATTGAATACCAACATTCTCCCACAAAAAATGGATGACAAAGTTCCTGCTCAGCTCAAGCGTTCCCTCATATCTGACAATTTCAGCTCCTGTTCCAACTACTCAGGTCCACAAAAGAGATGGAGTTTAGATGGTGGCCTGGGGTGTGCAGTGGGTTTTGTTTGGGTTTTGTCATAATTTTGGGTTTTGGCTTTGTTCTTTTGGTTACTTACATTTTGGGTTCTTTTTTGTGTGTGTGTGTGTGTGTGTGGTTTTTTAAGCATTTACCTACAAGCACTGTTGTTGTATGTTTTGGTGACATTTAAGTTGCCTGCTCCTTTCTAAATTGCCAATTCAGCAGGACAATATTTCAAATCTAGTTTCAAGAAGAGCAGAACTATCTTGTCATCACTGTGAAAGACAAAAGATTTACTAGAATGAAATACTAACTTTACATTATAGAGTATAATTAAATTGATAAATTCTTTTATATTCTAAGAAACAGGATGAAGTGGGAGGTCTAAATTATTGCAAAAGACAAGCAATTGTTTAAAAGAAAGATTTATTTTTTCTTTTTAAGTTCATAATTTCATGTAACACACAAATTCATTGCAATATTTTGGTCAACAGAGAATACATCTCACATCTATAGACACCAATCTAGCCGAAAAATTTCACAATCACCTTCTTATGACTCAGACCTTGGAATGAAAACATTAAGCAAGAGCAACCAAGACAGTAGGAGAAGTTACAGCCGTCAGCTAAAAACAACATAATCTTTCCCAAGTCAGGCAAGAACAAAGCAGTTTTAACAAGTTCCTTACACACAAAAAGAGCATTTCAGATGCTCCCCAGGGAAGAACAGAGCAGAGGAAGCTGTTGAAGCACGTCTGAATGTCACAGGAAGTGTTCTGCTGAACACAAACCAATGAAAATTCATAAGCTTTCCCAGCTTCTTGCAGCACTATCGTCAGAGCTGGGAGGAATGCTGAGAACACCCTGGGGAGTCCTCACACTCACACAGCTGGACCCAGATCTGCCTCCCACATCAGCACATGAATGCATGTGTTAAGTGGCAAGGACTTAATTCTATCTCTTCTCCAGTGCCACCACTTGCATCTAATATCTCCTCAATCTAAGGGGTAAAACTAGGGGGAAGCATCTGTTTGCTTCCAGTAAGACTATCTAACTACCAAAAGCTTAAACCACGGGAGGGCAGAGGTCATGCTATTCTTCCTCTCTATATTTTCTCACCAGAGGCTTCCCGTGTTATTACCACTCGGCTAGATTTCCCAACCTCTACACATCTGACTGCTGAACCTGCCTCAGACACACCAGACCTCTGTTCATGAGGTCTGGCTTCAACTAGACATCGCAGGCCCTGGGCAAGAACTCAGGAAGTTCCATTTCTGTGAAAAGGCAGCTCACAAGCAGATTATCTGGCACTTTCAAGAAAAAAGGCAAGATTCTCAAGATCCCTCAGCACACAGGGATACGTGCCCATATCCTAAAAGGTGATCTCATATATATTCACAAGTTGCTTTTACAGGGAAGCCGAACAAGCCACCTCTTGCATGGGGCTCCCTAACAGAGGGTTCAATTCTGAAGCACTAGACATCCACTCAGGACTGGTAGGTATGGCACAGAGTCTTCAGGAGACCTCAAGAAAGGCAGCTGAAGGGTAGGCCAGACATACAGGTCATCAACTCCAGCCCACTCTCAGTCACCATGGCATCCCTTGAGCACTTCCCATGCTAACTAATTGAACATTCCTATGGCCATCATCCAGCCTTACCTCTACACCCTCTACAGAATTCGGGGTCACATTGTGCTCCACGAATTCCCTGAACAGCAAAGTCTATCTCCTTTTCATTTAAATAGATGATTCACAAGTTAATGCATTTTTTTTCTTCCCATTTCCCCTGCAACAGATGTTCCCATTGCACCCTCTGGACTATAGCTCAGAAGAGAGGCAATAAAGCACTGAGCATCATGACCAGATGGAGTGTACAAATGAAGACCCCAGACACAGTGAAAATAAACAGTATACAGACAGTCTCCCTATGCCAACTGCCTCCAAGATGTAGAAATTCTATGCCAGGCTACACTGTGAATTCTCTTCAGCTGTTCAGGAGAACTCTCTCTGAGTTTGGTGAAAATTCTCAAACAGCATTTACAGGTTTCTTGGTAGTGGAGTGAAAGCTTCCCATTTAACTTCAAGATGTGTCTACTGCACAGTTCAATCTCTTGCCAGTTAGTGAAGTCTCTCACACAAAGGATACAGAAGCCTCAAAGAAATCATGCTAAAAATAGCAGAAATGCTTTCCCCCTGAGAAACACACTGGGGAAGTCTACTGACCACATATGGATATCTTATGCCTTATGCCTAAGAATTCATGGGAAAAACCCAGCAAGGAAGACAGTTATTTTGATGCCAACATACTAGCCACTAGACAGTAAAACAGTTCCATTTACAGAACAGTAACTGGTCAGTTTAGTAACTGATCTCTTTTTGACACAGATATGAGTAATTTCAGAGAAGAGTGCTTACATTTAATGAGGAAGAATAAGCATTATAGAGGTAGCAACACAGAAATTGAGAAGCTCCAAACCCTATCTTGACCACAAGGGTCCAATTTACTAAGTATCTTGAACAAACATCACTCAGGAAGCATATAGATTAACAGCAGCTACTACAAAGCCATTCTGATAATAAAGACAAAACCAGTATCTCCTTTATCCAGACCTTTTCTGATCATATTCCTCTGTTTCCCCATCTCCTTCATACAACTTTGGAAGATGGGATTTGAAGCCCTTTGGAGAAAAGAAGTAACGGAAAAACCACAGTTTTACTAGTAAGGCAAAAGGTACTGCACAGCCATGTTTAGCAGGCAGCAGGGAGCTACCAGGACAAGATTCCACAAGCTCTTTCTTTCAGAGTTCTGGTAACTTCCCTTTCGTCCTACCCCTTCTATTCCCACACAATTTGCTCAGCATACGGGAGTTAATGCCCCTCATCAGATAATTCCTATCAAGCACAGACATTGTCAGAAATTTCTTCTTGTTGCCAACACAATTATAGTCAAAGACTGTTTCATTCAGTTTCCCAGTGCTGATTGTGTCAGGCAGCCTGCTGCACATCATCCTTTATTCTGTCCCCTATCCACCTGTTAGAAAAGGTCACTTCAGCCACACTTAGGATCTAGGATGCTACTCATAAGAACAGCTATATATTCTGACAGTTGATAAAGAGAGCAAAATAAAATACTGATAGGAAACAGCTTAAGCTCAGTGGAAAGTAGCTCAAGTATGAGAAAGAAGGAAGAAGTATTAAAAGTATCTACCTTCCAACTGGACTTCCTCATAACTAGATTCAGAGTTATTCTGCTCCTTCTCCTCTGAAGTCAGAGCTCAACTGGAGTCAGACCACACAACCTCCAGCATACACTGCATTCTCTTTGTGTATACCCTGAAGAGCCTTCTAGAACCTAACAAGAGAATATCATGTTGGGATCAAACCACAAGGAGCCTTTTTCCTAAACTGGATTAGATCTTCTCAAAATACCCAGGGATTTCAAAGTCACTGTTTCCAAAATACACGTTCAAGATCTAGCACTGTCAAGAAATAGATTTTTCATTCTCCCAAAGAGCTACCCAATGACAAATTTTAAATAGGTTCTCAGTTCTTAAGAGGATGCTGCAGTTGTGCAAAAGGCCATCTTGTGACTAAACACACCATTATACTGTGCCAACTCCCATCACAGGTAAAGGTTACTTCCCAAGAAGTGAAAACAGAATTTAACATCTAGAAAGGAAGGGTGTTCTTCAAAAGACAGACTCATTCTTCTTCTCTCTCTTTTTCTTGGCATCTGGCCTGAAGACAAAGATAGCAAAGGCTTCCCAAGCCCTGGGAAAGGTCACCTGCATTATGATACTGTTTTTTAATTTTCTGCTCTTTTTTCTTCCTAGTCAGTATGGAAGAATGGAAAAGGGAAAATTTCCTTCATTAATGAGTTGAATGGAGTTGTCTGTCTCTCATCAAATGCTATGATCTACCCTCATAACCCTGCCCCCACAGCACCAGAAATTAAAGCTACAAACACAAATCACAGCAACCTAGTTACTGCACATCAAAGCTGTCACTGTCACTCTTATTCTCAGGATGGAAGAGACAATCAGACAGTTGACATTTACTCTTTAGCTCACAGGGTAAACAAAATCCAAATAGCAGTATCTGCTCCAGGAAGATGCTGATCCCATAATAGCAATCCCTTCTGCAGTAACTCGATAGGGAAGAGCAAGCCATCCAACTGCACCACTGTTTTCCTCTGAACAGCAGTGCTTTTTGAAGTGATTCCTTCCTACTCTTCTTGAACTCCTCATCAGCAATGAAAAATCAACCCAGTGTGCAGAACACACTCCAATAAGATTGTACCTCCATAACAGTAGCAGTTTATGATCATACATCTTCTTATTCAGCAGCATATACCTCTGCCAATTACAAACACTGCTTGCACTGGAAAGCAAAAACACATTTAAAGCAATTTGAAAGTAAGAAGCTGTCATCATGTGTCAGGCAGAACTACATGGACTAGTCTTAGGTGTTCTGAAGACCATTGCTTGGTAACTTCTAATGCATTGCTGGCAATAAATTTTCACTCTAGACTCAGCAAAAAACTCCAGGAAAAATGGGTTTTTTTCCCCCATAATGCTCCATTATGAAAGGTGATCATACAACTGCAGGTACAAACCCAGGACATATTAAGGGACCTGGCGCTCAGTAAAAACAGTTAAAAACATTTTTTTAAATGACTCATTGCCATGGGAACTTAATCTGAAAATCCTCTAAGCACTCACAGGCTACTAGATCAAAGTGAATTCTTGTCTAGAAATGCAAAATACCTCTACAGACAGAATGCAGTTAAGGAGATCTCTGGGGCTACAGTAGCCCACAGGAAGAACAGTTTTGCAAGAGATGCTCCTAGGACAAGATATGCTCTTCTGCCTCACATCATTAGAAGGTGTACCTCTGGTCAGGGGACATGCTTGTCCCACAGCAGAGCATCTCACAAGACTGATCAAAACCTGGCATGTTACCTTCAAACATTCCTTTTGATGACTCGACAAAATAGCTAAGAAAATCTCAACAAACCGTCTCACCACTGCTGCATAGTATGCTGGATAAACCAGTTCTATTTTGTAATAAATCATGCTCTGGAGAGCCCTCACACAGGGGCTACAGTAGGCCAGAATAGGAGAGCCTGTTGCCACTAGTCAGACTGAGAGCACAGAAGCATCTTTCCGTGGAGAACTTCAGCTCTGAAAATTAAGCTTCCCTGCATCAGTATTCAGAGTCCAACTAGATGTGGCAGCGTGTCTGTTCTCATTACATAATTGGACAAAGCTCTCTTGTGCTGCTGGTAGACTTTTATTATACATAATTTGTGTTGTCTACATGTACATACCCACCAAGAGGAAATGAAAAAGCATATGGCTCTATGCTGCCTTCCTGAAACAACTCAGGAAGGGCTGCTACCCCTGCAAGTTGTTTAAGGAAATGGATTTGTGTCTTCCTCCAAAGGTTGCCTCTAGCTTCTTACTAGCCAAGTAAACTTTGAAGGAAAATATTTTCAATCTCTCTTCATGGACATAGAGAGGTTGATTAGTTACTCAGTTATGCTGTTCTGTAAGCTTCTGTTACTCAGTCCTCATGGGAATTTTGCAGATCTCTTTCAGTACGGTATTGCCTGCAAATTAAGGCAGGAGAGAACTAAATCCCTGTTTCAGATCATTAAACACACTGAGCAAAATTTTCTGCAGGGCTTGCATGACCCAAAACATCCTCTCCCAATTGATTACCAGTAGGACAGAAGCATTTTGGAAAACTTCACTTGATGGTAAACATATCTGATTATCAGAGCCATCCCAGCAGGTATCTTTTCTAATTTAAAGAAGAAGTAGTGCTATTTTTCTTGCTTAGCTGCTGTATCACTTTATCAAGACCAGTTTAAGCTGACAAAAGAGCAAACAATTTACTGAACAATAAAATATATCACCAAGAAGGAAGAAATTTCTGACATAAGCTTTATTATACAAAGAACCTTTTCTGACATTCAGCCCCGCCTAGAACAGGCCCAGAAATCAGTTGAGTTAGAAACACTGAATAATCACACACACCTAGTCAGCACCCACCAGAGTTCTGGAAGGCCCTCCTCAGTTCCTGTTTTCACACAGAAAAGTTAAGTGCCTCGCTTCCTCAGCACACCAAGTAATCTTGTGCCATGTTTACAAAGGAAACTGTACTTCTGCTCCTCCCTGATGCCCTGAGGGACAGATTATCTACGGCCCAAGCCTGCCTTCTCTCTCAGGAAGAGCTCCGCAGTTCCCTGTCACCGGCTGTTTGTCCCCTTGCAGAAGCTGTGACTCATCATGCGAGGTCCTGCTTATGGTTACTCCCAGTGCACAGGGCAGCTGTGACTCAAGCTAGCACCACTTTGCGAAACTACTTGGGTGAACTATGCCTTAGGCGAACGAGAGAAATTCTTACAGGCATATGACAAAGATTAAGGCCTGTGAACACTTCAGCATATAACAAATGCCTCTTCAAAACACACTTTTCCCTTTTTAGTCAACAGTTCAATACACAAAGCACTAGCATTACTGCTTTGTACCAGGCTCCAGACAGTCGCCAGCATTTTCTGCTCCATGATCTCCAACCATGCTTCCACATTCAAGCTGAGGGGCTCCTATTTTGGATACTGTGGATCACCACCAAATTCAGGGCTCAGACATGGATAAAAAGGTTGCACAAAGTACTCCTGCGTCTCTTTAGTAGGCAAATAGGACAATTTCCTTTGTTATCTTGCCCCAGAAAATAACAGCATGAAAAACAAAAGATCAAGCGAGTATTTATTTATCCAAGATGAGGGTAATGCAACAGAGTTGCAAGACTTGGGAATTAAGTACACTACAGTAATTTTTGTTTTAAACAGGACCTCACAAAAATTCTCCCAAGGAAATGCCCTGAAATCCTGTGCCAGGGAACAGAAAGCGTTTTCTGGTACCCCAAGGGGTATAGAAAGCAAAAAAAAAAGCGTGTATTGCCCATTTTCTTCAACTGAAATACACGGGACAAAGTAGTCCGATTACCTTAACTTTTTCCTTAAAGTAGTACTTCTGGATACTTCTCTAGCATACAGTGAAGAGCCCAAGACTGACCCTTTAAGTTAACTTTTCCATTAGGAAATTCTCACAGTCACTCCAAATCAGCAAGAAAGAATAGTCAGAAAGCAGCTTTTCAAATAACAGCCATAAAGCCAAAATATCCTCTCCTCAGAACCTAGGGGCTGTGATAATCCCCTTTTTGAAATGCTAATGTCATTACAACCATAGCACCAGAAGACAAGCTGTGGGGCCTGGGTGACAGGGCTTCGGCTGTGCCCTTACACAGATGATTTAAGTTGGCCCTTTTGTAACTCCCCTCCACAAAGCTACATGCCCAGCATCATACTTGACAGGAGCTGCAGCTGCTGCTCGACCCTCCGGAGGATTAGGGGTGGAAAGATCAAGCTGATGAATTCACGCATGTGGGGCAGGGGCCCGGGGCACAGCAGCCGTATGCCACAGCCTTGTGTTCTCCAAACACACAGACAGGGACAAAGATGGGGCTTGGGGAAGATTTAAGAAAAGAAGACGAAGCAAAAGCTCCACAACTGCTCTCTTTCTACTGCTAAACAATTGCACGACAGTAAGAAGTGTTACAGCTGGTCATTAAACTGGGTGCAACCAATACAGGTATAGGACAGCATGGCTCAAAGAGATGACTCAACATAAGCACATCTATCCTGACAACTCCCGGAACCGGTTCAGCCTCAGGGAAGAAACCCTTCCACGGAGAAAGCTATTCCAAAAGGACGAAGAGTAGGCAACTGCCCTGCAAAAATGAATGGAACTAGTTCCTGTAGGGAAATGGGAGATCAGGCTGGGCACCACAAGTTTCATCCTGCCACAGTGCAGCATGTAACAACTGACAAATGGTTGACAAAAAGCTTTATAGTTTTGTTTTCAATTTACCATTCAGCTTTCATTGCCTCTGATACTAGTCAGGGAATCATCAGGAAAGAAACAACTTCAAGTAATGATTGTTTTAAATACTACAGGATTTGTTGCAAAAAAAGTGTTTCCGACAACTTACCACCTCCTGTCATCATCCAAAGAGCCTCCCGCAACAGGAGAAAGGGAGTCCACCACCACAATGGCTGAGAAATGACTCAAGCTAAGTTTTACACCAAGTGAAATACAGATGAACTGGAAAAACAAGCTACAGACTGAAAAATCACCAGCTATTCAAACTCTGCTGTGTTTACAGAGATGCCCACTCCACTATGGGACTGGGTGAAACTACTCCAAAACTACATAAGTATTAGATAAGAGCCACAAATCCCTCTGCTGGGAGCTATTTCATGTTGAAAGCTCAGTCATCTCACTGCTCCTTAGTTGTTTCAACTGCATTTGATGAGGAGGTGGGCCTTTACTGCCACACAAATGTGACAAGATTGCTCTGGGAAGGGAGATGTATTTGGCTTCATTCTTGTAGGCTGCACATTGGTAAAGAGTTTTGAAATGCTGCCACTAAAACCAAACAATTTTAAAATGAAAGATACGAAAGCTTCAGTTATGGAGATACCCTTCCCCTTGTGCTACTAACCAGCCAATGTCAGGAGAAAAAAATCCTCCATTTAAAGTAACTAATCAAGTTAAGTGTTCAGTGGATAGAAATAGACTTAGTGATAGATACTTTTCCTCCTGTCAGAGGATGCAGAACACACATTAATTTACATCTTCCCAAAGTGCTCCACAGCACCTGATGCAGCCAAGTGCCTCAGACAAGTGGCAGGTGGCCAGCGGTATAAAAGAATCATAGAATAGTTCAGGTTGGAAGGCACCTTAATGGTCATTAAGTTCCAACCCCCATGCCATAGGCAAGAACACCTCCCACTAGATCAGGCTGCTCAGTGCCCTGTCCAGCCTAGCCTTAAACACCTCCAGAGAGTGGGTGTCCACAACCTCTCTGGACAACCTGTTCCAGTGTTTCACCACCCTCACTGTAAAGAATTTCTTTCTTATGTCAAACCTGAATCTACCCCCTTCCAATTTACATCCATTATTTCTAGTTCTCCCATCACATATCTTATTAAAAAGGCCTACCCCTGCCTTTCTGTAGGACACCCTCAAGTATTATTTATACTTAGAGATACAGAAGCAAGATATGCTTCCCAATTCCTCACAGTTACATACACCTGTACCATGCATGCAGGAAAGATTTTAGACTTCTTCCAAGCACAGAAAAGGAATGGCAGAAGTATCCAATTAAATATATCCCGAGTCATACTTCACCTTTCCTAAACAAAGAAAACAAAAGGGGGTTTTGCCTCAGCTTGCCCTCTCTATCCTCTCAGTCCTCTCTGGTAGGCTCTCACATGTCTCAGATGCAGCATTTCTCTCCACATTTTAACGAAATATCTATTCTATTTGTTTACTCTTTGGTCATTTGAAGTTAAATGCTACAGAAGGCACAGGAATCCCTTCAAGTACAGGGAGATTAACTTTCTGTGTTTCACTTTCTCAAACTGAGGGCAGTCATCTTTCCTGAATATGAGGGATAAAACTGGAAATGGGTCAATAGGATGGATCTTAGCCTATTCAACACAACCATTTCTAACCATTTCTATCCATTTCCTAACAATTTCTATCATCCAGCAAAACATCAGACTCATTTCCCACTACAAGCCTACTCACATGCAGGTCCTGTGGGTTTGTTAGGCGAACCTAGGATAGAAAAAAGAAAAACCAGGATTACTCTTACACTTCCTTTAATTCCTCCTTCAATCATTAGAACTACTTAAAATTTAACAAGTTCTGTTTAACATGTAGTCTCTAAAATACTTTGAAAGCTTCTTATCACTTGTGTTCAAAATGGAGTAATTACTCTAAGATTCATAACCAGCTGTCAAAAACCTATCAAACATATCCTAGTCCCTGATTCTCTCTTCAAGGCAGTTGCTTAAATAGCACTGCTTGGATCAGAGCAGTAGCAGTGTGAACAGTCATGTTTGAATAGTCTGAATTTTGGGCTTGTCTACATCTGCTTCCTAGCCATCCTTGCAGTCTTACCATTATTCTGCAGCTCCTCAGTGTGCTCTTCCACATTACTTTGCTCCTTTGAAGGTCTCCAAAAGGAGTGGAAAAAATAATTGCACCTGAAATTGCTTCCCCTACTCTCCATGGAAAGCTACACACATCTTTGGGCTGACCTTTTAATTTCACACAATGTGAGGCATGCAGTTAAGAAAGAATCAAGATCTTCTGCTGCCCCACACCACCTCCCATGTTTCTGTCTGGCCATCCAATGTTATAACACCCTTGTTTTCATGTCCATTGAATTCATCCCTAGCTGCATCCCCGCAGCCTTCCTTTCAGCTGCTCAATTAGAGACAAAGGGAACCTCTGATTTGTACAGATTCCTAAAGAATAGGAACAAGTCTGAATCTGCTCAATGACTGAAATGTGCTCTAACAAGCCATTCTGTGCAATGCAAACAAATACCAGTGGTATCCAAGAGCTTCTGTGTAGAATAACCTTGGCACTGAAAAGACCTTAGAACAGCAAGCAGCAGATTGGCTGCATTTGCGTCAGAGACTACACACAGTAATGAAGTAATTTCTGTTTATTCAAGCTCAATTTATCACTTTAATGGCAATTCTAGAAATTAAAGAGCTAGCTTTATAGTGTTTCACATGTGATCAGTCAACAAAAATCAGGCTTTGTCTAAATCTAAATGGACTTAGATTCACCAATATTATTTATTATTTATTTTAAAAGGTTAATATTTAAACTCTTCTTCATGGGTATTGATATTTACTTTATTCAGGATGCTTAATACTTTTACCAGCACCTTTACTTGCATTTCCCAGGACCAGGTGATGCTATCGTCAATAATAAAAGGACCTGGATATGTTTGATAGGTTTCTGACAGAGCTGGTTATGAATCTGAGAGTGATTATACCATTTTGAACACACATAATAACAAGCTTTCAGAAGGTTTTAGAGACTACATGTTAAAATTTAATGAATATCTTACTCTGATCTACAGTTAATCTTCCAAAAATAGCCTGCCAGACGGGAGAACGATTGTGAATGAGATACAAATAAACACAAGGCCTTTGAGAACTTGGGAATAACCTTAAAGGCCAGAGATGGGATGGAGAGAAAAGAACCCAAACCAACAGCAACAAAGAAAGAATGGTGAAGCATCATCTGTAGAAAAGCAGCTAAAATGGTTGCTACTGCTCCCTTCCAACACTTCAAGAAATCTCTGAGCTACATTCCAAACGAATTCCAGAAGAAAACAAAAGAGAGGGAAGAACCAAGCCTCAGAATCTCAGATCCTTCCTTGCTTTCCAAGTCTCCTTCCCGGCTCATTTCTTCCTTATTTAGCCCAAGTGATCTTGGATAACTTGTCAGACAGGAAAGAAAGGCATAGCAGTGATAAAGCTCAAACAATATTTCTGAACAGCACTGGAGCTTCCATAAATCCCCTTCTTTTCACATAGCTTCACTGCTTACCCACCACCAAATGCTGTGTTTGTTGTGTTAAAATATGTGCAGCAGTTATTTTTATGTTCATGGGTTCCTGTGGAAAAGAGAAGGTTCCCCAAATTCTGCAGTGTGGTTAGTGACTAAGCAACTTGTCATACCTATCTCATGGCACTCCAAGATATTTGGATAGATTGCACGAGACAAACTGATGAAGATTTTCCATAAAAATCCATGCATAAATAAAACCAATTTATTACCAAAGGACAGAGCAGATGCTCTGTCAGCTCCCTGCTTTAAATACATGGCAAAGAAAGCACATTTCAGCCAGAAAACTAGCATAACTCTTAAGCCTCCTGGAACTTGAGCAATAGAATTTCTAAATAGAAAAAATATTCAATACAATACACATCATATGGTTTCAGAAATACAAATCACAAACTCTGCTTTCTCATTCAAGTTGAGCCAGCCATTGTCTCTATGCTTGCCTAATTTTTCATTAGAACATTCTTCATCTTTTCTAGCAATTGTGAGCATGTCACACTGGCTCCACATTCAAGATACCACCAAGAAATTTTATACAATCTCTTGCTTCATGTTAACATCACTTTGCTCTGCCTGCTCTGAATGATTTTGCTATGTAAAATAATAAAGTGGGAATAGTGGGATGACTGGAAGACAGAGTTGAAGGAAAGATGATTTCCAAGCACCGCGCCAGCATTCTTTGTTCCTCCATCTGGCTCTCCGCTGCTCGGCTGATTTGCTCATTAATGTTACCCATGGCTGGCATGCTGTTGCAGGTGCAGCTCTCCGGGACCATGACACACTGCAGAGCACCCCCATCCTTCCCAGCAACAGCTGGGTTGCTATCTCCCAGTCTCAGAAAACCAGTATTCAGAAGCACGTAAGCCCTCCCCACCCCCAAGATTTGCTCCCTTGTATGTCTTGCCCTCTGCTAGGATGTTGGGCTCCCCTCCACATGCACTCACTTTCTCACTTCCCCTGTAGGAAATGGCTCACGCCACTCTAATCCTATTTAGCTCATCATCACTTGCCTTGATCAGTTTACCACAGCTGATTTCAGGTCCTGAAGCAAAAGAAAGGGTAACAACAATGCAGAACACCACTTTCAGATCCTCTGACATTCTCAACCAGTGCTTTCCTTAATGTGAATGGATGCTTCAAAAATTATTCTAAAAAGGCTTTGCAGTACTGTGGTTGCCATTTCCCATTCAGCAGCAGTACAAGATATTTGCATACTGATTACAGAACTCAGCTGAAGGTGCTTTGTTTTGTAGTTGGAGTTTCAGGTGGGGATGGTACACTCCAGCCCCAGGGTGGGAGGCATACTTGACAGGAAGGCATATTTGCATCTGAAATGCTATCACAAGTAACAGCAGGACTGGAAAAAAATGAGGACAGATCAGATCCAAAAAGATGCCAATACCAGTGGTATCCAAGAGCTTGTTCTTGCCAATTTGTCACTCTCACATGTGTGCCTTATCCCTTATTACATACAAAGACAAAATCAGACCAGGAAAATGTCCAAGTCTGAGATACCTGATTTCAGCAGCTTTTCCCTTCCAACTCAAAGAATGAGAAATACTAAAAAGGAGATCAACTCCTCAAACAGTTTCCAGCATCAGTAGATTTTCCCAGGATCATCTCAGCTTTGAGTGCAACTGGCAACTCACATTTATTCTGCTCTATCACACTAAGGACAATTCAAGCTTCACTCATGCTGAAAAAGTGTTGGTCATGGAATGTTTTCAGGTGCCATGGTATGTCAAAAAATAGAATTATGTCACAAATTAAGGTCTTATTTTCAAAGGTAAGTCTGTTTGACTTCAGTAGCTGTTGTAATCTAGGAGGGACTAAACTCCCTAAAAGTTCTGTGCAAGAGCACACAAGGTTATTTGTTCCATACCATGACACTTACAATTGGGCATCTCTCTACAGACAAAAACTACATCACAGTTTTTATGAGAGAAAAGACTTGTTTCAGTGCATACCAGGTAAACAAACACATACTTCACATTACATAATAGCTTGTGAGTATCCAGCATAATTTTTTTCTTCCACTCGTTTCTAACAGGCAGATTTGTCAACTCTACTGACATTTTATCGATCATTGCAGCACTACCTACATTATTCAATTCTCTCCTCCATCAGAGCAACACCTGGAAATTAAAAAGGGGAGGAGGGGACAGTCAAATAGCAAAGAGGAAATAGAAGTATGCAGTTAGCAGGTGCTCAGATATCAGAAGATAGCACATGAGGAACCACTGAACAGATTCATCAGCTGTGCAAAGACCTTTAGACAGACTGTGCTTCTAAAACTACTTCACATGAGCAATTGCTACAGGGCATACAGACGAGTGTCCACATGAGAACCTCACTCAAACAAGAAACACGGTCCATGCTCTTGAGAGAGTCCAGCTACAATGAAGAGATAAGAATGTGGATAAAAAGTCTGGGAGAATCAAATTGACAGGGTAAAGGACAAGCACTTATTTAGTAATACGCAAGACTTGATCAGTTCAGACCATGTTCTTTCCTTAACAAGCAGCTATGAAAGATTGCCTATGAGTACTGATAGTTACAACCATCACCAGCTTCCTCATAAAAATGCAAGTCCATCTCCATACTTATAAATCTCACCCACCCTGAGCATATGCAAATGTTTCACTTACCTGTGGCATGTGTTCCCAAGATAAAAGTACCAAAGGTAACTAGCAGAAGAAATAACCCATGGCTAGTCAAGGCAAGAGATGATCCTGTGTTGCTTTTTGGTGCTACCATTCCATGGCACATCTTTTAGCCACTGAAGTTTTTCTTAAAAACTCCTGAAAGATCTGGTTGATCAGGAGCACCTTGTTCTACAAAAACAAAGAAAGAAATAGTAAGTGCTGAGCCAAACACATCATCTGGGAAGAGAAAAAGGAAAACAAGAAGTGCAACCTTCTGCATGTTAAGATTCATAAAGGCTAGAACAAGTATTGACAGTTCACAAGGAAACAGGAGCAGAAGAGAAAATACTAAAGGGAGCACAGAAAATACTAAAGGGAGCTGCATTATAGAGAGTCCAGAACTTTTCACTCACCCTCTAATATTTCAGGTATGAAGACTGTCTAGCTTACAATTAATTTTAGCTCTTCCTCTCAAGAAAATCCCCAAGGATATGGCATCTGGAGAATGTGCTTTAAAGAATTCCTACATCCCTCCACCTTTCAAAAGGTCTCCAAGATGCAGACTGTACTAGACAGCTAGGATAAATAAATCAAATGCTTTTTAGCCACCTGGAGAGGCACAGCCAACCTGACAGCCAGCCAGCAGACAGGAAGGCAAACACAGACTTATGAGGAGGAATGTAAAACAGCTTGCCTACCTCAGGTATAATGCTCTGACAGCACAGCGCACAACAATTAAAATAGCAGGATGTGACACTGCTCATACCTAAGGACTGAGGGATTCAGTCACAGCCTATCAGGCAGTGTCACAGCAAAACCAAACTTGTATATAAACACACAACACACAACTGGGAAACTAAGAAAGCACAAAGTCAAGCCCCTACTTTTAACAAAGGAAAGGGATGCAGCAGAATACACATTCAACAAACCCATTTGGTTTTAGCCTGCAGGACCTCCAATGGTAACTTTGGACTTGGATGAATAAACAATGCCATGCACCATTCCTCATGAAAGAAAGTCGTGACTAAAAATGTGCATGTGCTGGTTGCAAACAAGACAATGGAGAAAACTGAGCAAGAGACAACTGGATGAGTGATGTAGTGGGGAAAAAAAACCCCAAAACAGCAACAAAACCAACCACAGAGACATAATTCAACACTTCTGCCATGCTATTCCTTACACAGACATTGCAGCACTCAGTAAAGAAAAATAAAGGTAGAAATTTAGTTTCTTGACATCAGTCACAGAACACTTTCAGTTCTGAGGGAAATCCCATTCATCTACAGCTCCTTCAATTTAATGGATATTCATAGTGAAGGTGGAATTGTTTGGGTTTTTTTCTTTTTGGTCAAATTTCCCATAGAAATTCAAAACTGCTGGATAACTCCAAGTAAAGCAGAGACAAAGACACAAAGACAGGCACCATTATATACCTCTGTGAGAAGAGGGAAGAGACCTGGGTTACTTCTAAGGGAAGACAATAAGTACGACTTTCAGATCCTTAAGTGTTTCTGAGATGAAGTCAACATGCCAGCACTGAGCAGAGAAACACAGAAATCAAACAGCCACAATTCACATGCCCAAATATTTGGGCAAAATGAAGCTGCATCATAGGAAGGAATACGAAGATTTGCCGTGAAAACTGGAAGTCATCCTAATGTCCCAGTGAAAAGAGGGTTCCCTTAGTTCCATGTCACAGCTATGCTCACATTTCCTTCAAAAAAGAACTGTCTTTAAGATTTGGATGTTTTAAGTCAATTAGTCTCTATCAAAGAAGAATTTTCTGTCTGCATACACCCCCAACATGAAATGTCATTCCAAGATGACATTTAAACTGCCATGTGGCAAGTCTGGAGCTGATGCTACAATAAAGTCTGTGTCTGTCCCTTGTTTCTTGCTTCATTTGGAGGGGGAGGGCCAGAAGTGAAGTTATCCCACTACAATGCCTGTAGCAAATACTATAGATTTCTATCTTCCATAGATAAGCTTTGCTCACCGAACTCCTACCGTACAAAAAAGAATAAGGAAGAATAAGAATAAGGTCACTCACCTGCAAGAATTCCTTCAGCAACAATTAAACTACAAAATGAAAAAAAACATTCCTCTGAAGAAATCCAAAAGCCCACTAGTGTGTACATCTGCTCCCTGCTCCCAAGTTAGGTCTCTCACATGAATTTAAAGTTCATATTCAATCGGAAGAGGGAAGCATCTGGTCTATATTCCAAGCCAACAGCTGTCTGCCTTTTTTTTTTTAAAGAGACACTGCTCTACATCAAATTACATCTCTGACAAAGCAATGCACTATCTTCAGCAAATGGTCCTTCTGATTAAATCAAGACAGGTCTGTCTTCCTCATTCCATTTTAATGAAGCCTCATTAGTATATCAAACTCTACAACTCTTGCCAAGGTACCTTTTAAGGGGTGCCCTTCCCAGGCCTTGGAACAGTGCTTGCTAGTGACATATAGGTGGCCAGAAAGGAGAGGAAGGGAAGAGGGTATGCAATTATCACAGAATTTGCTGAGCTGCCTGAGGTGTGCTACCTTGCCTCAGAGGTGTTTTCCTCTCACAAAGGTTGATCATGGAAACCATCAGTTCAATTATAGCCTCTGAAAAACAATTTAGTTAGAAATACCAAAAACATTAATATATTCTGGAGGAATCCATTTTTGCTTCTTCTCAATTCACTAACCTATTGCTTCAAAGCACAGTCCTAATTCTCTTTTTA
Organism: Turnix velox; assembly: GCA_013400935.1. Taxonomy (NCBI): domain Eukaryota; kingdom Metazoa; phylum Chordata; class Aves; order Charadriiformes; family Turnicidae; genus Turnix; species Turnix velox. Next base: position 120,544 of record VZTY01014752.1, on the reverse strand, counting down.
TTTCTTAAGTTGGGGGTGGCTTCCCTGAGTCTTTTCAGTTACCTGAAACTAGGACATTCAGATTAACGCAGATCCTGTCTATCAGAGGTTCCAGATTTTGTAAATTGTTACAGTAATATCCCACTAAGTTGATGTAGTTAAGTGTGGGATTTGAAGGAGGTGCAAAGGCAGGAAAACCACCTAGTAGAAGATAAGCAGTGATAAACCCCACAGAATTGTTAGGAGACAATGGACATAGGTACCACCTGTGAGGATTCTCCCTCAGTCTTCAAGCAAATTACAGAACTTGTTCTCAGCCTTGACAAAATTAGAATATGAATAATATTCTGGCTACATAAGAAGGTATCCTTTCCTCCCAGAGAGGAGCTGGTGGTTGAAAAGCTATTTAGACAGACATTCCATTCTCTAGAAGTTGTCTGTTGTTTTAGCAAATTTCTTATACCTACAAGATCAGGAGGAAGCAGTTTTCATAACAATTCTTCAAGTCTTCACCTCCAGAAGTCAACTGGAGTGCACTGTACACATATTTGTCAGAGACATATTATCAAGGAAGATAGCTTTGCAATTCATAGGTCTGTGTGATCAAAATTATTCTTGTTTACTCGCACCATTAAGGAACAGGCTGGCTTCTTTAATTGTTCCTAGAAACAATTAGAAGCCAAAAGTAGCCTGAGTGTACAGAGTGAGGCCACCTCAGACGTGTTTCTGATACCACAGCTAAGGCTGAAGGGTTATGAGGGGATTAAATTTAAACAGAGATGTTTTCCAAGACAGTATTTGGAATAGCCGGCAGTTCCCATAAACACAGTTAAAAGGGCAAAGGAGACTCTTCTCCATTAACAGTACATCAGACAATAGAGGTATTTCATTTGATTTCTTTTTAAAGAGCATTTTGAAAAAATCTACTAAATCTGGATTAAAAAAAATAAAGCATCCTCAATAGCCACACACCTCAGGGAATGGCACAAACACAGGAAAAAGTATTTCTTGCCATGGAGTTAAAGCCATCCCCAGCTCTCTCTTGAAATTTTGCCACCAATCGACCTTCCCAGTGATGTTTCAGCATCAGTCCCCCTCACTGCATGGCCAGCCCTTGTTACACAACAAGCTGCTACAAGAACTGTTCACTGCTACAACAGGCCTCCTGAAACAGGCATCGGCATCCACTGAAACCACGCAGGCCAGACTTCCTGCTTACTTTTAAACCATAATCAGACATTTACAAAAATGTCATGCTCACGTACTGTAGGAGGTTTTTCTAAGCTGTGCTGATGGAAGACCTCTGCCATGTATCGTGTAGACCTTCAGAAGCTGCCAACTCAGATCCCTTAATCCAAAATCCTTCCATAAGCATGCATGTATTTTCCCAGGATTATAACTCATTTTCTGATTTTTCCCCACTTTATCACAGCAGTACTCCTACATTCTCATTGAAAGTGTTCTTTGGAAGGTCAATGTTCAGGACATGAAAGAGAGCCAGATTCACACAGTTGTGGTGCACCAGGAGTATGTCCTGTGTCAGTGCTTCTGGAAAACAGGCCTTCAACTTGAATGCTACTTACCATACTTGTAACTTGCCAAAAGAGAACCAGTTATTCTCATGCACATCAGAAATCTCTATTTTATCCATATAGTTTCCTTCTCACAGAATAATATTCAGAAATTGTTTGTTACCTCTTGAATGCACACTGCAATGATCTTGGCAGTAGGGTGAGTGATGGGTGTGTACAGCATACCTTTTGAAAGGCTAAATACAAGAACTGCTCTTGCCTAATGGTTATGCTGCAGATAGAGCCTGAGAAAAGCAGTGTGGTTCAGAAGACTTCATCTTCACCATCAGCTGCTGGTTTTGTGTTGCTTTCTTATTCTGTCCCATTTTGGTGTGTGGTCAAGCTCGAACACAAAAAAGTTGTCTACATAGTGAGAAAAATCATTTAAAAAAATCAAGCAGAGGAAAGAAATCTCCAATTCTACTTACTTTCTGTAGCTAAACCAGTTTAATTGAAAGCTTTTAGAAACAGAATTATATTTCTAACATTTTGGGATAACTTCACAGTTCAATTAAACTGTTCAGTTAAACTAGACACAAATTAAAAAAACAAAACCCGAAGCAGGCAGTTTAGAAAAATCTTAATCATCTAACTTTTCAGCACACCCAACTCTGAGTTACCCAGGATAATCAGAAAAGATGGAAGAGGAAGACACTAAATAAGAAAAATCAAATAACCCGAGTAGCACTACACACACACATAGAAGAACCAGATGACTCTGCACATGGGTTCTTAATTTTACACCTTTCTTTCTGAGTTATTAAAAAGGTGGATTTCTGTATAACACAGGCACAGCATAAAGCAGAGAGATGAACTGCACACATACCCTGCTTCAAAGAGGAATCACTAGGGCAGACTGAGCTGCTTATTCCAGACACTGGAATCATTGAGTATCCCCCTGCAAAACAAGGCCTGATCACAAACTGTAGCGGATTCTGAACTGTTGGGTATCATTCCCCTACCCCATGCCACAGGGTTTGGCTTATGACCTTGAAACTCATCTGCTTCTTTCACATAAATATCTCAGTTTAGCACTGACTTCCTCTCTCATCAGAGTTTCTAAAACACCAGTGCAGCTGTTATGATGTAGAGCCCTTATTTTTCAGAGGGAACATCAGAATTTAGCTTGTTCAGTGACCTTCCGAGAAAATTCTAAAATTGCATTTTAGCCTCTGACCAACATCTCCACAGGTTCACTGTGCCACACTTGCACTCTAGGCCAGGAAACTGGATTTTTCACTAATGGATAACCAGTGCCTTACAACTGGAAAAGCTACATCAACATTCCTACCCCAAAGTAAATAAGCCTTCAAGATTCACCGATTTGCATTAGCTTATTACTCAGTCTCTTCCTTTCTATCCTTTCAATCACAGTCTGATGTCCTACCTTCATCTAGATAATGCATTTGCACCCCTCCCTCACTTGCCTCCTCATTTCACTTTATGTTCCTCAAGAACTCATCCTGAGGTTAGCCAAGAATATTCTTCCGTGTGCTAAAGGACCACTTCCTTTCTCTATTTCCCTTCCATGCCAGCAGCTGAGCATAAGCCTTTGTATACAAGTTTCTTTCCTGATGCAGCCCAAAAAGAAATGTCTCTGCAGGCTCAGAGACATTCCTGAGCAGACAAAACAAGTTGCAACTCGGCCTCCTTGGGGGTAAGGAAGGAACACATTTTAAGGTGTACAAAGAAGAAGGGAAGTTAGCCAAGGGGGAAAAGGAGTGATTTTCAGTACTCTTCACTGTCTACTGCATGACAAACCTCGATGTCATTTGCAGACAAACTCAGACCAGTGTGAGGCACAGGGCAAGTTTCAAGCATAACAAGAACTCAATACATTGCTGCTGCTCACCTTACCTGTCAGTTTCCTCTGTTCCTAATTATCCGGCCAATGAAAATTTATAACAATCAGGCCTAGATTCTTGAAGAAACACCAGGACCATCCAAAGACCATCAGAAAGATGATCACACCTCAGGTTCCAACCCCTGATTTCCAAAAACTTTTTTGCAGTATACCCTTAAGAACCACAATGTGGGGGGTTGAAGGCATTCTTTGTGAAGAATGAATTAATTTGGCATAAGTGAACAAAGTGAGGGGATCCTGGATCTCTCAAGAAAAACGACAAGCAAGTAAATTTTTATTGCATACTTCAGAAGTCCAGTGCTACCTCATTGTCTGTCACCAATCACAGATTTACATCTCTAACAATCTAAACTGCTACTCTTTTACATGACATATTAAAGACTTGAGAATCAACCAACAAGACACACTGTGCACTTCAGCAGTAAGTTCCATCTTCCCAAGAAAGCATCAGAGTAGGCCTCCAGAACACATGTACTTCGGGACCACCTTCCTCAGACACCCAACTGCAGAGCACAAACTGCCTGCAGTATTCCAGCCATACTCCAATATAATCATAGAATCATAGAATAGTTTGGGTTGGAAGGGACCTCAAAGATCATCGAGTTCCAACCCCTCTGCCATAGGCAGGGACACCTCCCACTAATCTCACGCATCAATGCATAGTAAAATTGTTACACATCATAGCCTTCAAGTCAGCTCTTTTCCTGTTCAATTGACTTGTTTTCCAATCCTGTGGCTGTCATGAGAAGTCTGACACCGTCACAGAAGATTTAAATTTTGCTACTGAAAAAATTTAAAAAAAAAAAAAAAATTCAATTTTCCTTGCCTTGGAGATTCTGAAACAAAGCCCTAGATATCATTAGCTCCCTACATTTTGAGTTTCCTTGAAGGTCACAGAATTTTGGTGGAAAGTTTTCCTGGTTTACTTGGGAGGAGAAAGACAAGAGATCCAAATCCAATTGACCTTCCAAATAAGAAAGGAGAAGCTAGTTACAGAAAGGCTGTGAACCTCCAAGCACCAGTAAGAAGAAAAAGCAGAGCCATGGGAAGACAGAGGGGGGAGTTATGCTAATGTACAAAACTCCAATCAATGCAAGGCAGATTTCTGTGCTATTACAAAGATGCTTATAGCAATGGGATCATGTCACCAGTGGATGAAACTAGTTACTAAAAAAAAAGTAGAAAAAAAAAAGAAGTGGAGTTGGATCCACTTTAAGGGATTTTCTTTTATTTTTTGTTGGTTGTTTTGTTTCCCTTTTTTTTCGTTTGTTTGTTTTATATTTTTGGTTGTTTTTCAAGCATCCTGGCATCTATGCAATCTACGGCAGAAAGTAGAGACCATGCGATAGTAGACAATATGTCTCAATCTTTCCCCATTCTAATGACTTTTTAAAATATATCTTTATTTGGAAAAGCCTTTTGGAAACTATTGTTTTAGCATTTTTCCCCTGCTGCACTGCATCAGAAAAGCTTGGTTTCATACTTTCAGCTTTAATCAGTACTACAGCACATTTTCAGAGGACCATATGCACAAAATGTTCCAGCATGCTTTCCAAAAATAATAAGTTCTAAAAAAGAAAACTCAAAGTAAACTCAAATGGCTTCAGGGAAAAAGAATAAAGAAAAGCTGTACAAAAGCAAAGCCTCTTGAAACTACATACAAGCTTAAGCTGCTATTTTCAGTAGAACAGTTCTCAAAGCAGCACTGGATTGGTAATGTCATTGCATATCCAGGATGCTTTTCCCATTCACACAGTTGTGTTAATCTGTTTCAGGAAATGCATGACAAGGTCCATGCACAGTTAAGACTTATTTTATAATCTCTCGCTACTAGTACATGCTTCTCCCCATCCTTACCACTTGTTGCACACTCATTTCATGTGATGCAGATAAAAGCGTCACTCTGTTATATACACAGCTGCAGTGCCAGCAGGCAGCATAACTGTTTCAAGAGCATATTCATTTAGGAAATCTTTTTTCCTATCAAAGCCCTCTATACACAAATTTCAGTGAACCAGTCTGACACAAGGAACTAGAAGATGGAGGCATTCTTAGCTTTATTCCTAAAAGCATAGTTGTGAGACACAGCTCAAGTTTAGAAGTTGCCATCCTAGACATGAAAACATACACTCACTTCCAACAGATCGTGACAATTGCAGTACAGTGCTTATAATTTGTACCACAGTTTATATAAATAGTTCTCCACAACAAACAAGTTGCAATACCAGAATCTCCCAGGTTGACAAATTCTTGATGTTTGGGTATCTGTCAGAACAAAGGTCTTTCCAAAAGTAAACAAACACACAGAAACTTTAAGAAATAATCCTCTAAAAACTTCATCTTCCAACCACCAGGTATCATTGACCAAACCAAGAAAGCTAACAGTTTCAAATTCCAGTTCTGTCTTTTAGGATGGCATTTGGGATTCTACCACAGCAGAGAAATGCTTCAGTAGATCTCAGTAAGAGGAGAAAAAAAAAGCAGGCATTTGAAACATCTCGGCACCATGGTTCAGTTTTCCATCTAGTAGCTCACTATTTCCCTTTACTTTTTTTTTTTTTTTCCTCTTTTTTTTCCTCCTCAGTAGCAGCAAGGTCATTAGACGTTTCCTACTGCCTTTTATATTTAGGATGATCTGTGCTAACAGGGGCACATGTAATGCCAAAACCTTCACTGTGGCAGGACCAATCATAGAGGCATTGATTATATCTCACTCAACAGTGCCTAGCCACATCACACTTGCCATCACACAATCAAGAAAGAAAAATTCAAAATTTGCATTGAAATTCAAACCCCCTGCACTTGAAACTAAGACTACTAGCACGCCATTTGCATGCAGGTATACTGTGAGACCACAGTCAAGAGTGGCAGCAGAAGGTGGCTGAGACAGGCTCTGCATCTGGGCAGCTTCATCAACATCAGGCACACCAGCTCCACCCCAACACTTTCAGACTCTAGGTAAGATGCTGCAAGTTAAAAGTCAGCACTCAAGGGCTGAGAAAAGAGGAGATGAGAACCTAGAGTCCTTACAGAAAGCAGCTTCCTTTCTTTTAAATCACCCTTGCAGTTACCAGCTCAGAGACTGTACATAAATCTATGCAGAAGACCCCCACAGACTTTTTTTTCTGTAACTTGCAACCCTAAACAGGCTATACTTAATTTGATTTTCTAATGAGGGATCAGTTGTAATTATATTCTGATTTGAGCAGCACAAGTTAGGAGGATCAAACCAAGAATGACCACAGCTTACTATGTCTAACATAGACACACATGTGCACAGTGAGAAGGCCAAGTAATCACAAGAAAGATCACTAGAACAGATCCACTTCTAATAGTGGCAAACTGTCTTCCTGAGACCTAGAGCCACCATACAAGAGTTGCACATTAAAAATTCCACCATTAAATTGGGGTGGGAGGGAAAAGGTATGCCAAAAGAAGACAGGAGTAAGAGTCTGCAGGATAAAACCTACCATAAATCCTGTACTTTACATCCCAGTGGAGGGCCAATTTGAATGTTTAACTTGTTCCTAACTAAACTCAAAGTGACATTTACACTGATAACCCTACTTTACATCGTGAAAAATGTATTAAAATTATCTGTATGGGTACTGTTTGCTGTAACTAGGATAGTCCAGAAATGAGTCCCAGGATGCAGTGCTAATGGGAGGGGGAGCACAGCCATGGCCTTCTGCACACATCCCATGGAAGATCCAAGAACTAAGATACCTGTGCAGCTGCCTTGGATAAGGGGTGATCAGACACCCCCATCAGCTCTCCCCACTCCAAATCACTCATGCAACTTTTCGAAGGTGATTAGGGAAACCGGGTTCTTGCACAAATACAGCTAGGTCCTTAAACAGCTCTGGAGCAAGTAGGAAGCAGCAACTGAAGAAAGGTAAGAAATTCCCCTGTTGGCTTTGCTGCTGAGGTTTGTAGTTTGTGGAACTAATAGCACAGGCTTCTTGCTCCTAAAACCAGCTCAGTCTTAAATCTAATTTAAAATGCAACAGAAATGATCTATTATGGATAAAAATGGTCTAGATCTAAATCCTCTCTTTTAGTCATGGCTCTAAGCCTCGTTTCCATGCAGATTAAAAACCAGGAGACTGGGTGAGAGTGTTTCACAACAGGAGCAACACAGGCTTATTCAGTTAGAGGAAGTCAAATGAAATCAATGTCAAGAGAAGGGAAAAAGTGGTACACAGGAGGATACCAAAAGTCAGTAACTTACTTTGGTGGTAAATTTTAAGGTTTCAAGCAGCAGTGAGAAAGGGTCCCAAGTGCTCCTGTACACAGACAAGAAGCAGACACATGCCAGTGTTAGATCAGAAGGAGGATACAAGTTAACCTCCTGCCTCACAACTCAGCTTTTTCACTAGATCACACAGAACTGCTCAAGCACAGCTTATGCAGAGACAAGTCTGCCTCACAACTCCAGGGAAAACCCTACAAAAGATCAGATCTCCCCTGATACTCTCAATCCAGTCATGTCCTCCACCTCCTGAATAGGCCAGCTACCAGGCAAGCATCCACAAACAAGAGGAGGATGACTGTATTCAGTCCTCATTGGATTTCTGCAAATTGTTACTTATTTGCCATGCTTATATTCAATTGACAACAGGCTGGACACACGAGCATAATGGATACCACACATGCTGCCACAGACAACTCCTTCCCCATATTCTTCTTCTTACACACAGCGCTGAGAAATCAAAGATCCTTCTTCATTGTCCCAAAAAAAGGTGTTTTAGAGCAGGCATATTTAAATTTAACTCTTTGCTATCAACCAGCTAGTGAACCACCAACAGCTAAACAAATAGCACAGCTACTTAAGAAACAGGTCACGGTTTTGCTTGGAGTTTTGATACAACTCCAAGCATCATCCTGCCTGAGTAGATCTACAGCCATATGCTTCCTTCCATCAGCCTCTCCCATGCCATACATGGAAAACATTTCTTGCAAGACACACAGGAAGCAAAGATGAGATCAGATTTTTATTGTGGGATCTTTTCATTCTGTGCAATAAAAAGCCCACTGATCTCATGCTACCTCTTACTCCACTGCATGCAGCTCCCTCATCCCATCACCCAAAGAAAGCCTCTTGGCTGAATACATAATTTCACATGCTTTTCAACAGCCTTTTAAAATATATTACAGCTAGTTGTGACTCAGTATGGAAGTCACTGCAATGGAAGAGATACAGGAAGGAAGCCTGGGGCAGGTGGCAAAGGATAAACTTTTGCTTCTGACAGGTATGCAACTAGGCAAAAAAACCCAAACCACCTTCACAAGCATTTCTTACCTCATTTGCATTTGCATGGCAAAGGGAGTCAGAAATCAGATCCTAGGAATAAGGCCACACTGTGCCTAGGTGCTGCTTAAGCACAGAACAAAGGAAGAACACCGCCACAAAGATATCAGGAGCTGCTATCACATGAAAAGAAACTTCTTGAATCTGAACAACTGATTCCTGGCAACTGCCCTCTCATAGTGGGTTCTTGTTACAAAACACTCCTAGAAATCCAGAGCTATTTGGTATACAGCAAATATGTAATGAAATCTGCACTATGTCTCCTCTTAATGCTTTCTTTGTTCATTACAGTGGAGCTATTTCTGTCCCAGAACATGCCAATAACTTGGCTCAGAAGCATGAATCAAAGAAGAAAACTACTCAGAAACAGGCTTCCCTCAAGTTCTTATCAGTAAATATTTTACTCCCTTTTTATTTTTGTAGCTATAGTCACTGACACAGACTTAATACTTACCGATTTATAAAATTAGATTTATGAAATGGCGAAAGACCAAGACTTTCCCTGTCAATGTCTCTCCCTCTCCAGCTCCCAGATGTTTCCCCTCATCTTCAGTTCTTAACACAGCTTCACCCTGCTTTTATTTCTTTCATTTCTTCTTAAGATTACTCCCACAACTCCTTTCCCTCTTCCAGTTCACACTATGCAAACAAGATCAAGCCTTCCCTCTCCCATAGTTACTTGTGCTATTTCCTCAGCTGAACTCATTAACAATATCTCCAGGACTTCCCAAGATTGAAAGAAAATAGCCCCTGGGCATACAGAAATGAGTTTGTAAGGTTTTGAGGGCAGTTACTTTGTGCATTTTGCAGAGGTCCTGTGCAGTGGTAGCATTAGTAATCTAGTGACTTCTGCAGGCACACCAGTTCCTCGGCAAAGATTGAGCTCTGCTCTCAAATTTTGGAGCTTAATGCAGAGAAGAACTTCATACTGGTAATGGAAACTGTGATCCTTCATGCAAGTAGCTGTCACTACCTTAGGAATCTCCTTCTCCAGAGAAAAAGCAACACACTGGCTTCTCTCCTACGCCAGACATACCTTCAGAAAGCATAAAGGTTTTGGGATAGGAATTTCAGTTTGCATTTTTGGGGGACATGGATCTGGAAGTATTTTTTTTTGTTCGATTTTGTGGTTTTTTTAACTGTTCCTCAACTTAGTCATGCTTCCTTAAGAGACAGAACTTATGCACAAGTGTACACTCCCTCCCTGGATGGAATCATGAGTTGCTGCTTAACATACCTTTCAAAACTTGATATTAAACCAGAGCATGCTTGCAGCACAGATGATGGAATGCTGGAATGATAGTGATTAGCAATCTACTGAGATCAGTGGGATAGAGAACAGAATCACTATATATCATCTCTATTGATCTTGAACATTGATCTTTTCCAATAGAATTTAAGCCTTTCTCATGTTGTTGTTGTTCAAAGGCAGTACATTCTTGCAGCACCTGAAAGACCGCAGTAACTTTGCATTTCAAATGTGAACATTAAGAAGAAATCACTTTCTGATCTTTACGTCTAAGCATTTTTATCTGGTCTTCCCTTGCATTTCACTACCCTCAGTGCAGTTGTTCCTCTTCTGATTAAGAACAAAGATGAAATTGCTGCCTCTTTGCATTGTGACTGGCCCCAGTGGGATTCGCAGAGAACCCAAGCTTGCTCTCAGTCACAGCCACCAGATTCTCACTTCTGTGATTTAGTCTTCTACTAAGAGAAGTATCAAAATTTTAGAGTAATCAGTCATAACTGAACAACCTAACATCCTCAAACACACCCTTCCTCTATCAAGCAGCCTTTAGGTTTCAGTCTCCTACAGGAACAGATGCTTAAAACAGTATGGTCTATTGACTGGCTCTGATAAAGGGCCACATTAAATTTAGAGCTACCAGCAAGTTAGAGCATTTTGCAATTAAAATGCCTGCTAGACCACCTTGTCTCACTGAACATAGCAACTACAGGCTCTTACATGCTAAGCAGTAGTGTACAAACACACCATCACAGACGACTTACAGCTCAAATAGAAAGCAAGACAGCTCAGGAACATGAGACTTCCAGAAAGAATTAGTGGTTTCTGGGCACAGACAGGAAGGACAGTTCTCTACTGCACCTCTTCAGTTCATTTGGCCTCATGATAACCATCTCACCATCTCTGCTTCCTTCATCAGGACAGAAAGAAGTCCTCCTCTAAAGTATGATGCTTCCCACAAAGAGGATGAGATCCATGCCACTGCCATAAGCCTTCTAAGATAAAGCAAAAGAAAACACGCCAGACTTGCCACAAGATATGTGTTGGTGCCTCTTCTCAGTATGGTATTCAACTGTGAGCACAAACACCCATGCTCACTTTGAACTGTTCCACCACCATTTATATATAGAGAAAGCTGGTATCTTTATTCCTTAAAAATGCAAAGACAAAACTGAAGCAATTCCACCACCATATGCCTCACTGAATGATGGAAACTTTTTTTTGTTAAACTGTAGCAGTTTTCTTGACATTAACAGCAAATCTTCCTCCTTATTCCAGGAATCTTCAAAAAAAGTATGACCGCATTCTTCTTATTATTAAATACGTCAACACTGATATGTGCTGATCTTTATACAGGACTAGTGGGCAGAGTCCCTGGACAGGAGAAAGAAGTTATGACTATGGTAGATTAACAGGCAAAAGGGAAGGAGCTGTCTATCTACACACACACTACCAACTCACAGAAAGGCTCTGTTCAGCTGCATGTGCAACAGAGTACATTCAGATCAGTGTGGCAGCACAGGCTCAGTCAGCCTCTGACGCTGCCTCAGGGCAACACAACTCCAGAGGCAAAACATTGTGCCCCTTCCCACATGAAAGCTTTTAGGAATACACAGTATGAGATTTATGGGTCCTTTTCACTAGTGAGGAGCAGTTTCTCCTAGTGTTATTTGCATAGGATATGAAACACTTTGCACAACAACTGTTTGTGGGTGCAACTCTCCAATTCCTGACTAGGTGATGCCATGGTCTATTTGGCACTCATAGGTATCTGTCTGTTGCAGACCACCACTATAAGTTTACTCTACCTTATTAAACTGGAACAGCAGCTCATGCACAAACAACTATATTAACAGGGACAATATAGAAAACATCTACACAGGTGCAAAAATATTCCTGTTCTCTCACTAAAACAAACATTACTCTATGATGCAGTGATGCAGATTTGCAAGGAAATTGCATTCACTATCAAAACGAAACAACCACAAATAAGGTGGTGTGGAATATTCATTCTATTTTATGTTGGAAAATAAAAAGCAGAGGCCATAAGTAATAGCAAAACAGAAGCAAGAACTAAGATGAGCATACTGACTCAGAACATGGGGCTGTTACCAAGCACAACCCAAACAACATTTTATGCAGATCTTGCCTTATTTCTAAACGTGCATTTAAAAATAATCAGGACAAGGGGAACACTCCATTACAGTCCACTGTAGAAGGCAGAAAGAAAATAAAGAGAATTTGTGTAATAAAGAAAAACACAGCAAGAGATGAACATCCGCTACTTTTACTAAAAATACCATATGGTCAGTAACTGAGGTATGAAGGATGAATTAATTCATATTTAAAAGCAGAAGTAATAGGTCATTCCTTTCAAGATAAGAGAAAATGCCTGTTTTCCTTCCACTTTTCCAGCCCCATCATTCCTAGTGCAGATCCATCTTTCTGAGAAACTGGTGCTGCCAGTATTTTGGCCTGGACAGTCAAGCTCAGAACACTTTCCATGACAGGATGCCAGAAGGAGAAGCATGACAACAATCATGGAAGAATTCTGCGTAGCCCCAGCACGAGCCTGGTTATGAACAGCCCAGTCAGAGATGCAACATTGAAAGACTAGTTTTGTCCCCAGCAGACAACAGTAACTGTCTGGAGCTGTGAGGCATTTGGCAGCAATAAGCATAGCACAGCAAATTTCAACCACTACCCTGAAGTTGTTGTCAGTTTCTGAAAGCACAGCCCAGAATTGCAACCAACACAGATGGTTGGTTCAGATCAGAGCACCCAAGAACACATCTGTTTTCAAAAAACATGAGTCCAGACACATGGCAGCAATGCTTTCTAACATCTAGCAGAACATAGACATACTAGCTGAGAAAGCTTCTACCTCAGCACTGCTACCCCCCCATACAGGTCTGCAACCCAGCAAAGTTATGATCCTGGATGCAAAAGTCACGAGGAACAATCTTAATGCATCCTCATTATCTCTAAAACAAGAGATCAGTAAGGTCTTTTTGTATTTGAGTACCTGCTGGTGGGTATTATTTAGTTGCAGAAGTCCTGTGCAAGGAGATTAAGATCCTCGGTACTAGCAAAGTCCCTCAACGGCCATCAAGATAGAGCACATAAGTTAATTCACCTTTTTTAAGACTCCCTCAGTCCCAACAAGATCTTGCCATATTTGCTGATGCTTCATTCTTCCCAAACCTGAATCCCCACTTGCCCTCTGAAATTCAGGTATTCACTTTGTCAATTGAGTTTTCATTGCAAGAGACTGATGGCAAAAAGGATTAGAAGGACTTTGCAGCAGCACTGAGCAGCCTAAGTTACAAAGAGAACACGGTATAAAAAGCCTGCTCTGACAATCAAGTGCCAGAAGCAAATAAAATGGAAAATGAAAGGTCAGATTAACTACTACCAGCATTACTTTTCAGATACACCCAGTCCACAATACGTCCCAGACTCTCCATTCCATCCCATAAAAAACACTCTAGACTGAGTCCAGGTATATTATTGCCCTGACCTACACATCTCACTTTGCATTCACTCTGTCCACGGAAGGGAATTGAGGGAAGAAATCCAGAGATGAATACTCCCTCATAAAGAACAATCCACAAGGGCCTATAGCAGAGCTAAGCGCTTGCTTACAGAATGTCAAAAAAGCAGTCTCCTGGGTACCTGGTGTACTGCTTGCATATGGACTTCAAGTTTGCTTTTTCAGACCCCTCACACACAGCAATGCAGCACAGAAGAGATACAGACAGCAACTGTTTTGGGTTATCAGCCTCACAGCTACAGAGTGCCCCAGAGGGAAAGAGGGATGCAATATCTGAATTTTAACTATCAGCAGGCAAAATAATTACTGAGAGTGGTGGCTAGCAGACTCATCTGAAGATTAGGAACTTCATCTTTATGCCCATAGAAGTCAGCTTTTGATGATAAACTTGTAGAATGAAGTGTCATTTTCTTCCATGTTTTGCCCTCCTTAATTATTTCCTTTACTGATGATCCTACTAGGAAAGGGCAGACCTTGCACCAGAGAACAGCAGAAAAAGAGCACTTGTATGGGGCAGCAACCTCCTACAGAAGCTGGATACAACTTCTGCTTTGAAGTCTTCTGCAACTCAGACTTCTACACATGGCTTCTGTTATTTTTAGGTAAGATTTTCCACAACACCAGAAGCTATTCCTAATTGATTTCTACCAAGGTCTAGAGTCTACATTTCTTCTACGAAGAAGAAAAAATTCCTGAAAAGGAAGAACTCTTGCCAGCAAAAGCATCACAGAATTAAACACATTTTCAGACACGAGGGGCTATCAATAGTCTCGGAAATCAGAAAGATTATAGTACTGCTTTAAGTAAGTCAAAGGCGACTGGGAGAGGTTAAATATGGACTTCTACAAACATTTCTAGGCTCTTCTTTTCTCTAGTATTATTAACCCTGCTTATGGGTAACTGACCAAACAGCAGCAATCTTGCTACTCTTTCCAGAAAAGGTAGATTTTGTGGAGACTAACAAAATACACTGTTTTCCTGTGTGGAATTTGTGACATTATCCTTTTTAGGTTCACTTGATTCCAGAATTATATCTAGTATTGCCTTACACTCTGGGGCATGAAGCATTGGTAGCCTGAGAAGAAAAGGTCAGAGCAGATCAGCAGTTTTGTGGGCAACCAACACAATCACAGGAGACTGCAGAATTGGTAGTGACAAAATAAGCATGTATATTCTTAGCCCTGGCAGAAGACAGGGGAGAAAGGGTGGTATTTCACAGGTCTGACAAAAAAAAAAAACACCCAAAAAACCTTTCACATTGTCTCTTCTCACTTCTGCCTTCTTCATTCTGTAGTTCCAACATTCAACTTCATTAGCAAGGAGAGCCATGATTACTCTGGCTTGTAAGCAGTTAAGCCAAAAGTCTTGCTTTGACCCCTGTATGTGTCAACTACCCAGTAATTACAGGATTCTTTTTGTAAACTTTTCTGTAAAAGGAGCTTCAGGTATTAGAGAGGCCCTCAAGCCACTCTGCTATGATCTGAACTTTACACTCAGGATAAATTGGTTGCTTATTACCTCATGCAGCACAAAGAAAAAAAATAAGCATAGCAACCATGGGAGGAACAGATTCATTCTGTGGGACATCAGAATTATGCTCACACCAGGAGATGAGTAGATATTAAGAGGCTTGTCTTTCTAAATGTACACAGATCATCACCTTCCTAGGAGTAACTTCACATAAAAGAAACAGCCTAATTTAATTGTAATTAAGTATATTTTTGGTTTTCAAACTCCCTTCCATCACATGCTACTGGCCTTTAGCTGTGATCTGTGTACCCACCTCAGAGCACTGCCTAGAACACTGTAGGTTACATCTCAGTTACAAACAGATACTTACCTAAGGAAACTGATAATTATCTCTCCTTAAAAATTAACATCCACATCAGTGTGCAAGAATTCACATGTGATCAAAACAAGTCACCTAGTTCATTGCTCCATTTCCTGCAGATGCTAAGAGCTTTAATAGGCAGGAAGCATGCAGAAAAAGCCCTGGCAACACATGACACATTCACAGCACTGTACAAAGCTTGCATTGACACTGCCTACTCTAATCACCTTTCTAAGCCTCCCCTGGTCTCTTTGGGGGGGAGATTTTGGGTTTTTTTTGTTTTTGTAGAGGCTAACATAGACTCAGCCTCCAGAGCTGTCAGTCTCTGTTCTCTCAGGCAGCCTAAGTCAAATACTTTTCTCACCATGTGAATCCTGGGCAGCAGGTCCCCTGTCACACTCACCAAGGGATTCCACATACTATGTTTGCTTTCCTTCCCTTCTCCAAACAGGGGAGAGGATACACACAACAGTCTTTCAAGCATTAGGTACAGAGGTTACACCTCTGCAAATCTCAAATAATTCTACTGAACTCACGGGCTCATCCCAGTTCAGCTAATAGTTTAGACAGCTTCAAAAAGCCTGCTTGAAATATCTTGTCTTCTTATTATTATTACCTACCTCCAAAAATGGGCTTCCACTTGACGAACAGCCTTCTCTCTCTACTACAATCATCACATACACATTTTTAGCTCCACAGCCAAAAAGAAGAGACAGAGGAGAACTCAAAGGTAAGAAAGGCTAAGATAACAATTGAGTCCTAGAAGGGAAAAGAAAAATCCAGATAGAATTTACCGATTTTATATTTAATATTGTTCTTCACGTCTTGGAAGACAAAAAAATGCAACCACCTTTCTCTATTGTTTACTGTACCCATTGTATAAAATTCATCACTTGTGGAGATTAATCAAATGGAGCATCCACTGCAAGGTGCTGAAAGGGAACAAAGCATTGCCTTGAACACCTCTAAGCAGCTAGGCAGTGCTCAGCTGTATCTTCATGGAATTGTTAAGACACAGTACTTTATTGTCCAAGCCAAATAATATCCCTCAACACTTCCAGGTTCAAAACTACTACTTCAAGTAAAAGAGGGTGCAAAATTCCCCTGGGTACTGGAAGGCTGTTAAACAGCTGGCATTAAAAAAAGAAAAAAATATCAAAGTACACTTGAGACAGCAGGAATCAGTTATGCAGCAATTAAATGCACATCACAGGAGGACTATAAAATATGAGCTTACTTAAGCAAGTATGATTGCTTTCAAACAAGTATTTCAGAGAAAAAAAAATTTAAAAATCTACATATCTCAAATTCAGTAAGGCTTGTCTGGAAAAATGCTTGGAGAGGCTGCAGCACATGCATTACAAGAAGTAGTACTTCTGGCTCAAGTCCTCCTCTTAAATCAGCATCAACCATTTAATACACTAGTACAGCTTACAAGAAAGCTGTAGCAATAGGACAAGGGACAATATAGTTTTCAACTATGGTAAGGCAGCTTTAGATCAGACATTAGGAGGAAGTTGTTCTCCATGAGGGTGGTGAGCCACTGGAACAGGTTGCCCAGAGAGGTAGTAGAGGCCCCATCTCTGGAGATGCCCAAAGCCAGGCTTCATAAGGCTCTGAGGAACCTGATTTAGTGCAAGCTGTTCCTGCTTACTGGAGGGAGGTTGGACTAGATGACCTTTGAAGGTCCCTTCCAACTCAATGAACACAATGATTCTATGAGATAGCATAAAAGACCAGGCATAGACACACAGATCAACCAAAGTAATAAGATATCTATTCACAAGGAACAGCCAGGGTTATTTTCTCAGACATATCACCTGATGTCAGAAGTGTATTAGAGTTGACTGTCAACATTTAGGGGCTCAAACACTGTACACATTACTTGGGAGACCTTTGAAAAGGCAATCTCCTTACTCGCCTCCCTATGACACCTCATACATTATGCACAGCAGCCTGGTTTTAGTTAACAAAAAAACCCCAACAAACACACTACCAAAAAACACAACCAAGTTGTTCTGAAGAATCTAGATATTTCCTGTTTATCATTTAAACAAAAAAAAAAAGAAGCACTGACAGATCTCAACCCGTTCTGCAATAGGTCTATCTTCAGATGACATACTTTGCTAACAGGAAATATTCTGTAGCAAGCTGTTTTGCAGATGAGTATTACATATTCATGAATTCATTGCAGGCTCTTGCTCTCATAAAGTGGCCACTCAGAGAGAGGAGAGTCCCCACCCCAAAAGTAAGATACGTATCAAAAGTTCTGATGCTCCGTAGTTGTCTTTTCTTGGGACTCTAACAACAGATTTGCCAAACTAGAGAAGATCGTTTTCTGTCCCAAGCTGTAAATCCCTTCATATTGGAATGGCAAGAGAGGATTCCAGCAAGTGAGATGGCAGAGCAACAATAATGCCCATTTCCGTGAATAGTGACAGTAAGGACATTGGCAACACCCATTCACCTCAGCATGCCTTTATTTTTACCTGAAGGACTCATCCTTATAAAGGAAAAGTACCTCAGCCTATGCATCTTACATGAACCCAGCTTGCCTCCCTGCAACCTTTGTTTAGGGAGCATGTGTTCAGAGACTGATCCCTACTATAGTCAGAGGGGAAATGGCACCCAGAGGTAATGTTGGGTTCCAACCTGCCACTAAAAAGAGAGGCGAGATAACAGCTCATGAGGTAGCTTGACCCAAGCACTCTCCAAGATGCTAAACTCTACCTGTAAATACAACTCTGTTACAGTAACAGAGCTGAAGGGGAATCAACCAGAGAGCACAAGTCCCCGCTGGCTCTCCTATCAAAGAAGCAGAAATAAAGTATTTGCTGAAAAAGACCGATCAGTTTTCAATGCTGTGTATTGCCTCCTCTATTTTTGATATCAGCAATGCCTTATGTTCCTGGAGTTTGATGCTATAACACACCACCTGAAAAGGAAATACTAACCTGCACAAAAAAAAAAAGGCAACAAAACCCAAGTTAAAATATACAGTACGTACACTAGGGAGAAACCCCATTATGTATGAAGGCATGTAGGTGAACACAGGCCAATTCCAGAGCAGATATTACTGTTACAAGCAATTATGGTATAGGCTTTCCATATTACAAATTGTTCAGGCAGACAAGGGAAAAAAAGACAAGAAAGTGTGGGTTAGAGAGCACTCCAGGCCTTAAGCGAAGCTTTGCATAGGATCTGTTTAGAAATGCTTCTGTGCCATCCACCTCCTGGGCTCACTTCACAGGAGAAAAATAATGGGGGAGAGAAGTCCTGTTATCTGTACTGCACTTTTTCTGCAGTCTCTCTCTCCTCTTATGCACACAGCATTTGAAGACAATTGTTTCAAATCACACAAGATGAACAGGATGTTGCAAAATAGCAGAATATGAACAAATAAGTACAGGGTACTCATTTACCCTGCATATGCTAATTGAGATAAAGAAAAGAAACAGCACATACACCTTCCCAGTTTTTATATTCAGATCATAAAAGCAATCATAACCCTGAAAATGCACATTTCATGCTTCCATGCAGGTTCATATGAGGAAGTCACACTTGGACAGGCTTTGTGACACACATTCCCACAGTCACTAAGCAAATAGGTAAAGTTCATCTTCTGTTACCCTGCCCTTAACACTTTAAGTCGGTCTCCTCACATGTGCATCTTTTGATGGAGCCCATTTCCCTCCTCTTCAATGCCTTTTTATACACTTTGAGCTCACCTATACCTTTTGTTTATGTAGACAACAATTATGCTATTTCCAATTACGTATGATTTTTGTATCATCACAATAGGCCTTTTCCAATTCTGCATTAGGAAAAAACACTCCACCAAAATACTATGAGACTATTGCATTCATATGCGCGTGTGTCATTGCACTCTGTTGATGTGTCTTATAGGAAAGTTGTTTAACTTGTCTAAATCTCTCCTGTCCCTTTATTCACTACTGATGCTGAAGAGGACCTCAAACCACCCTGCAGAGAGAACAGCTCCCAGTGAAAGACAGCAAACTCCTTTACAAATTCACCAGGACAGCTGAGCCAGACTCAGGACAGATTATCCACAGAGGATTGTCACCTACTATCCTTGGAGAACCCAATATCACAAACTGAACAGCTATCCTATGAGATCTGCTTTTAGAAACACAAGGATGAGCTTCTCATCAGCTTCATAATGCCAAGAAAAGGCTAAAGAGGTCAACACGGCACACTTCTCCCCTTCCTGATCCTGCAAGACATTTTTTAACAGTTTTCC
The DNA here is from genome assembly GCA_013400935.1 of Turnix velox. Classification (NCBI taxonomy): domain Eukaryota; kingdom Metazoa; phylum Chordata; class Aves; order Charadriiformes; family Turnicidae; genus Turnix; species Turnix velox. The sequence continues at coordinate 100,928 of VZTY01014752.1, read as the reverse complement.
CTGAAGCAATTACTTCACATCAGACCTAATCAGTGGGTCACTGCCACTCTCCACCCTTACCCCCAAAGATTTCATGAAGAAATATGATGCTAATGGACTATTTATTGTGTTATATTATATGCAAAGTCATATTTCACTGCGTACCTAGGCTTCAAGCTCCTCTCTCTACTGTTATTTTAGACAGGGAGTAGATCATTGGCATAAACCAAAATATACAAAGGCTACATATACATTCATTCCAGAAAACTTATCAGAGTTCTTTAAAGCTACTTAACAGCATCTGAGAAATAGTATTTGCTTGCTATGGTCAAAGCAGAAGAGACTGAAGGAAAAACACCTCCTAAGATTCAGATACATGAAGACTTACATTCTTTCAGCTACATGTCCCCACATGTATCAGAAGGTGCCACTTTATTTAAGTTCAGTGTGTCCCTCATCAACAAAAAAGTATTGTCCTATTTAATGATACAGAAAAAAAAATTAAAAAATCGACACACATTCTCCAAGGATCATCCAAAAAAACCTCAAATGATTTAGATGAACACTCCTCATGTGACCTCAAAACTCAAGCCTTTGCACCCAAGGTAACAAATAGTTGCAGGAAACAAGGACAATAGGCCAGTACAGTAAGGAGGGGTAGCAAAGGAGCTTAATGCCTTATCGCTGCAAGAGGGATCTGAGGAAAAGAGGAATTATCTCTATTCTGATTAGCATCAGAACAAAAGCTCACATTAGTTTGTCAGCACCGGGACTCCCTTAGAGTACTGGATAATAACCTTGTTGAAAGCATTAGAGGGATTTCCCTCCCTATCTACCCCCTCCCCTAATCTCCTTCCCTTCTCCAAAGGGGATAAAAAGGGCAAGATCCAAAAAAGAGTTTAATGTTTAGTTCTTTGAAGAGAAATTTCCAGATAGTTTCTTACTAATGAAACATAAAATTATTACGCAAGTAACATCTTTCTGTGATATGTTTTCAAAAGAGAATCAAAATCAAAAGAGAATAGAAACTGTTTCCTGTTCAAGAGGAAAACAACAGATAGGTGGCTTACTGGGTATGCTTAACTCTGAAAAGCAATAGTGAGGGTGTGAAGAATACAAGGAAAAAAAGAGCTTGTAAAAGCAGGCTAATAGAAGCCTCAGGTAAAAGGCTACAGCATGGTTATAAAGGAGCGAGACCCTAAAGTCATTTTATAGTGCTGGAAGTAATGCTAACAGTAAGTGGCTGTCTCACTACAGGAAAAAAACACAGAAGGCAGCACATTCTGACTTTAGTCTACAGATAAATCACAGCATTTGGACAAAACAACTTTAAAATGCAAAGAACCAGGAAGAATAAAGTAATTATTAGTTTTCATCTTACCTGGTGTTGACACAAGCTGGCATAAAATGGTTGTCAAGTTTATATTATTAAAATTATGATTCGGTGACAAGAGGTTGATTCACACACCTAGGAATGCACAAAAAACTAAGTATTAGCAAATAAAGGAGTAACAATCACATAAGGGTCATATAAAAGAGTCCAAAGGATGAGAGATAGAAACAACTCTCATGTTTTTAGGACAGAGGCACACAACTATGCTCCAGATACAGACATTACCTGCAAATTCAAATCTGTGTTTGGTATATACTACAAAGTTACTCAAAACAGAAAATTCACAACTACCCTCACACATTCCATTTAAAAGTCTCAAGAGTAAGAAAATGAAACAGTTTCCAGCATAACAGAGCATTACTGAAAATGCTTTCAGCAGCACTCAAAATTGTGATATTTTTTTTCCTCCAATGAGACAGAAACTTCTGAGAAGTTACCTAAAATATACCAGTTAGAACTGCAGCCATCAAATAGAAACACATACACTGCCATAAATAAAAAATCTAGTGTTCACAAATACTGCATACTTCCCAGACAAGCACAGGAGATAGGAAATTTATTTCTGCAGCGTCAAACCGCCATTTGTATGTTTTACTGTCTCTTACCTCTCCACACATTCTTTCTATGCAGCATTAATATTAAAAAGTACATGTCAAAAACAAAAGATCATTAATAAGGTAACCTTCTCGACTTAAGATAGCATGGCAATCAATAGAGAATGGGGCAAACTGACCATCCAAAAGTGAATTTCTGTCCAGTATGCTTTAAAAGATCTTTGTTCTTAAACATTACACTGGAGCATTCAAATCTCAGCTTTTTGAGTGTCAGAAGTGTACAAGCCCTGAAAGACAGTAAACCAGAAACAGACATGAAATGCAGATTCTAACAGCTTATGAAATTAAAAGAAAATCTAGTAAACTCTTCTTCACATCTCCCATTCAAGTTCACACACTTACCAAAAGACACAGCCTCTGATCATACAGCCCTGCTTCCTTGATACTTCTGAAGCAGATTTTAACAGATTTCCACTAGTAGGTTTGTATATTTTTCATAGCCTCTGTTCACAAAGCCAGGGTAAAGCCTGCGATGATTCTCCAGTATATTTGTGTCATTCACCACAGGACCAGTTTGTAGTATTTCTGATCACACAGCTCTTTACAATAATGCTTTGGTTTCATAAGTGATGTACTACTAGATTTTCCTAAGGAGAAAACAGGAGTCTCCCTCACCTGAAACAAGCCACATTCTTTTTTTACAATTTCAGAAGCAGCAAGAAGACCTCAGAGAGGAGCTGGGCTTCAAGCTTTCAGAATGATCCCACATACGGCTGCTGGGTCACCCGTGGCAGACGGAGCAATGCCCTGCAACTTTGACACTTCTCTTGAAAAGCAGGGATGTCAATCACCCTTGCAGGCTGCTGTTTTGGATCAGAAAGGACTCCCTCAGGGTGTGCCCCAAGACCAAAGGATAACCAGCACAAGCTATTTCAGGGAAATTTTCTGTATAATGCAGAGAATGCTAAATTACTGTTAAGTCTTATTCACTGCACATCACAGAGCAACACATACCCAATATGCATATTTATCCTGCCCCTCATTCAAAGAGGTTTTAATTAACAGCAAAGCATCTTATTAGTCTAACAAAACACCTTGTGAGAGTGATTGGCACAAATGGTGGTCAGCACACAATGATGCTTGCACATCCAACAATAAAATTGCATTAGCATGAGCTGCTTTAAAATTTACTACTTCGAGACAGTCCAGAAGTTATTTACTTAGAAGACAAAAACCACAAACACCTTAAAAAAGTGCATTTCACTAATCAATGTATTAAAAACTATATAAAAACTACAGTTTCTTCCAAAGCAAGCACCCTTTGACAGCTACTGTTGAAAATCAAGTTGCAAGTTTAGCTATTGAAAGATTACTATTTTTATACTGTGTAAGAATATCACTCTCAAGCTTACAGAAATCCAGGCTTTTTCTTGTTTTGTGTGAGTTTTGTCTGTGAGGGTTACTTTTGTTTTTACAAAACTGACAAGTCTTATCCTCCCTTAAGATCCCTTCAGAAAGAGACGCAATAACCAAATGCAATCTCTTACCAATCATCATTTCCAAACAAGATGTAAACCTAGTTTTGATCATAGATTCTTTCGATTCCCACTGATTTTATTATAAAACCTCATTAAAACACTGCAGGGAAAGCCAGGAACAGCAGCAAAATACAGCAATATTTAATCACAAATCAGGAGGAAAACTGATTGAGGGGAAAACGTAAATAGCTTTAAACTTTTCAAAACAGCCCAGGAGCTTTCAAAGTTTAAACTAAATAAGCTACAGACAGAGAATACTGAATTAGGTTTGCTTCTGAGCACAAGGTTAAAATGGTGCACATCTCAGCCTAGCAAAGTTCAAGCATCTAAAGCAAGTGAGTTTATACTGCTAGACAAAAAGCAATTCTAATATACAGCATAAATACAACTTGGCATTTCATTCTCCACATAAAAGTGCTTCCAGAAGCCAGCTTCCCTTTACCCTGCTCTATCAGCTCTAAAAGCTGTACTTTACCTTGCCTACAAGGTTACAGCTGCAGAGGTAGCAAACAACACATTCCACTTCTCTCACTTGCACCAGAAATTTACAGCTAGCTGAGCTGGCTGGCAGGATAGCAGTTCCCCCTCAGGGAATTGCCAGGGCCACGTGAGACATATCAACCCTTTGAGCTGTGGAGAAGGTCTGTAGTGTACACTTGGGTTTTGGAGCCCGTCCATCATTCAACACGCAGTCAAATAAAGGCAGAAGCTGGGAAAAGGAGACAACTGAAAGAGTGGGAAAGAGGTAGGGGTTTTTAGACACCCAGCTTCTGGTTCTGCAGCTTTTTCACAGCATGAGCTTCCTCAATAAAATGCCTTGAATTATCACACACAAGTATCACCACCTTAGAATTAACAAGCTCACAACAGGCAAGGCTTCTACTGGTTTCTTCTCAGTATCACTAGGTTCAGTCAGAAAATACCCAGTTTGCAAACTGCATCACCAAGTAAGCCATGCAAGAACACTAAGCTTCCTGTAAGGGAGCACTAGTTCCCACTACTCAGTAATGAAGCAAACAGTACACCAGACACAACTGAAAATATTTCTTGCTACATACAAAAGCTCGCCTCCTAAAATTTATAAGCATTTCCACAGGATTAACTTAAAATCTATTTCTGAAGCTGCTCAAAGGAGTCTGCTAGAAGACTCAAGAAAACATCTGCATAACTAAGAACCACTAAGAATTCACTAAGAAGCTGGGTGAATTACAAAGACACAGAGTGCTTCATCAAAGTCACTCACTACTACTCTGTGCTAAGAGTTAAATTGCAACAACTTCAGTAATTCCATTTGAACCAGAACAACTTTGTAACAGAGATTAAACACGTGTGATGGCATTTATAAAGACATGACAACTAGACAAACCTAAGTATGGACTACTGCATTTCAGGCAAAAGTAAATCTACTGTATGAACAAGTATATTTGCTATGTATGCATTAAGTTTCCCTCTTTTGCTGTTCTAGGAAATACCTCATGTTTCTATTTACATACTCCTAAAGCAGAATTCAAAAGCCTTTCCCCACCTCCAGCCCCCTCCCTTTCAGGCAAGTGAACCCAGCCCTGCCAGTGAAAGATCGCCACCCTCCCAGCTAAGCCTCATCAGCAGGGATCAGCTGGTTATAGCAACTGACAAGTAGCTCAGGGAGTGCTGCAGGGACTCCCTGTACTACTGTTGTGCAGAGTGGACAACAGCACCCAAACTGGGAAATGCTGCAGCAAGGCTTCCAAGCCACTACTGACCTTTCACGCAGGCAATGGGCTTCTCTGGAAGGATCTCAGGTTAGCAAGAAGAGATGGAATTTTCAAAGGGGAAAGGAAAAAAGGGGGAACAAACTCAAACAAACAGAGGAAAAATAAACAGACAAACAAGAATAACCCCGAAAAACAGCAACAGCCTGACAGACTGCATGCAGTGTCGAATCTTCCTGGTCTGACAGAGGTCAGAAACTTACACTTATTTTCTCATGAAAGTAGAATAAGCAAGAGAGGTATCTGGGCAGTACAGCAGTAGATAGCTGTGGTGTGAGAAAGTATACAGATAAGAAGCAGAAATGATGCAACAGGAAGAGTAACAGAAACCCAAGTCTGCAGTGAGGAAGTCGCACATCAGAGGAGCAGACTGCTCTCCCTCAGTGCTGAAACAATCTCTGAACAGGAACAAAATCGCTGAAAACAACCACGGATCATAGGACAGAACTAATCCTATCAAAATCACTAAGCCACAGACAGGAGACACGTTTAGTTACTCCAGTAACCACTGCTTGCTGACTCCCTGGACAGCACATGAGCTCAAGTAGACATTTCAGTCCGCATTCACATGTTACACTAAATATAAACTCTGCTGATAACCGTCTAGAAACTGATTCAGCAGATACTGGGTAACTGAACAACTCAAGGACACCAGGCCCCCCTCAAAGCCTACAGGTGGCCAATTTGCATGACGAGCAGAGAATCGTCAAAAATTAAGTCCCTGATACAGTAATAGCACTGTTGGGAAATTTCAGCCTCCAGATCAGTACTTTCCCAGATCCAAGCTTCACTGAAGCATCTGCATGTTAAAAAAAACCCTTTAAAGTAGGAACATGAGAGCACCTGAGAGTTGATTACAATTTGACTAAGAGGAGGCCATGACCCTCTTGTCACATGCTAGTCTGCAAACCATAAAGTGATAGCAATAATTTTCGATTTTAAAAGCTATTTAGATTTGGTTGCAAGTCTTTCAGTCACATTTTCTTCATCCCAGTGGCCCCTTAAAGAAAGTGCTTTCAGACAGTACTCTCTTTTCTAGCAGTCCATAAAACATTTATGTAACAGGACAAGACAATTTAATAAAGAGAGCATGATAAACTCCAAACAAAGGGGAAAAAATCGTTTTCTTCTACAAGTTTTGTTTACAGAATCACTACCAGAAGCAACATACAAGTGATAAAAGGTCAGGTGTGATCTGTAAAACTGCCAGTATCATCACATCACAGTTATTCTCTCTGCATAGAAATAGACTCCCAACAAATAGTGAGACACAAGAAAAAGAGGCTGACTTGCAAAGATATTTATGACAGACATCTGAAGAGGAGGCTGTGGTTCAAATCAGCGATAAACTGCAGACACAAAAGCACTGATCCTTAGAGCACTAGTATTTAATATGCAAATTCTCTCTCTTCTTAAGCATTCTGCCTCCCTTTGATGTATACTGACAAGTTCTAACTAGAGACTGGGAGAGTCCCCTTTCTCCATTATCTCAGGGTTTTTTTGGTTTTTTTTTGTAAGCAACAGTTAAATGCTCTGGAAATAAATATATCACTGTTGCTTCTGTTCAGAGGGAGAATTTTAAAAAATCCACTCAAAAAAGAGAAGTCTGAAAATTGTTATTATTAGAGGAAAGAACCAACGTCTTCCCAACTCTGACATAGGATGCAAGTGGGTGCCTGATACCAACAGCACAGCCGAGCAGAAAATAAAGTCAAGCTGAATAATAACAAATAGAGGTCAGTAAAGATACTCTGGAAGAGATCCAGACGTCTTGAGCTTAGTACTACTGCATGAAAAATTAAAGAAGTTAAAACCTCCTCTTAAGAACTTTTCTTCCCATTGTTCTGCCACTGATGCTCCTGAACAAGCTGCATTGCTCCAGAAACCTCAGGAATTACGGTGACAATAGACTCCTGCCAAGAGAAGCACTATTACATAATAGCATTTATGGGAATAGACACAAAAAGCCACTAGGAAGCGCAACCAGATGAGTGCAAAATCCTCTCTGCCCATCAGCTCAGTTTAGCTCTCGACCACTCCAAAGACAACTCCAGAATATTTTTAATTTATGTTTACTTCCTTTCACCTCCTTCCACTCCGCAAAATCTTACAGTAACTGCACGAAGATCAGATTCATTCCTGACACTAATGTACGTGACCCTCTTTTGAATAAGCCCACCCGAAACTACTGTATTTGCAGAAATCTATTTAAAAGAATGCTACTGAACACTACTGAGATTAAATAAAACGTGCTGCTGTTTGCGTTAATATTGGAACTATTTATTATTGTATCTTTAACTCAATTTTAAGGACGGTTAACAGCTATAGCTTTCCAGTTCTCAAAACCCCAGCGAGGCTATTTTTGAGTTCGGGGTCTTCCGAGGGATTCAGGATAGGTTTGTCGCTGGCATGCAGAGGTTCAGCCCAAGCACTGCGCACGTGTAAAGGAAGCTGCCAGGCAAGCTCTGACCTCTAGGCAGGGTTAAGGCACCGCAAATAAGAAGGCGACAGCGCGGCCCTCACCAACACAAAAGTTTTTCGCGTTAAAGCGTCTGCAGCAGCGCCTTTACCTTAAACGCGGCTTTTCTCCTGCGCGTCCACAAGCTCTACGAGAAGAGCAAACCCACAAGAGAAGGAACCCTTCTCAGCTGGGTCTTTAAATCCCAGAGACTCATCCCACACGGGGAAGGGTCGGCACGCCGGAGCGGTCACGGACGAAGCCGGGAGAGCCCAGCTCTGCCGCTGTTCTAGACCGCACGCCGCGGCGACACCGGGGAGGAGGAAGAGAAGAGAGGGGAGGGATGGGGACGATATGCAGGTCCCACAAGTGAGCCGATGTGACAGCCCGCTGCCCACCTCCAGGCGGGGTCGAGGGTCCCGCCAACATCTCACGGACGGCGACCATTGCCTCACGGATGGGCGAGCAGAGGCGGTTAGACAGGCGGATCTCCTCCCTCGAGCCCTTCCGCCTCAGCCGGCGCCGCCGAGCCTGCTGCCGACACACACGCTTCCGTGCAGGTAGGCGGCAACCTTCCTCCGCACGCCGGCAGCAGGCCCCGCCGGAGCCAGGCCTCTGCCTTCTCCCCACACACACCGCGGCCCCTCAGCCC